>MU004324.1:0-238711 GCA_010405375.1 Lophiostoma macrostomum CBS 122681 | reverse complement strand
TAATAAGTATAGTTAAGGCCTTTAAAAAGATAGTAAAAGGTGTAGTAGTAGTAGTATATAAGCTAGTGTTAGTAGAGAAGTAGATTACTAAGCTTTAAGCTACTAATAAAGCTGCTATATAATATAAATTATATAAAAGGAAGCAAGTATAGTATAAAGGAATCCTTATAGCTAATAAAGGCCTACGGCTAGCTACTCTATAGAAGTTTAGGGTATATAGTAATAGAAAGAAGGTAAAGAAGAAGGTACGCGCTAAGGAGGGCGTATTAACTTAATAGCGCTGTAGACGCTACGGCGAGCCTAGATATAATAGAATAACCTATAAGCAAGCTACTACTCTAGATTTTAAATAAATTAGCCTATTATAATTTTTAATAACTATTTATACGCGTTGTATACTATAGTATATAGTATAGAGTTTAGTAGGGTCTTAATAGAGTAGCTAGCTCGTCTATATAGCTAGCTCGCCCGTAAGGTATATTAATAAAGTTTAAAATCTACAAGTTGTAGTTACCAAGTAGAAGTGTTCTAGGTAATAGGGTATTCTAGGTAATAGTGCTCTACGTTATAATATTATATTTTTATATTATTTTGGACTATAAAATTTTATTTTTAAATATAAAAATATTATACTCTATAAGTGCTTCTTTTAATTCTATTATATTATAATATTATATAGCTATAATAATTATAGAGTTTTAGTAGTCTGGCGCATCACGCGCACGGACACGGTAGCGTGTCAAACAAGGGTTAGCGTCGCTGCTCCCGCTTCTTCAACATCTCACAAGCACGGTTGGAACGGCGTGGCCAGACTGCACATGCCTGTCAGATCTTCCATTTGATAAGGTTTCGTCCCACCAGTAACGAAAAAGAAGATGGCTAATTTAAGGCCAGCTGTTGTACTCGGCCGGTCTTCTTAGCATAAACCAAAACGGCGCAGCATGTATACATTACCTAGTCTCTTACAGCACTTGGGTCATTCCCAATATGACTCCTTCTACTCATGGGTAACCAAGCGTCTACGCCAAGACCTGGGACTAGTTTCCAGGTCATCGGCGCTGGTCTGCCTCGAACCGGCACAGCATCCTTCAGTGAAGCACTGCGCATTTTGCTCGGCGGACCTGTCTACCATGTAGGCACACAAATTACTGTGGGCAAACCAGTTGAGATCAAATCATGGATCAGAATACTGAAGCATTGGCCTCCCAGAGATGAATCCGACAGGAAGGTTGGTGAGTAATGGTCTGTTTTGGGACTCCTAAACGCGAACCTGAAAGTGTACACAGTACTTGGCCTGATTCGAAATTGCCTTGACGGCTATGCAGCTGCCACAGACGCCCCGAATTGTATTTGCGTTCGAGAGCTTCTGGAAATCTATCCTGATGCGAAGGTCATCTGCACCGTCCGGAACCCTGACGCGTGGGTGAGAAGCATGGCTATTCTAGCTGACGCTACCAATGTGTGGTTCCTACGAGCGGTGTTATTTCCTTTGCCGGGCATGCGGCACTTTGTCGACTTCCTTGATGAGCTTCGCAAACAGTACGACTATCTGTACAAAGAGCATGACCCACAGACGACCAAGACATATGACCGACACGTAGCGTGGCTCGAAAAGACTGTCCCAGAAGATCGCCTGGTGTTCTTTGACGTCAAGGATGGATGGGCTCCCCTGTGTGAGGCATTGGGAAGTACGGAAATCTCCACTATAAGGTGTCTCTTGGCATAGATTTGTGAAAAGCGACCTGGATAGCGTTTCAAAAAGCTTGCTAAGAGTACCCTTCCCTTTATCCCCCTTTGAGAATAGTCACTGACCTTATACTTGACTCTTCAGAGGAGGTCCCAGATGTCCCTTTTCCACGCATCAATGATGGCGAGGCCATTGACCGACTCTCGAAAGCTGTAGTCAAGCGGGGCCTGTTGAGGTGGTTGTTCATATCTGCGACGCTTGGAGTAGTTTTTACTGCATTGTGTATGTTGACAGATTTGGAGTGTTCAATGGAGCATCGAATCGATCAATCTCATTAGACCAAGGTATGCCTTGCTGAGCACCTAGTTCTGTGATAGACAGAGCAGCGGCTTGCTTTGCATGAACGACTGCTCGCCTTATATCTCACTGCCCAGCTTCTTTCTGCCGCAGATAGGGGGAAGAATAAGCCCCGGTGAAAGTGTCACTGTCTCTCCATCAGATATAAGCGTTGTGATACGGCAACGTACTCACCCTGCGCCAGTGGTATCCACAACTTCTATTTCGTAGCCCAGACAGTGACCACGCTCCCTTGCGTTTGCATAGTACGCTCCTTTCGCTCCGAGTGTAATGATGACGTTCTTTGCACCATACTCGAGGAACTTGTCGCAAATGATAGGCCATGTGTACATGTTGACTTCACCCTTGTCACGACCAGACATGATAGCAGCTTCTGACTCATTCATAAGCAAATGCGTGATCCACTGATATGTGCACTTGGTGAGTGGATTTGCCGGTGCAGCGTTAAGAACGAAGTCGATGCCAGCTCTCCCTGCCGTCTCAATCATCTGTTCAACAACTTCTTTATGTATCTCCATCTGAGCAATGCAAAGATCGGGACGGGTGCCATTTCCAAGGGCTTCAATCCGAATCAAATGCTCCCTCTTCCATGTTGCCGTTGCACCTCGTGTGAAAAGACACCGATTTTCCCGCGTGTGGTCCTTCACCATAACAAAGCAAACGCTTGATTGCGTGTTAGGAACAGTGACGACACCGGAAGAGTCGACTCCGTTCTTGTTCAGCCCAGCAGATAACAGTTCTCCGTACTCGTCGTCACCTACGGCGCCAATCATCTTAACCTTGATCTGGAGCTGTTGATTGGTCGTGTCTGCGCTGTGAGCCTTTCGCTGTAACTCATCTCCTTCATCTCGCCTCTGACTCCGTTCGTCTGTCACTGGAATTTGGAAGGCGTTGTCAACCCGACTGTGACAGGTTCTGTATGCTGCAATCGCTGTGTTAGCACCTTTCCCGCCCAATGTTTCCAGGTAAGTGTTGGCCATGAGGCTTTCTCCGCCGGTAGGGATGCGGTTGGCAGTCATTATGAGGTCGTAGTCCAACACTCCAATGACTGAGATAATCTTAGGCGACATCCTCTTTATAGGTTCCTCGAGAGATTGGGCCAGAAATTGTGGGAGTCCTCATCACAATCAACTGCTAGAAGGTTTCTCCATACCCCGCACATTGTGTCTGGATTAAGTTTGGATGGAAATGTCATGGTTTCTGGTCTCAATCCAAGCATCTAGATATATGTAGGCCTGTAAAAGAGATGTGCTTCTCACATCTAGCTTGTCCACTGTCTGCTCAGCACATAGCTTGGCTGGCAGAGACTTCGCACGGGAGCACAAAGTGACTCCGGCATCCGGAACATCCACTGATCTAGAGAACGAACGTGCAGATCACCACCTAGAAATACCGTTCGATAGACAGAAAGAGAACCCAAGAAGACAAGAATGCCAAAAAGAATCTCCACCTGGGCAGTGTGAGGACAGGGCGACCTAGCCAAAAGTGGTTGAGCGACCCGTACTACCGCTCAAAGCGGAATGGTTGAGCTATGCTTATCGACAAGTCCGTGCCCACAAGGCACGACTCACCTGGGCAACCCCAACCAACCTTGAGGACCTCTCATGTGAAACAATATTTGGTAACGCAAAGGCATAGTTCCTGCATCTAAAGTCTCACTCAACAAGCCCCTTCCGCTGCAAGGCCCGACTGCACCCCTGAACATCACTCGCAAGAACTAAAGCCGCAGTGAGGAACCATCCAGCGCCGATCAATCCTGTCCGGACTTTCCGAGACATTCCGAGACAAATCGTTGATATCAATATTACACTCGGGCAGCGTAGCCACAAGGTATGCCAGGCATACAGGGCTGGCCGTCTTTCCCTGCATCTCGAAGTCTTGCCTGACATCGGTCCGGTTGATAAGGGTGACGGGGGCTGTTGTTCACTCTAAAGAAGGGGATGTGTTCACCATGGGGATCGAACAGATTCCCGGCGTTTACGGAGAACAATACCTTGTTGTTGTTGAAGACTGCGGGTGGATCTGGCTTCATCTTCCTCTGCTTGGCCAGTCCTCACTCTTAAAAATCTCAACTGGAAGACCCAAACGCCCGCACCGTTTTTCAAGGCTACGACCCCTCGTTGAATGGCCGTTATCGATTTTGCACTGCCTGTATTTCTTCATCTGTAATCTTTCAAGAATGCCATTTGTGTAGCTGAGAGTGACCGCGCTCTTTAGATGGCCAAAAAATTCCTCGCCCTGGAAATCCACTCTGTCATCATGGGAGCGCAAGAAGTGACCAATCATGGTCGCCGATATTGTGATATATGGCAGTCGCGCACGATCATGATTCTCCATCGCCTTCGATGTTTGCTTGTTCAGGCCCTGTAGTTTTTACCGAACCTGGCTCTCCTCGGCTGCACATGTTCTATCAAGCGGAACTGATAACGTGGAGCAATCATAGTAAGAAATCTTACACATACTTACTCTAAGCGTTTAAGAGAACTATCGGCATATTGATACCTTCCATGGGGTGCGTGAATCGAGGATAGAGTGCACTCAGTATTGCGTATCTGGGCTTGTTCCCGTCCAGAAATCGATCTTCGTGTTATGGATCTCGATGATGATATCACCTACTACCCTTGGCAGTGACACGTACACGCAACGCATCTGATTTGGTGTGTCATGATCTAGTGATCTTCTGACGAGTTTCCCTTCTGGCCCCTTCAGTAGCGGCCAGCATATGTCACCCATCGTAACATGCCGTGCGTAGAGATCTCTACCACCGATATCCACTGCACAGACACGATCGTGAGGAAATTATTGTGCGTATGTGGCAGAACCTACCACTGCCACGCGATCAGCTTGTCTATCCTTGTCTCGTCCCTCTGGAAGGATCCGCCAAGAGCCGCGAAAAGAACCTCTAACAGATATTGCTCTTTCGAGTCTCCGGCATGAGAGCGTCATACCCACGTTCAGAGGTGAGTGATTAATATCGTAGCCTGCCCATCCCGCGTGATACGATGCAGAGCATCGATATTGACTACTACTCTTCCAAGGTCTCTATGATGGGAAGAATGCTGATGAGGTGTGACATCAAGGAACCCGCTTATGCTGAAGAAAACCTTATTGCCAGATGCTTATAGATCAACGTTCAGGAGCAGAACGAATGGGCGAGCTGAGAGTCATCATGGTGGTTCATCAGACCTGCCATGCGGCCGAGGGTCATCCGACGCGAAGCGAGCCGGATGAGGCAGAAACAGGGAGCCACCTCAGATGCGTGGAGGGCAAAAAGCTGCAGAAGCCTGACGTCTAGCGACTCAGAGGACAGATTTGGCTTGCTGATAGTGACTTCTGCAGCAACACGGGCGCGAGCGAAGATGATATGGGATCGCACCAATCGGATGAGCCACTTGGTTCCACTTCCGCTGCGGGAACGGAATTACGTGCCCGACGACAGCTCTTTGCCAGCATTCGAGGCGCTGCATTTGCTCGAGCTGGATCATGCAGACAGTATCACGTTTCGTCTCCAATTACGTGACTGGACTCTCCACGCCTAACACCATGACGTGGAACTTTTGCACATCGCAATCTTGCTCGGGTATCGCCTCAGAGCCTCAGCGTGGGGCATTTCGAAGACTTCTGTAAGCCGCTCTGTGTGAGAAAGAACGTCGGACGCTGCGGGTTTATGACCATCTGGAACGACCGTAGAAGGTTCCTGAGCGGGTGCTCAATGGTCTGGAGGCTCTAGAATTCGTCAGAACTAATCTTGCGATCTGGCTATAGACACACGAAGGAATTGGTGGCTTCTAACTGCTAGGAAGGCTTCCAGCCGCTCTCGGGCCCGTCGCACGGATTTCCGTTCAGGGCTCGCGAGTCTGATCTGTGGGGGAGACCGCAATGACTTGCCGCGCGGTAAGGGGGCAGAGTTCAGGCTGTTGCCAGATCTTCCGCTGAGAGAGGTGCTGTGGCAGGACGTTACGCGTCCTGGGCAGACGTCGTTGACGTAGACAGTGTTGCAAGTATCGTTTGGCAGCTTCCAAAGAGGTCGAGCAGGGCAAGACAGATCAATAAATGGGCCAGATCTTCCTTCCTCTTCATGGCCCGATCCTGGGTTATCGTCACGCGAGCCTAGTCCTCTCGGGTGGCTGAAAGGAGTATCTGTCCCTTTGCAACCGGCATTACGATTGGGCAACCCCCAAAACAAGTCCGCCAATCTGTTGCATGTGACGGTCTCGCCGGCCCGCCGCAAGCCTCGCCCCTTCCCCCTCTTTCCTGCTGCTGTTTATCTTGCCTGGGTCTGCCCCTCCTCGTACTCACTCCTCATTTCGCTCCAAATCCCACACAATGTCTTCACCATATTTCCAGCAGCTTGCGACTGAAACCCGACGGGCTCGCGTGAATCTCTGTTCGTAAGTAAGATATGTTCTACTTGCCGAGCCATCTAACTTCTTAAAGACAACTTAACGAACAGCATCGGCAGCTTAATGAATTCTCCGATGCAAAGGTCAATCTTCATGAAGTCACCGAATTCTACCGCTGGGGGTATCTCTCCGACTCAAGCCTAGTGGAAGCGAATGCGGCTTATGCCAAGGCCTCATGCAAGGAGTTCTCTGAGAGGCTCCTCACCCTTCCACGTGAGCTTCGCGACATGATCTATGGCCAGCTGTGGAACCGTGATCCTCCTCCTCTTGGTCAAATGGTCTGGCCTAACCGGGCACATACCTGGCAGACTAGATGTAGCGGCCCGCCATGCATGTGCCTCGAGCATCTTCCCCACTTCATCGACCTCAACTTCGTTGGTGCGCAGGTCGCATACGAGATGCTTGAAGCTTTGAAGCGCGTCGCCGCCAAGTACATTCGTGACTACACTGTCAACGCTGGCGAGCTTCAGAACTTCTGCACTGCTGATGTCTTTCACGTCGGCATGACCCGTGAAGAGGTACTTCGACGCATGGATCTAACCATCTCAATGGGCCAATTCGTCTATGGTGACGAAAAGACCTTGGAGGAGACCCAAGCAATCCTTGAGGAAGACATCGAGGAAGCAACTGGCCTGCTCCAACAGATGCCATTTGAGAAGCCGAGAGCCGTTACCTTTAACATCACACACGACCACGCGAAAGCGGTGAATCTTGCTCAAGTCCTCCAATCTTTACAGCCTACTTTTGAAGCCTTACGAGACAAGGGCTTTCAAATGCGGCTCCACTACATCAATCATAACCTCGAGATTGACTGGCAACTGGGATCTGCCGTCTGGGATTGGTCCGTCGAAGAATGGCGTACGAACATGCGCAAACTCGGCGACTTAAATGTGGGATTCCCACTGCACGTGCAGGTAAGCCGCATAAGCCTACCCCACTCAAGACCATTGCTAACAAGTATAAAGGACGCACAAGACCCTGAGAAGACCTTGACAGAAGAGCAGTTCAAGAATCAGGATCCTACATGGGACATTATTGCACGGCACCTTTACGGTGTCAACATGGACATGTAACGACGTCATCGACTCTTTCACTTGGGTCCTTCGCTTCTTGACTAGTCTTCTACTGCGGGCACAATGCATCACTGGAATGTTGCTGTTGCGCCGTCACGAATTTCTTTGTATACCATCACTGTCTCGTCGTCGTACCGTCAGGACAACTGTCATCAATTTGGACATCTTCTCATGGGCTTCATGGTTTGAGATAACCATTGGTTTAATCATAATGACTCTGGGAAGCAAAACGGTGATGAATTTTTGCCCAGGTCGGCATCTCATGTAAAGTAGCTAGCTCTTTCACCTTTGGCAGTCACAATCTAAAGATTTCTTGGCTTCACGTCTCGCTCTATGCTTCACTTTGTCCGTCTGCTTGTTAGTGTCGCAATCATCACGCACTCTCTCATACCCATGCGACGACATCGAAGTACACTCAGATCCAAAAAAAAAACGTTTAAAGAGCTGTCCCAGAAGCCAGCGAGTATGTTGGAGGAGCCTAAAAGGTATGTGAAGCCTAATCATTCCAGTAATTGCGCTGATGGCGTCTCCTAATTCTGTATCACAGAACATCTGAGTCCGTCGAATACACGATCGATTCTGCCATTCTCGAATATGCTCGCACGTCATGCTTTGCACTTTCGTCTCGTATTTGATGTACTGTAAACTACCTCGTGAGCTTCGGGACATGGTATACGCGTACTTTCTCCAGAATTCTCCGGGTTTCGTTTTCGCTGTCAGTACAACGAGATGGCTCCTGAGAAAGGCATCGCCTTTGTGAGAAGTTCTTGGTTAGAAACGGAAGTTACGCGTCTGCAAGGCATGAATGAGTAGGTGTTCAAGGAACTGGTCGAAGCATGGGCTTTTCTTGGAGAAGAGGACGACATAGAGGAGGATGAGTGGTTCGATGGCTGGTATTTGGGCTCTTGATGATTGTTGCTCTGTTCGAAAAAGATGTGGCACGAGCAGGCGAGGGACTCGTGCTTCTCGCAAATTGAGGAGATTCAAACGAAAAAGGCAACATTAGAGCATCGAGGTATTCATTAGTCCTGAATCGATCTAACCGTAGCACTCATCAAGTTCCTAGCCAATATTTACCCTGGTGTCAGAAAGATGAGTTTGTGCTCGCTCAATCATGCTGTACCAGTCACTCGCTTCGCCCCACAGACAGTGCCTCAACCTCACATCAATTCACGAACCTTTTGAACATCATCTAACGTTCCCTGGCCTATTTGCTCCTTTGCTTCTCTTCTAGTCCAGTACTTATGCACTCCAAGACATTGCAGCACCCCCGACTTCACGACCGTGGGACGACGGATCTTTGAACTGACCTAGGAAATTATGATTCGACCATCATGAGGAGATGTCCACACAGGGACTTTTGCATGAATCGGTGGGTGGCATACGAAAATATTTTCTCCGTCCCCTCTGTGAAGGATTTGGACAAGCAGTCCTTTAGCGAATGGGTCGACACTATGAAGGCTATGGCTACGAAGGGTAAGTGAAGGGTAACATCGACACTGTGCGTCTGCTAGAACGCTATGAGGGAATGAGGTCTCTCTGAGTCGGATTGCGCGCATCTTGGTTTAGGCCGACGTCGATACTTTCCGTTGACAATACACGTGCTTGAGAAAGCTAAGCTACGTTGAAGCATCCGCACATGAAATTCATCGTTACTAAAGAGCGCATATACTCAGTAGCAGAGAAATCGGTCCGTTGTCAGAGCACTTGCTACATGACGACCAGTATTACGCAGTATTAAAGAGCTTCACCAGCAACATTAGCGAAATGTTCATCTCACAATCTTAGTATCACCTAGCTTGAGCTTGATTTTCACTTTCAAATCATTGTACTGCGAGCGTCGCGTTGGTCTCCCCACCGACTTTTGTTCGTTTTCATTCACTCTCAAAACCGAGCGACCCTATCAATCCCACCACCTCACGGTCTTCTCCTTCCTCCAAAATCAACACGATGCCGGCATCGACCGGTGACAGCGTTCCATCGGCCACTTCATTGCTGCAAGTCACAGAGCCAATGGATCCGCATTCTCCCGACTTAACAGCGTTCATCACGTCCGAGGTTGTGGCGAGGCGGAAGCAGGTACAGAAATATTTGGCAGAGGTGGAAGCTCGGTACGTTGTCCCTCTCTCCTGATAGGTTTCTCATCGTATTCTTCAAGTTTCTCCTCCGTACCATTCTCATCCTGTATCTCTTGTGTCTGTATCAAACGTGGAAAGATCAATGTGGTTCCACTCCGAAGAGATATTGGCACAATTCGCAATTCGCCGTCTCCACCCACTCACTGCGTCCATTTTATTGATTCCTTCGACCTCGACTAATATTGCCTTTAGAATCAACGGATACGACAAGCTTCTCCGAAAGTTGGACGCCACGATTAAGCGCTTTGGGAACGAATCCAATGACGGAAAAGTCAACCATCGTAGTGCGAGGCGGAACGTGATGAAGAAGCGCCAAATCAAGTTCAGCCAGCTGTCCTCGGAGAAAAAGTACGCACATGCATGACATTTCCTAGACATGTTCCTTGCTGCCCTCCTCAGCCCAAGCACCAAGAATTGACCTCCTTTTTAGGACTCTGGCGTCCATCGAGAAGGTCATAGACGCCGCCATTACCCGCTACGCCACTGCCTCCTGCCTCGCTCTAACCTCGTACATGTATCGCACGCTGCCCCGTGAGCTACGCGATATGATATACGTCAGCCTCCTCGTCACCGATGGCCTGAACCGCATGGTACTTGATAGACAGTCTGCGTGTGTCAGGACCATGATCTCATTAGGGAGCGGTAAGTTCACGGTGCCTGTTACATCAAAAGAGTACATGGGCGAACAAGTCTTCGAAGAGTTGGCCGAGATGCACATGGCTACTGCGGATAAGATGTCAAAGAATGCATTTTGCATGATATTGGAAAACATGTTTCGGGAGTGGGAAGTGAGGGACTGGTGAGTGCATTACGGGAATTGTTTGGTCTGGACAGTGGTCTCGTCATAAGGGATGACGATGACTAGAGAGCAATCCACCCCAAGAAGCTCTGAGCACTAAGGTCACATTACAGCCTGTCAGCCGTTGAGGGACGCACCATAATGGCGCGAAGATCAAGTCGGTCGTGACCTGTGTACATCTGGCTCTTGAAGCCCACGCATTACCACACCAATGGCAGCTGCGAGGAAGCAGTAATGATCCCAAGGTCGACCCAACAAATGCTTCAAAGTAGATTCGAATGATGAAGCTAGTTACTTCGTACAATATCCACATGCAGAACTCAAAGTCTATGATCTAACGTATGCGTCTCCCTCACAGACGACCAACCCACCCATCTAACCCAACGCCAAACGCCAACCCGTTCGCACCCTACACAGGCACAGAGAGCATATTCTTCGCCCCCTTAGGCTCAATAAACAGCGCCTCCGCTTCCGCAAAAATCTCCACCTTGCCCTCGGACCCCTCCCCACCTTGCGGCATACTCTCCAACCGTGCCTTGACCCACGCCTTCCTGCCCTCCGCCTTCACCGTCTGCGCTCGCAACACCACAATCTGGCCCGCCATCAACGGCTTCCTGTAGTCAATCTTCAAGCTCGCCGTCACCGCGATGCGATTTGGCAGCGCGGGGAAGCAGCACCGGCCGCATCCTTCATCCAACAGCGTGCCGATCAACCCTCCATGCACAATCCCCGGGTGTCCACACAGCGCCTTGCCAAGGTACTGCAGACTCACAAAATCACTGCCGTCTTTCGTTGTGAACTGCAACGGAGGCACAACAAGCAGATCTGGTCCTTGCAATATGCCAGCCGTGAAGTTTTGGTTGCGCATGACAGGTGGGATCTTGAGGTGCGGCCGCGATCCGCTGAAGCGCGGGTCTGAAAGCAGTTGTTGTGTGACGGGGTGGTTCCATATCCGGTCTTCGATCTCTTTGACCGTAGGGTCGGAGGGCGTGAACATGGAGAGGGTTTCTTCGTCCGTGGGCGGGTTCCGCAAGGCGGTGCCCGTCTCAACGGCCGTCGAGACTACTGGGGCGGCTGCCATGGTGAAGCCGACGGCGAAGCCGAGCGTGATTATGAGAGCTTGGATGAGGACGCGGGTGAACGGGCCACGGCCAGATGCAGGAGGCTCCTTTGCGGTAGGCTCTTCTGGGGTAGGAGACGGGTTGGGAGTCTGTGAGGTCTGGCTGGGGGATTGTGGTGGAGTTGTTGATGCTATGGGAGACGTCAGAGGATTGGAGTTCTGCAGAAGGAATTGGAGTTGGCATTGCCACACGCTAGATGGCGGAAAATATTAATGTAATGGCCCTGAATACATACCACTAGTGACACTACTTTGCCATCTCCTGGCAGTGCATCCAACGGCTATCCTCTGGCGCAGTAACTCGTCCGCACCTTTTATGCTCCTCCCGGCTCGAAGCGGTGTGACGATCCTTCCGCCTAGTCGCACATGTCCGCGAACGGCGAACCTCGCAACAGAGGCCATTGCCGCAAAAGACGAGCGTTAGCAGGCACTAGAAGGATCTGACGTCCCAAGGTTGGCTGGTGAGGTTGCTGTGAAAGTCATAGCGCTCGGGCCAGCTTCGGGATCAGTTCTGTGCCTCGGCTCAGCGATGAGTAAGTGACAAAATCTGTCATGCCGATTGGGACATAGTTTGAAACAAGATACGCAGGACGACTGACGGAGTATGTTCAAAGATTGGCTGCTGTATCTTTCCTTTTACTTGGCTCAGCGCCTATCTGAAAGATCCCTCGCTCTTGCCATGTAGTCGCACGCGATGACCAGTAAACCCAAGACTTATACCCGGCAGATACAGGGATGCTGGTTGGTACCCGGAATGCTTGGTTTTGTTCCAGCATGCGGAGGTTATTGACTGGCTGCGCGGGTATTGGGCTGTTTGCTCTTCTTCTAACATGGGAGGATCTGGTGGCGGCGGACTGCGAGACGCATGTGATAGCTGGCGCTGCTCAGACATCCCAGTGTCTGTCCGAGGTAACGAGAAATGAATGGAGGAAGATCTGCAGGACGGTGAGAACATGAGAGCGAGGGATCATTGTATGATGCGATGACGTCATCCAGAAGGTTCGTACAATTGCAAGAGCGATCCAGCCATGCTAGTCCAGCTAGCCATACGCAACAAGTAGGCCACATTAAGTAGCCTGCTCCAGAGGGGAGAGTGTATAGTAAGTGGAGGGTCACCAAGAAATGTGAAGCAAATCGGAGCAAACCACCAAGTATCACTTTACTTCTCTAGCAGGCACTTCTTCTTGGGCAGGATGAGATGCTGATGTCTACCTCAAAACCCCTGGTTCAGCAGTAGAAGTATTCAGATTCGACTGTCTACTCACCAAGGTGCAACATCTACGAAACGAAATCCCAAAATCACTATTTCAAAACGCCTATTGCCCAATTCCCAATGATCAGGGGTATCTATCCCAAATCGCGTAAAACGCCGATAGCAAGACCCGAAAACTTTTCCATATCACATATTGATGTCCCCTCTATCCCGCAGTACCACATTCCCCTTCTACTCCTACTGGCCATCCTCCCCTTCGACTTCATCCTCAAACTCGGTCTCACCTTCAACCGCACTGATTTCCTCCCCATCAACTCCCTCATCCGCGTCAGCGCCCGCCTCCTCTTCGGGGACAGCCGGTGCCTCAACCTCAACCTCAGCACTATTCTCCTCCCCAACCCCCTCATTCCCTCTCTGCAGCAGACTAACATCCCTCCAGCACCTCCTCTGACACCTCTCGGGCGTATTCCTCGGCAGCGAAATGCAATTCTCAAAGCACCTCTTGTACTGCTCATACTGCGTATACGTCTCCGCAAAGTCCTTGAAGTTGGGCTTCGCAGCCCCGTCAACGGGCCCGTCCTCTCCCTTATACCCATTGTTAGGGAGCGGCTTAGGGAATGGTCGATGCGTTGGCCTGGGTCGCTGAATGTATGGGGGCGAGGGCCCGTACGGCCCGCCTGGAGGTCCGAATTTGGGCGTTGCGGTGACGGTGACGGTTAGTGTTGGGTGACCGGATTCGGGGTGGATGTAGCGAGTCGTGGTGTGGTACAAGATTGCTTCGTTCCATTCCGTGGTGGTCTCTGTTTCATAGTGAGTCTGGTCTTGCCTAGAGAGTGCACGATAATGTTTAGTAAGCGTTCTCGGAGGGGAAAGAGGGACTTTTCAAGAGAGTGGAGCGGGGGATTCCTTACCAGATCCATTCCGTGTCTGTTTCGTATTCGATTTGAGTCACCGGTGGTGGGATGCGAGTGTAAGTCGTGGGAATGAAGTGTACTCGCGTGGTGGGGATTTGGACAAATGTCGTATGGACGTAGGATTTCACGAGGGTGCGGGTCTTCTCGAATGGTATGTACTGTGTGTGGTCGATTGTTTGGGTCGCTGTGGATGTATGATCGAGTGTCTGGGTCGCTGTGGAGGTATGATCGAGTGTCTGGGTAGAGGTTACCAAGACGGTGGACGCAGGGCGTTGTCTTGTCCTTGTTCGTGTTCTGGTGCTCACGACGGTGGACAATAGAGTAGACAGAATTGTAGTGGGTTGAGGCTAAGAGGCAAGAAGTCAGCGGATGTTCTTGATACATATAGTCAAAGAAGGATGGGGGGAAGTCTGCAAGTGTCTATTACGTACAACTTCGATATATCTCGTGACTGATACGTCAACAAACTCCGTCACTTTAGTTAGGGAAGTAAAAGTCGACAACGGCAGCGTAAGCGTCGAGGTCTCGCGCGTAGTTGTCCAAATAGGACGCGTCTTCGTACGTGTAGTGCGCGAGATCGAAGTTTCGAGCTGAGTGACTGTATCCAAGATCGTCTGATTGCCCGAAATAGTGGTATATATCGTCGAGTAGACCACTGTAGGCACATATTGTGTAGCCACGTTGTAGTATACCTCAGTCTCTGTGGTCGGGACCGCCTGAGTAGACACGCTCAAGGCTGTGTGTGTGGAGGTCTTGTAATCCGTGATCGTAATTGGATATGTTATCTTCGAGATGGCATATTCGGTGTGGTTGTATATAACCGTGGAGGGACGGATGATGTAGGAGAAAGAGGTCTGGGTCACGTCCTAGAAATTGCGGTCACCATGTCAGCATGTTTTCTTAAAGGAAGGAATAGGTATAGTTGGGTAGCAAACAGCTGCTTCGAGTGCTTGCCGAAGGAGTCCTAGGGGAGGCTGCCACATGACATGCAAAGATCTTATCATGGATTTACGTACCTTTGAGATCGTATAAGGAATTGTTATCCTCGAGGTACTGACGGAAGTACGGTCAATGACGACAGTAGATAATTGAACCAAAGTTTTGACGATGGTAGTAGGCCGTATAACTTCGGCGCTTTGCCAGTACGTCTGGTTCTGGGTGATCTGAGTAAAGTCAGCCAAGGCGATCAAAAAAGGATGAGTTCAGTAGAAGGAACGACTGATGAAATTGCTATGGGGGTCAAGAGACACATAAAGCATCTATGTTGAGTTATACGTACTGTGGTCGGTTTGATCTCTTCGACGACCTCCCATTGTGTCTGGACGGAAGTCGTTGTCGTCGGTTGGAGCAGAACAGAAATAGCTGTCTCGCGAGTAGTGACCGTTTTGGTTTGGAGTGAAGTGACAGGGCTGAAGAGAATGACGAGTCAGTGACTTTTCAGAAACATCCATCAGGGAATGGGAGAGTAGTGTCCTAGCAGCAGCTTTCGAAAAGCTACCCCTATAGGTATACACTTGAAAATGAGTCTACTTACCGAACCAGGGTGAGCGTGGTCTGAACTTGTTGTACAGAGGTCGTCGTGACAGGATCGGGGCGAATTGTAAGTGTAGTGCTTTGTCCCTGGAGCGTAGTCGAAATAGTGACAGGCTCTCCTTGGATAGTCCTGGTAATGGTGGAAGGCTCTCCACGAGCTGTAGTGATGATCGTCGTATATTGCCCGGGCAGGGTCGTTACGACGGTCTTGGTGTCGTAGGCCGTAACTACAGAGGGTCTGGAGGGTGTGAAAGGAGGGGGCCCTTGAGTTTCGACAACATCTGATCCATCATCTATCAATGCATTAGTCTGGATCAAGTGGAACTGAAGTAGTCGGTGAGATGAAGGACCTGCGATTGGAATGCATCAAGCTTAGCATGCGAGGCCATGAAGCTTGATGCATGCTCGAAGTCAGATGCAGCCATTCGATTAACATACCTTCATAGTAGTCAGTCGGCTCATAGCCGTAGAAATCATCCTCATCCTCCTCAGCAGTCGCCGGGAAAGCAAGATTAGCAGACTTGAGCAGACCAACAATCTTCTCCTTCTCCGACTGTGGCAAGTCCGTAGGAAAGACAACAGGCTGATCACCATCCTCCCCAAAGTCGTTCGCGTCTTCGAGGAGAAGCGTCGCCGTTGTCACAGGTTGACCAACCAGGACCGACCTCGTGCCATATCGCTTGTACGACGGCGTGAAGCTCGTGCTGATGAGATAGGTTTGGGTGGTTACTGGATAGCCCCATTGATCGTAGCTTGTGTTAGTGGTGTACGAGTTCCAGTCGTACGTGGAAAGGGCAGCGACTTTGGAGGAGAGCGATGCCTCAGCGGGTGCTTGCGTGGTGGTGGCAGAAGGACCGGCTCTCGCCAGACCAAGAAGGAGTAAAAGGGCAAGAGAAGACATTGTGCTGTGTGAGATCGGCACCTTGACAAGACACTGCAGTGAGCTTCAATTACCGTTAGAACCTGCGAAAGGGAAGAGTCCTTGATGGTGTTGTAGGGAAGTGGTGCACAAGAGCCCAAATATTGCCAAAGTAGAAGTGCGTTCGTAGACTGGGACTACTGTGATCTAACGTCCAAATGCATGCTACGCTTGTCACAGTCTGTCCATGGTCGTCTTCGGAAGTGTAAACCCTGATATGGCGCAATCTTGCTGCTTCTGTACAATGTAGCCATTACGGCTTCTGGTGAGGCAGATTTTGCCACCACAACATCTAAATTTTTGGGAACTCTTGACACAGATCTGTGTGTAGAGCAATCAAAAAGACGGTTGTGGTGGACACAGCATGGTTTTCGCGAAATGTGCGAGACTAAGATAGGTTTCTAGTCCTGGAACCATGGATGTCAGTTCCTACACGAAAACGCACAGACGTCAGTAGATTTCAACCCACGGAACAACCAGGCAACTAACAATCTGGACACGTTTTCTGTTGAAAGGTTAACCCACACATCCGCGGCAGGTTGGAGATGGCAGTCCGAGTTCGCAAGGGAATTCGGCGTGATAGATCTATTTAGATATGCACATTAGCGACACTACTCCTATCAAGTGGACATCCAGATACACAATTGGAAACCATACCATATCTTACTTACAGTTCAAATCACACAAGTATTTTGCCTTCATTTAAACACACTCTTGATTCGTATCCAAAACACCCCTACATGTGAGATCCCCCAAAATATCCTCAAATTATTTGCCATATTATAGTGCACTGGGTCTCCCGAACGCTGCAGAAACAGGAATCTCGCACATACCCTGAAAACCATTACGACAACTCAGCCCAAGAACCCATTCCACCAAATCCCCCTCTATGCCATGTCCTTCGGCTTACAATCCCTCTCACAATCCCTCTCGATATTTCCATCCTTGCACCAACCGGGAAGATACCCGTGGATTCCCCCGCACTGCTGCTTTTTCCCCTCGATACACCTGTCAATGCACAGATCCACCAAGGCACTTACATTATCTCTTTTCGTGATACGCCGAGCCTGCATCGTCTCGGTGAGAGATGCGGCGCCACGCTGAGCCATGCTGTCCTAGAGTTCACTCTTGTCAGCATGGCTCTTCTGCTGCATTCTCGAGCTCTCACTCACAATCTCACTCTCGTTGTCGTTGTCGTTGTCGCTGTCGCTGTCGCTCTCACTCGAATCGAGGAATGGCAACACCTGTTCCGCACCCTCAATGCCGTCGAAGTCCTCCTCGAAGGAATCAAGGACTTGCTTGATGATGCCGTCCCAGTGATCAGCGACCTTGTCCTGCTTCCTCCTCTGCTCTAATTTGTCCAAGCCCCTCTCAAGCTCGGCTCTAGCTTCCATGCGATACCCGCCAGTCTTGAGGTATTCCCCCGAGCAGATGCCCTCGTTGTCTGGATGCGCGGCTTGGCAGTTCTGCAGTGCGACTTGCTTCTCGCCGATATTGTGCTTCATGGTCGCGGCGAAGGCGCGCTCGACGATGTCGGACATGAAGTCTGGGTCCTCGAGGAAGGCATTGGCGTTGACGTTGTCTTTGGATTGGGAGTGCGTGGTGGCGAGGACGCCAGGAAGGGAGAGAAGGATGGGGATGAGATGTGTGAAATGCATTGTGATCTGAGTGTAGGGTGATTGTAGATAGACGAGGAAGAAGATGTACAAGTTCTCAGGGCTGAAAGGTGGCAGCACGAGAATACTTCAAGAGAGGGGGAGTCAAGTGATGAGTACTGTTGATGTTGGTGAGCAGAATAAGTTCGACCAACAATTCAAGACTCGCAAATCTTCTGGTATAGGTTGCAGATTTCTCTCGGTACCAAGAACTGTCAGTACGGTACTATTGACTGCATCAGATTCATGAAACCATCCAACAGAACCTTACAAATTCGGGACCTACGGTAAATGGCTACGTGGAGTTTGACACATCAATGGTAGGAGGCGGTGGGCGTCCATACCATGCTGAGCCATGTTCGATGTTTTTCCTTGGTGACGCAAAGTCTAGGTCACTTCTGTCACACGGACGAGTAGTTCTGCACAGGACTCACTGTTGGGCTCGTCGTAAAAGTCAATGTCAGTATTGACAGAAGAGCGGAGCTTTGACGCAAATAGATAGACGAGGGCCTCAAATACACCTTGCATTATGCGATTACACAATACTCCGTGCGATTATGCTACACACGAATTAGCATCATGCCAATATCAGGTCTAGTTCTCCATACCTCCAAGTCCCACATTGATATCACCGTCCATATCCCACCACCCCTCATGCCAATTCCTCTCCATGAAACCACTCTCCAGCGCTCTTACAAAATCGAGAGGCTGCACCTCTCCAGGCCCACTTATCTGAAAGTCTGGCAAGGACGGAAATCCTGGATTCGAAAAGTCTAGTGGCGGAGAAAACGGTCGAAATGGATCGGCGAGCACCGCACTGGCAGCCTGCTGAGGAGCCTGCTGCTGTGCCTCGGCCTCCGAGAGCGGTGTCGCAGACAAGCTGATCGCGCTTGGATGGTCCACGGAGCCGGTAGCCTGGGATAGAGAGCGTTGAGCACGCCGTCGATCGTCTTGCAAGGATCTTGAGACTTTGTTGAGCGCTTTGACGGTGTTGTATATCGGGACAAATTCAGCTCGGGTATCAGAAGTGCTTTTCATGATCGCGCCGATGTGTTCAAGTGACTGCAAGTCATTCTCGCATGCCTCGGGATCGGAACATGCAAGTATAAACTCGTAGAGAGAGAAAATGGCGCAGAACGAGAAGAATGCTACGAAGCTTGATCTACATATGTGTTAGAGAATACAAATCTACTGCAGTGAAGATGACAGTCTCACTGTATTGCTAAGAAGTATATTTCTTCCATCGTCGGAGGCCCTGTGTCTCCCGGAGTATTGAAGAAGAGAATGATCTCGATGACCTTTCGAGCGGCACGAAGTGTCGTCGCATCAACGAGGGGTTGGCGATTGTCTTTCCGCCGGGTCAAGCGTTTCATTCCGACTATGCTGGCATAGACTGCGGTAACATGATCACCGTAGAGGAACGCTACTCATTGAGGGGCCACAGTCAGCGAGTCGTTCAATTTACTAGGTTTGCGCGGCAGTACTCACCCAATGATTTGTTCTCCGATTTCTTAGCGGAGCGCATGAGTGAGTCCTGACGAACATTAGCGCCGACTGCATGTTGAGTGCAACAGCTGGGCCTGAGTATGTTGACGTCATGACCTAGAGGGAAGTCTGATGGGCAATAGTACGGATGTTCTGTGTATGTATATGCCGAAGCCACGAAAGGAATTGACAGAGGTTAGTGTACGTACAGTATTCCACTCTATGATCATCGCCTCAAGTCGTGCACAATAACTATCAACCTCGTCAAACACCTCCTGCTGCTGAGTCTCTCCAGGATGGTCCTCAATGAACTGGAAAAGTTCTGCCGTCTGTACAATATGCCTGATCCACACGATGAACAGTATTGACTGCGAGGCCTTTGGCTGCATATTCTGTGGCGAGAATAGTGACGGAACCTGGACTTTATGTGGGACCCATTTGATGGCTGGTGGCTTCCCATAGAATAGGCGGAAGAGAAGGTCAGTCTGTACGACATGCCAATACAGATATCTCAAGCCCTGTCGAGTATTCTCTTCTTCCAGGGTAGCGGCATGTAATTTGTCCAGGTGATCAATGCCCGCTTGCTTCAGCCACTGGCAAGCCTTGCAGTGAAACTTCCAAGAGAGCTGATAGTCGAAGTTGGTAATCGCTGTCCAGGTCTACATCTGATTAGGAGCTGACGTCTTTTTGCAATGCACTATGTAGAGAACTTACAAGTAAAGCCGCTGTGTATCCATCCATATCTGACCCTGTGGCAGAGTTAAGCCATGTTGGCACAGCTTCGAGGCACTTGTAATAAGCAGCCTGGGCTAACCCATCCTCCGGGCCATTCAAACGATGAAGACCATAGTATAAGGCGGCATAGTAAGAAACCCGGATAGCAGGGTCAATTGTTATGAATGGTGAGTGGGTAATATGAGGTAGCGCGTTCAGTAAGTCAAGATCGATGTATTTTGTGAAAACCTCGGGAATCACCATCGAGTCTATCATCTCGCAGAAGGCTGAATTCAAGTCAACGCAGTTTTCTTTGAAGCCATGATTCGTCCCGTACTTTTCATGCACTCGCTTGCCATCGCTGGCGACAGCTCGAACCCTCGACCTTTCAGAACGTTTTCGTGAGATCGTATTCTCAATTTGCCTAAATCCTCTAGTGCTTCGTTCAGCGATGACATCGCACTGTTGACTGTAGAGGTGTCCGGTGTATCCGAAGGCACGTTCATTCCATGTGCGTGGACCTTTTCAAAATTCTGCCTTGCGTCACTTGCAAGTCGATATATCCAGGCTTGGTCCAATTATTTAGTACCATGTATCATAAATAGTGATGTAAGAGTATAGCTTACAGTCTCGTCCATTCTCTGGAGGTGCATCTCCTTTGGGGGAGACATAACTCGGCGTCTCCGATTCCGATGAAGCTGGATTTTCGAGTGGAGAGGGTGTGCTCGCATTCTCTTCCTGCTGGAGATGCTTCTCAACGTATTCTAGTCTGCGACTAAGTTGACGGACTTGCAACTTTTGCCTTGGTCTATCAGTCCCGTGAATCCACGATGACGTCCATGTTGTAGAGGGACTGACTGGGCTAAACGAGGTCTTTTCTTCCGACCAACGTAGGTACAATCTGCCTTAGCGGTAATGCATTGATGGCAAACAGGCTCTCCTTTGTTGCATTTGATCTACCACAAGATGCTTTTCAGCGTACATCCTAGCGTTGCAGGGCTAATGCGTACTTTGTGGTTTCTGCATCTCAAGCACTATATGGCTAGGTTAGCCTAACAATCGTATTGGATGGCCCAGAGAACAAACGGCAAGCTTCATTTCGAGAATATCTGTTACCGCGGGTCCGCTGGGTCGGTGTTCAGGAGAAGTGGCTCTCAAGAGTAAAGACTGTGATCGGTCTCCTAGCGTTGCCGAATGTCCTTGTGCTTATATCTGAGTGCTTCCAGGCACCGAAATTGTTAAGCCATTGACCTACTTACACAACTGGACAAAGATCGTTGTAGCCAGGATTCGCGGGTTCCTGGTGCGGTGTTTCGGTGTGCCTTTCGGAGGTTCGGAGTCTGAATGTGCGAATGTGCGAGCCGAGGCTGCGATATCCAGTATCCAACCTTCCTGATATGGAAAGAAATTCAAAGTATCGATCTACTATGCATAGCGCCTTGAACATCAGTCTCGCGTGGTACAGTGATTGCTACTTATTGTATCTTCACGGTTCACCCAAGACCGTCTTAACGTTGGAAATACCAATCGCTCTCTGCATTGGCAAAGTGACACGATGAGAAAACGAATCTTCAGCAATCCACTTCCCCACTTGCAGGTACATTTGTTCTATTTGGATAGTCGTAATCACGATGTTGATAGCCTTGATTCTAACAACGATCGCCATGACAAATGAAAGGCTTGGCTGGTTTCAATACTATACAACAGCCTTCTAGTCCACATATATACATCGTCGTTTCCTCCTCACTTCTCCGTAACGATACTCTTCACGCTTTCCGTAACTTGCTCGGCTTCCTCCTTAATCATCTTTGCGGGATCCAGTACCGGAGCATTCTGCCCCGCCCTACTCCTCTCATTCCACCCGGTAGCACGTAAGTACCCTGCAACGCTCGCACCAACGAAAATGCCTCCAAAATGACTTGCATGGTCCATCGTTTTGGCTCTTCCGCTCCACGCCATCCGAACTTCAAAGGCCACAAATGCCAAAAGCAGCATCTTAGGCCAGAATGTGATACCCTCGCCTGACGTGAAGGGGATCTTGATCTTCTCGGTATCGGTCAAGAGAAGGTAGAGAGTGGAGATACCCCAGATAGCCGCCGACGCGCCCACGGAATGTGCAGAGATGACTCCGCGGCCTATGTTCGCCCAGTATAGAGTGAATAGTGTGCCCACTGCGCCAGCGGAAAAGTAGGTACCAAGGAAGATGCCCCTGTCGACGAGTTCATGGCATGCCGTCCCGGCAAGTGCGAAGATCCACAGGTTTCCAAGAAGATGTTCGTACTGGACGTGCGAGAAGACGTTGCCAACGGCCTGGATAGCGCGAGGATAGCCTGGAACATGCATGAAGTATCGTGTCATCAATGGCCACAATGGGCCCCAACGCCAAGCCGCACAGACTAGGATGTTTATTCCCATAATGGTGACAATAGTGGCCGTAGTCAAGGAGACGTCCGGTATAAGACGGTATGCGGGTGCCGGAGGAATGTAGTAATGCCCAAAGCCCCAGCTGAGGAGGCAGACGATGAAGACGAAGGCTGTCATAGGGTATAAACGTTGTGCCTATCGTTACAAGTTAGTACATCGACAGCTTTTTATCGTGATGGTGCGAGTGTATGCTCACCAATGTTGTATGTGTTAGCATCTCGGCCTCATCTTTAAAAGGTGTGTTTGCCTTTTTCTGGTACATCTCCAGCATTTCTTTCCGTTGACTGACTTGCTCTCGTCCAAAGATGTCCACGTACGCCGTCTGCCCAGGCTTCATGAGCGCTGTTCCCCCGGGCGTGCGTACGTACTCCCCCGTAGCCAGTTTAGCTTCGTCTTCCTTTTCTTTCTGCTCCTTCTCCTCCGCCTTCCTCGTTATCTCAGCCAATCGCTCCTTCCGTTTCTGCTCAATGTTGCGCTCGAATTGCGATGGCCCCACGCGTAGTATACCGATTCTCCGCTCTTCTTGCTGCTCTTCTTCTTCCTTCTTCTTTTTATCCTGCTGCTCCCTCCAAACTCGTGCAGGGTCGTTGTACTTTGAGTCCGCGTTCTCGGGGTCGGCTAGCCACATGTTGTATGCTATGCGATTTGCTTCCTTCTCCGCCCACTCCTCGGCAGCCCGTGCCTCATCTACAGGATACTCATCGCGTAGCCACTCCAAGGCTTTGACTGCAGCCTGTCGCGTGACCTTTCTATACCTCTCCCCGAGATTATCCACCCCATAGTCGGCAAGGGAGCCGGATGTGCGGCGGTGATGGAGAATCCGTAGGATTTCGTTTCCTGTCTGGGTTGAGACATCGGGGCCGAAAAGTCCCCTTATAGTTCTCTGTTCTGCTTGTCCATTCGGAAGTGGTCCGATCCGCACTTCTCGCCTTTGCAGTCCTCGGAAGCCTGGCTGTTCGGGAGGATCGCTGACCTGTGCCGTGGTTCGAGCGGTCAGGGAAAAGGAGCGTGCTTGAAGATGCGAGGTTCGAGGTTTGCGTGACTGTACTACTGAAAGTATCGAAGGTCTTGAAACTGCTTCTAAGCGTGTCTTCTGCGAGCAAAACTGCCGAGCGAATGCACGTGTCACCGTGTTCCACTGCAACGACACGGGTGCGGAGCGGAGGGCAGCGCACGAAGGCCGGAGGAGCGCCATTGGGAGCGCATTGCTCATGGTGACTAGAGTGGCACGCTCGCCCGAGAGAAGGGAAAATCGGGCTATATACACATGGAGGAATTGAGACGCAATGTCCAAGCTAGGAGATGTCCTCTGCGAAAAGTCTAGGCGGTGGTCGGCTCATGAGGCACGGGCCGGTCAGCCCTACGAAGCGACATTCACGCCGCTGCAAGTTCTCCGCCATGAGAATCTTTGGCCCTCACGCAAGCAACTCACGACTCTGCTGACTGCATAACATTTCCGGATATCAAGACACGTATCCGCAAAGACACGTCGCTCGCACCGAAACACCCCCTCCCGCTACCCCAACCGAACCCACACCATGTCCTCCGAAGCTCTCCCCATATCCCCCGCCCGCTTCGCCAAAGCCCTCGAAGACCTCTCTATTGGCTCCCTACACTCCAAGGTCGCCGAACTCCGCAACTCGATCGCGCATCTCGAAGCCAGCAACAAAGAGCTCGAGCACTTTGCGCGCGAGAACGACGACCGCGACTGCTACGAATACTTGCTCGAGAACAGGCAGGTCATCAAGAGCATGGAGGAGCGCATCGAGCTGGTCAAGAGGGAGATTGTGGAGGTCAGAGGAATGCCGTTTGAGCCACAAGAAGTGAAGACAGCGCCGGCGACGCAGAATGGAACAGCGACTGCTACCCAGAACGGGACGAGTGCAGGGCAAGCTGCTACGAATGGTGGCGATGCCTCAGCTGCGGCAGTCAATGGAGAAGAAGAGGAGGGCGTCTTCTTATGAAGGAACGGACGTTGTCCAAGCACGTCCGCCATGCGACCACCATCCTCCACACCAAGCAGCACCCGTCGCCACCGCGCCGGTCAGAGTACGCATAGCTTCCTAGGACTGACCAGATGTCAAACCATGTATGTCTCGCAAGATCCCTAGATCATCATCACCATCCAAAACATCACTAATAAAGTTGCCACAGGATCAAAGACTGCTCACTCAATCCCCAGGTCGCACACCCAAAAGCGTGTGCAAGAAATCCGAGAGTCCGCTGAAGCCACTCACCAACCTCCAATGCTTGATAGCACAGTTCACTGACGAACTTTGCTTATGCGGACGTGAATAGCTATAGCTATCCAGCATACCTTAGCTGTCGCTAGCAGAGGTATCAGCATCAATGCTCACACCACACACCATACTTTATCATGTTGGTTACCTATCGTACAGTAAGATAGTAACATTATAAAGCGCATTACAAGTCAGTAAATAAAGCCCACCAATAACCGCCGCGTGTTTCGAAATCTTCAGTATCAGATTGGAATGCGAAGACTATTAATATACGGTGCTATGGATCAAGTTCGTAGACCTGCCCTGCCCTGCCCTGACCGGACTGACACAGCGAAACGCGCTCAGAGAAAACATAACACTCATATCACTCATATTCACAGAGCCATGGAGCCACCACCTGGGTGTCCACTGCTATTCCCGAATGTACGCGCAAGTAAATCCGCATCATGCATCGAAGAGCACTACAGCGAGTTACGCGCACGTCATTGTAGCCTCTATTTCTGCAAGTTCCAACATGAAGAAATCACTTGACACGCCAGCGGTACCTGAGTAGGCGCCTCGCCGACCAGCCGTCATATCACGAGCAACGATCACACCAACAACTTAGTACAAGTTATGCTATCTTCATTCGCATCCTATGCATCTCTCACACTCGAACTTCCTCTCAACTCTTCTCAAACCCCACCCATCCTCCCAGGCCAGACCCGCACCCGTTCTCGCTCTCTCTTCTAAATCCTACTCAACTCCACTATACAACGCAGACCGGACTAGATGCCACCATCTGCCTGCCTACCAATCCACCTCCCAACTAAATAATATACACACGTGAGCGGGGAAGTAACTATATCATGACGCGCCCAAGCACGACGCTTTTTAATCTTCCCTCATCTCACACTCATCCTCCTCCAGGCCCTTTCCCCATTATCAAATGGAAAGAAGGAGAGCAAATTACAGCTTCCTTCGCCGAGGAACGAAGAGATTCTAGTACGACAGTAGTGCAGTGCAAAGTGAAGATGAAACCGCCCCTTTTCGAGAAGACAAGAACGCCGAGAATATGCCGGACCCAAGAAGCGCAGACCGGGGAAGTAGTAGTACAGAGGCAGTAAAGTGCGTCCACAACGCGGAAACACAGACGTCTGGATTAGAGGATAGCTGCAATGGACGAGGAACAGGACATTTAGTAGTAGTCCCTCGCGCTCTTCTGCAACTCAATAAGTCTCCACCCCCTCGTCTCTGGATTATTCACATCCTCGGGTATCCGCGTCACGCCAATAGCATACGTAACCTGCTGCACCTTGTCGTCCATGCCCGCCGCCAGCTGTCCGGACTTTGCGTTCTTATAGACATGTACTTCCTGCGTCCGGCATGTGACAATGAATACGGGTATCTCTCCAGGCTCCAGCAGTCTCGCGTTCAAGATATCCACGTTCCGGATATCCACGATACGGCCGTCGGACTTGAGACCCGCTGTCGTGTATTGCTGCATCAGCGCTGCGTAGACGGAGTACTGCGCCGCGCTGAGCCAGAGCTTTAGCACCTCTGTGTCGCCCTTGACGTAGGCGTCGAGGACTTCAGGGAGGATGTACTCGCGCATTTCGGTGAGGAAGGGCTCGAGTTGGAAGTTGGGGTCCATTTCGCGGAACTTCTTGATGACCATTGCGGTTTCGTTTTCGGCGAAGAAGCCCGTGATTCGATCGGAGATGCTTCGTGCAGTGGTGATGAGAGGATTCTCGGATTCTCGGTAGGTGTTTTGCATGTTGAAAAAGCCTTGCGCGACTTTGGAGTTCTCTTTGAATTCTCGCCAGATCTCCTTGTATTTAGCGTCTTTGTGTAGTGTCACATTGGTGCCCGCACTTCTGGATGTTAGCTAGATTGATGTGGATGGCTGGAAAAGCGAGACATACTCGGGGTCTTCCTCCAGAGGCCCCGTGGGCTTCCCACCCGTCCTTTGTAGCTCGTTGAGTTCTCGGAGCTCTCGCCTCCTCTTCCGCTCTTCCTTCTCAACCCACCCCCCGTATCTTGTCGAGCTGCCATCGTCGACAGTATCTTTCACTGCCTTGAAGGCCTTCGATTCTCGGACAGGTCGTGTAGCGTACTCGATGCCTGTTCCAGCGACATTTGCCACTTTGCGGACACCCTTCACAGGCGCCGTGTCCCATGTCCATGCCGCACCCGTTCCGATGGCTTTGCCAGTCGTCTTGAGCGCCTCGGCAGTCTTGGTAGTGGCCGCATCCGTGACCTGGGTATACGTAGTCTTGGCTTTTTGCACGCGGGGGTTCTGTGTGAAGTCGTTCACTCCAGCCGAGAGCTGCTTAGTCGATTCGTTCCACTCTTTCGAGGCCTGGAATTCGGATTTCAGCGTCTCTGTGAAAACTTGCCATGGCGTCTTGTCGCCGTGTGGTGGTGGCGGTGGGGCATCCTTCTTCTCCTTCTTGCCCTCTTCACCACCTTCCTTCTGCTCGCCCTCCTCCTCCTCGCGGGCTTTCTTCTCCTGGGACTCGCCCTCCTTGGGTTCCTCCTTGGGTTCCTCTTTGGCTGCGTGCTCTCCCGCAACGCCCTCGCGAGACGGAGCTTGCTCGGAGTCGAACTTAGGCTCCGGTGCTCGGTCTCTCACTTTGTCTTTGGCCTCCTTTTGCGCTTGCTGCAATAGTGATGACTGTGAGTGGAAGTGTCGGGCGTATGCAGGTGAGGAGCGGAAAAGGACGTCCGGGGGCAGGAACTCGCTCCGCAAGAATAGGAAGGGCGAGAGGGGTGTGTCTTGGAAAGGGAGGGCTCGCTGCTGTATCGCTGGTGATGATGTCGCAGTGGACAGCCGTCTATACGCGGCCGCCCTTCCGTGGATGCTGAAGGACGATGCGGCGAAAGACTGACTACCGCCCCATCGTGCCTGCCGTGCGAGCGTGGCTGCAGTCGGGGGTCGCATGCTATTCTGAACAGTGGATCGGTAGGCAGAGATTGATTGCAAAGGTGACGGACCCCGGCGATGCAGGATTGGGCAAGGGAGGCGGCGCTGGATGGGATGAGAAAACGGGTGGACGAGGTCGCCATGTCGGCCCATACATTTTCTTCGGAACGTACATTGCGCACAGACCGCCTCCCATCTTTTTCGCGGCTGCTCGAGCTGCAACCTCGCCCGCAACCCCGAATTGGCGTCATCGCCAATTGCACGTCTCCCGCCATGGCGAAGCCCAGATCCTCCGCGTTGCGCCTGTTCCGGACACTGCAGCCCTCAGTCTGCGCATCCTGCCGGGCTGGCCCCCCCGCGCAACGACTCCGCCAATTCTCCAGCACTGTCCCCGGCTTTGCTGCTCAAACCCCGAGCGAGAACGCGTTCGACAGTCTCATGGGCAATGTCGGCGCCAACTTCCAGCGCCGTCCAGGCACATTCGACTCGCATTCGAGCTTGATCCCCGGTCAGAGCCAGGAAGACTACAGAAACCTCGCCAAGCAGGAGTGGGAGGAGGAAGAGAGACACCACCTCCACGTATACTCGACAAAGCACAACACGCACATCACCTTGACAAACCCGAAACGCGATGCGCTGATCTCGGTGTCTTGCGGGAATATTGGCTTCAGAAAGGCGGGCAGGAGCACGTACGATGCTGCCTATCAGTTGGCTGCGTTTGTCTTCAGTCGAATCCAGGACAAGGGCCTGTTGCCGCAGATCAACAAGCTGGAGATTGTATATCGAAACTTTGGGCAGGGAAGGGAGGCGGTCACGAAAGCGTTGCTGGGTAACGAAGGGAGGAGAATCCGACCTCTAGTGGACAGACTGTCTGACTCAACACGACTGAAGTTCGGAGGCGTGAGGAGTAAGAAGCCGAGGAGACTAGGCTAGAAGAGGGTTGTGGAGATCGATTGGATTGGGGTTCGTTCGCGGAGGCGCATTGTATCATATCGCATTTCCAGGAGCATGAGTCGACCTCAGGAGCTGTAAGCGTAGTCATTGTACACTATGGGAGCTAAGTTTCTTGAACGATATCCGACACCCTGATGTAGTCATCAGTCAAAAGGCTTTGTAACGGTGTTGCGATCTACTAAAACAAATGAAGCGACCAACAACGTCAACACAAGCAGCCACACCTATATCGACCATCGCTCGTTCATACACTCGCGAACCATTCGCTCTTCCAATTTGGGGTATCAATTCATATGTACAAACTACTAGTCACGCTGTCCGTCTAGGCAATGGAGCTCTCTCCGATGCAGGCATCTCCCGACCCGAAGTGTCCGTGATTGAGACCAGTCGGGGGGCATGATTGCTGGTCGAGTACCGAGGATCCCCTCCTGCGCCTCCGCTACCACCTCCATCACTATCACCAGATACCCCATCCATCTGACCGTCCCAACTCTCCACCTCGTCCTCAGATGAGCGCCGTCGCCGTCTTTGATCGCCTCGAAGCATAGCCGATCTTTCATCTTCAAAGTCCTCATCAAGGAGCTCTCCATCCGCAGTATCATAATCCGGTGGCGCGATCCATTCCCGTGGTACGACGCATGGGAGAGCTACGCCTATGCTTGCGGCGCGATTAAGCCAGCTTGGGGCGGGCCGGCCGGTGAGCCTCTCGCAGAGGTGGGAGGTGAAGTGGTTGCAGTTCTTGGTGAGCAGGTTGTAGGAGGTGCCCTGGAACTCTTGAGACGCTTCGTCTATGATGGTCTTGAGTTCCTTTTTCGAGCGGAAGGAGAAGCCGTGCAGGATAGTCTGTCTAAAGGTGCCCCCGGGGGGTTCTTGACCGGGACTGGAGGGTCAGACACTGAGTGACCATGGCGTTTGATGTTCCTTACTTGGTCCAGTACACGCCGGTCTTGCCGCGCGCGTCATGGCCCCCATATGCGTATTCCTTGTCGTTGATAACGACGCCGGAGTGGAGCAGAGAGCTGCCAATGGCCCACAGCACGGTTGAGACTTTGCCGGGCTGTTACAACTTTAGTAAAGTGTGATACACGGACCAGCGTGAGGCTCACAGGAAGCAAATCGTAGACGTTGATGTGTATCTGAGTCCGCTCTGACGACAGGGTCGATCTATGGCCAGAGCTCTTCCGAGATGGCTTCGGGCGGGAAGAGGACATGGACGAGGTTGTAGAGGGTACAGAGCGGGTATGCAAGCACGGGATGTGAAAAGCCGGGTCCTGCCCTTTTAGTGTGTACGCATGGCGAAGGGTAAGGAAAAAGCGAAGAATAGAGGTGGAGAGGGAGGAGAGTGTAGGTGGTGCCGCGCGGGCAGTGAGTAGTATGTAGTCATACGTCGAGCGGCTCACGGCTCTCACAAGAGCTATGCTCCTGCGCCACGGCCCACCAGCCACACAGACTGCAGACCAAGCCAAGCGCTGCTCGGTGAGCGGAGCGGGGAGCTTGTGAAATTCTTGCAGCCAGGCAACTGCTCGAACACCAACCGAGATGCAGGCCCTGGACCAGCCCGCAGACAGCCCACTCAAGGCACGCATTTAAGTTAGTGGAGAGGGACTCGCTGCAGTCCTCTCTCCCGCTTCCACTTCACCACCACGTCCCACACCACCCCCCTCTTCCTTTCCTTTTCTTCTCTGATACCCATTTTGCACCGCCCGGCAGCAAGTACTGCGCGCGAATTTTGCACCACATTCCACCGCTGTGCCTCTGCGCCCGCCCTCCGCATCTCCATCAGCAGCACCACCACCACCGTCCGCACCTACGCCAAGGCAAAGAAGATGGGTCCCAAGAAGGCTCCCGAAGAGAAGAAGATCCTCCTTGGCAGGCCGGGCAACTCCCTCACGAGCGGCATTGTGAGTGCGACGTGAAGCCTCGACTGATGGTCACGTTCTTACGTTAACAGTAAATGCCAGGTCGGGCTTGCGAACGTTGGAAAGTCGACGCTGTTCCAGGCCATCACCAAGTGCTCTCTGGGCAATCCTGCCGTGAGTTGCATTTCAGAAGCATGTAACAACTAGGCATTGACGTGGACAGAACTTCCCGTATGCTACCATCGACCCCGAAGAAGCCCGTGTCATTGTCCCCGATGAGCGCTTCGACGATCTCGTGCAGCGATACAAGCCCAAGTCCGTCGTTCCTGCCAACTTGACTGTGTACGACATCGCTGGTCTCACACGAGGTGCGTCGACTGGTGCTGGTCTAGGCAACGCCTTCTTGTCGCACATCCGGGCTGTAGACGCCATCTTCCAGGTCGTGCGGTGTTTTGATGATGCCGAGATCATCCATGTCGAGGGCGACGTGGACCCGATCCGCGACCTGGATATCATTAGCGAGGAATTGCGCATCAAGGACATTGAATTCGTCGAGAAATCTCATGAGAAACTGGTCAAGGACACCCGGAGAGGCGGACAGAGCTTGGAGATGAAGAAGATGAAGGAAGAGCTTGCCACTGTCGAGAAGATCATCGAAATGCTCAAGGCAGGCAAGGACGTCCGGAAGGGCAACTGGACGCCCAAGGAGGTACGTCGTAAATCTCACACTGCTACACGCACCGAATCCCTCGACATGATGACAAAGAGCGATTGCTCTATAATCCCAGCTCTTTGAAAAACCCGAGTAACGCCGCGGTTAAATGAAAAGACGTCCGACTCTGATCAACACCAACTATTTGCTATTTCACACAGCTATACCATTAGGGTCTTTTTAACTAACCATTACAAGGTCGAGGTCATCAACCCACTCTTCCTCCTAACCGCCAAACCCGTCGTCTATCTGGTCAATCTCTCTGAGAAAGACTTCATTCGCCAGAAGAATAAGCACATCCCCAAGATCGCCGCATGGATCAAGGAACACGCAACGGGCGATCCTATCATCCCAATCTCCGTCTCCTTCGAGGAGCGCCTCGCCTCCATGTCCGACGAGGAAGCCGCCGAAGAATGCAAGAACATCGGCGTCAACTCGGCGCTGCCAAAGGTCATTGTCACGATGCGGAAAGCGCTCAACCTCGGATCGTTTTTCACAACAGGCACCGACGAGGTCCGGCAGTGGACGATACGAAACGGGACGAAAGCGCCCCAGGCCGCCGGTGTGATTCATGGTGACTTTGAGAAGACGTTCATTCAGGCGGTGGTGTACAACTACAAGACACTGAAGGAAGAGGGTGATGAGGCGACCGTCAAGGCCAAGGGTAAGATCATGACTAAGGGCAAGGACTACGTCGTCGAGGATGGGGATATTCTGCTCATCAAGGCTGGCGCTGCAAAGGCTTAGGTTTTGGTCTCTTCGCTGGGAATCATGGGTCGTTGAGAGAGTCGGTTATGGCTCATGCATGCGAAGGTACCTTTGGGAGCTCAAAAGCGGACTACTTCAAAATGGTCAACAAACGGAGTAATTGCATGATAGACATTTGCTAGTCACTATGGCCTTTGTAAACCTGAGCCGCTATAACATCTAGCAACCTTGCAATGATCCTGATAGTGCTGTTTGCTACGTGCGAATCGCTACACCGCTCCACCGCTGTCCACCAGCGCCTGTTTCAGCACATCGCAGTAGCCACACATTGCCATCTCCCGCAAGCAAAATTCTCCCATCCTATCCCATCCCTCAAGCCTCCCAATCCCCATCCAACGCCTCCACGCCCATGCCCAAGCCCAGACCCGTCACATCGCCATCCCCACTATTCCTCTCCCTCACAATCTGCTTCTCTACTTCCTTCCCCTGCTCCATCAGCATGCCCGCCGTAACATCATCCACCAACATCCAACTATTCCCACAAACACAATGCTTGGCGACGCCCATGAGCCAGCTGACATGATGATTTGCGTACCCCGGCATGCCCTGCACGACGTCTTCCATGTGTGCGGCGCAGCGGACGCAACGGCGCAGTTTCTTTGGGCGGTTGGAGGCGGAGGCGGGTTTGGTGCTGGTTTGAGTGGCGAGGGTGTCGCTGCGGTTGCGGGATTGTTGATTCTGTTGGCTTTGCTGTTGAGCTTGGGAGGTTGATGGATTAGTGTTTCCGTTGGTGGTGGTGCCATGATGATTTGAGGAGGTAGGATTCTGCGCGCCCACGCCCCGAATCACCGTCTTCTGACACACGTCCACGATATGCGTTGCGTGAAACCGTTTCGACAGCTTGGACGCCGACAGGCCCAGCCACGTCGTGTCGAAGAACATGACGCGCGCTATGTCGATGCGGTCGGCAATGCAGGGTAGCGGTAGCTGCTGTTGTACGCCTCCATTGGCGCTGTCTTCTTTGCCGAACATGCTCTCTCCGAGTAACCGCTTTGCCACGGGTAGTAGCAGGTCCGGGATCTGGCCGAGGATGAGCTGCCGCTCCATGCGGTTGCGGTCAGGTTCGGGGATGTTGCGCGCGCGGTATGTGCCCCGGACGAGGGAGTGCGCTTCAGAGACGAGCGATTCGAAGACGCGCCAGTCGAAGGGCAGGTCCGAAAGCGCTTGGTGGAGTGGTGCATAGACGCGCCGCAGTTCTGGGGGTATGTTGGCTTGAGGGTGGGAGGAGGAACTGTACTGGTACGCGGTCTTGACCACCCAGGCGAGAGGCTGGCTCCAGAGTTTGAGCATCATGCGCGGGAAGGAAGATAGCAGGAGGAGGATTGCGGGATGGCTCTCGGCGTGCATGGCTGTATTAATGTCGATGTTTGCAGTGCCATTGGAGTTGAGGCTTGTATTCAAAGATTGACTCCGTAGGTGGTAGGCCAGAGCGAGGATGTCGTCGAGGATGTACACCATGAAGTGCATGATCCAGCGGCATATCCCCACGAATTGGGGCACCACTTCAGGCCGCAGAGGCGTTTTTTCGATTTGCCCGTGCATGCGGGCGATCGTTGTCAGAATCTGTGTAATGTATTTGATGTTGAGAATCATCCAGGCGAGTTTACTTGGAATAGTACGCTCGACTGTACCAGTGAGACCTAGGAGATGCGCTGCGCTCAGCGTCTTCACGAAGAAAGGTGAACGCCCGAGGAGCATGAGATGGTTGTTTGCCGATTCCTCAACCCCACAGTCAATGTTAACATTCAGACCTTGGAAGAGCAAGGCTACGAAGTCGGTGATGCGGCTGGGCGGTATGGAGAGGGAGTGTATAACGCTGAAGATGTCATCACTGGAGAAGTACTGGTTCGCAGCAGTCGATGACTGCAGAACCAGAGCTGCTAGAGCGGCTGAATGTCTCGAATCTGCGTCGGGAGAGGAGAGATTGCCGTAGCTGTATTCCATTGATCGAAGTTTGATAGATCCATCTTGATGCATGCAAGCAGCCAAGCAATGGTTAGGTGATAATGCAACGTGAAGCGAAGGGTCGGTGGAAGAGAAACCAAACCCGGCTTGTGGGAGAGAGGTCACCGTCTCCGTGTTGTAGTCAGGGACAATAGAGTCCATGGTTGAGCGTTTCCTGAATTCTATGGTGCCATCACTGTGACAGAATGCAAGGATCATGTTGTACCAGAGCGGATCAAACTCCATGACAACAGAGTGCATGACAATGTCGGGAAGCTTCTTGAAAAGGAAAACTTCCCGGGCTGGCACGGAACTTACGCTCTTCTTCTTCGAGGTGACCTTTTCAAGACTTGGATGAAGTTGATTCTGCTGCGTCTGGTGGATTTGCCATCGCACCAGTATGCTAAAGGGATTCTGCTGAGGCTGTGTCTGATCCAACGACACGATGTTCGGAGGAGTCGAGAAGATGGCTTGAACTGTGGGTAGAGTTCCGTCATTCTGCTCTGGCGTCCTTGGGAGGAAGTTGAGATGTGTCAATTGTGCAGGGAGTCTAATCTTAGACTCCGTCGCGTTATTCATGTCGCCATTGACGACAGCAGAGCTGGTGGGATAGCATTGTTCCTCTGTGCATATTTCAGTGACTTGCAGTTCAGGCGCTTCGTACACCTTTGGATGTTGCGCAGGCTTTGGATTCAGGACATTCCATCTCGCTTCGATGCGATATAGGTGCAGGCGCCCCGACACATCGTATGCTACTAGTAACAAGGTGTTGTCTAACAGGGTCAGCCAGTGGTCAGCCAGTGGTCAACATAACTTGCCATTATTTGAAGCGAAAGCGGCGTGAGTGAAGGCCTCGCGTGTGGATACCATAGAGCCCAGTGTGGCAGTGATTTCGTGCCAACTGCTATCTGCCTGCTGGAATTTATATTTGAGTTCGCCTCGTCGCTTGAGATAGATCATCGAAGCCTTGCCGTCCCAGGGATGGCAGGCATCATTGAACGAATGACTGCTGGTCTGAAAAGTCCATTTGTCCTCTTTCCCACTCGCAGACCATGCAATGTGATTCTACAAACGGTAAGAGAGATCTGCAAGGAAGAGCGTATGCTCACCTTTTGCTCATAAGGCAGGATGGCGCACCAATGTATGCCGACGACCACATCCACTTCGGCCTCAGGCTGCGCTATCTCAGACCGTGCGAATGACATGCGGTCCAAGGCCATCTGGCAAGAAAATATAATCACGTGGCCCGCAGCATCCATGACAGCCAAATCATTGCCCAGATGGCTCCAGGACAGATGAACAAACCGGAACTCATCGTGGCCGACAGGGATTTCAAGAGCACTCGCTTTCCCCAAGTCCCATTTGCCGGTCATTGGGTCTCTCGCAAACACCCTTAAATTGATGGAGTATCCATCAGGGGTGATGTAGGCGACGCATCCGTTCTTGGACCAAGCTATCTTTTGACAGCAACCGCTTGCACTAAGCTCGTCGAGTCGGCGAGCAAGGCCTTTGATTGGAGGGGCAATGATGGTAGGGAGAGCGACCACCTGCTCTCCGTCGCCGAAGAGGTCGTCATAACTCTGATCGTCCATGATCATGGGCATGCTCGCTTGGCCAGGTGGTGCTTAAGAAGAAGGGGTCCTCAAGCGATATAGAAGGAAAAGGGTAGAAAAGTTTCAGAAAGGGGTATCTAAGTCCATCCGAGAGACGCCGTTCACCCAGAGAATGCAAAATGGGCTGCGCCACGAGAATGGCTACGGTGAAGCTCGACTCTAAACGCGCGATGAGGTTCGGCGGCCTCGCGTCTGGTTGGGCGCGCTGCGACTGGGGCATGCGGCTACAAGCGAGGAGCTAGCGTCAAGCTAGGCCCAACCGAGCCTCACCTGGCGTGTCCCAAGCGCGCGCAGCTCGTGCCGTCTCGGAGCACGACCACTCGAAGGTGGATTGCCTTTCACTCTGGCAGGACGAGGCATTGCAGGCTTGAGACTGTTGCATTGAACAGTGCACAGCGGTGGGCATGACAGCTGCACGGCATGGCTGCAGCTGCATAGCACGCCTCCACGTCGCGCTTCGGATAATTGCAGCCCTCGCCCGGGGCCCACCAAGGGAACTGTTTGATGCGCCGCCTTGTTCGCCATTGTACAGACGTCAAGAAAAGCGAAAGGCTTTCAGAGACAAACAGAGCAGAGTTCAAGACGGTCTAGGGTTCGCAGCATCGCAGGACCCGCAGGACCTGGGAGCGCCCGTCCAGCACAGTGCAGCCCACTGTCGTTCGTCCAGATTGCCCGTCTCGATCGGCAGGCGTAAATAAGGCGGTCCGCATTGTTGTTTTGGTGGACGAGCTTGGCACGCTTCCATGTCTGACCTGCATCTCCTCACCTCATCGCTCGCGCATCCGCCAACGCCAACCTCCTCATTTCCACTCGCTCGACGTCGCGACGCTGCCCACACGCGACGCGCGCCTGTCGCTGTTGTAAATATCGCCCTCCCACCCGCGTCTCCGATGCCTTTCTACCGTCTCTCCGCCCCGACCGCCCGCCGCGACCTCTCCTAGGCGGCACGGCCACGACGACAGCTTCGGGCGGCTACCCCAGCGCCTGACGTACCTCGACTCTCGCTGCTGGTCCCTCGTTTGCAGGCCCTCTTCGCGGCGAAGCTCCGCCTGCGTCGCGCTTGCCGAATCACTCCTCCGCGAGGGAAGGCGCGCCTGCCTCTTCACCATCACCATGTCTGTCGCTTTTGACCGCCTCTTCGATGGGTCGAGCTCTCCCCTCAGCTCTGTGCCCGACTCTGTCGACTCCGACTCTGAGCTCTCCTCCGTGCCCGACTCTCTGCCCAGCTCTCCTATACTGCCCCACGACTATCCCTCGCCGCTGTCCTCCCAGCGGTCCTCCGCCAAGACATCCCCGGCTCCCGACAACATGACGCGGACGCCCCCATCCAGCGACAACGATGCTGGCCCGCCAAGAAAGAAGCGGAAGCTCAATGACCCCAAACAGCGCACCACGGAGCGCCTGGACTTGACCGCCGCCGACTACAAGAGCAATCCCCAGCTGCAGCGCGTCATGGACGTGCTCCACAAGAAGCGGAAAATTGTTGTCATCGCAGGTGCTGGCATATCCGTTTCGGCAGGCATTCCCGACTTCCGTTCGTCTGGCGGCCTCTTCAGCTCGCTCCGAAAGCAGCACAAACTCAAGTCCTCCGGCAAGGATCTGTTTGATGCATCAGTCTATCAGGACGACTCTTCTACCTCATCTTTCCACGACATGGTTCGATCTCTATCGCAAAAGACAAAGGACGCGCACCCAACTCCATTCCATCATTTACTGGCAACGCTAGCTGAAGAAGGCCGGTTATTGCGCCTCTACTCGCAGAACGTCGATGGTATTGATACGTCGCTAGAGCCACTAAAGACGGAGGTCCCATTGCCCAAAAAAGGGCCTTGGCCCAAAACAGTGCAGCTGCACGGAGGCCTTGATCACATGGTCTGCTCAAAATGCCACACTCTGTCTCCCTTTGATGCCGAGCAATTCAATGGTCCCACCCCGCCCGCATGCCGTCAATGTACCGAGAATGATCAAGTTCGTCAGGTCGCCGAAAAGCGCAGTCACGGCATTGGCCGGATGCGCCCGCGCATGGTCTTATATAACGAACACAATCCCGACGACGAAGCTATCGGATCATGTACCAGTCTTGATCTTCGTACCCGACCGGATGCTGTCATTGTTGCTGGCACTACATTGAAAGTCCCTGGAGTTAGACGCATAGCTCGAGAAATGTGTGCAGTCGTCCGAGACCGACGCGACGGTGTGACCATTTGGATCAACAACGACCCCGAGCCGCTAGGTAAAGATCTCGCGAACAGCTGGGATATCGTAGTCAAGGGCCCCTGTGATGCAATCGCTCACGAGGCTGCTATGCCAAGATGGGACGATCCAATTCTTTTCAATGAGGTCACGGACGAAATATTGAGCCAAGCAAAAGAGAAACAGAAACCCATGGTTATGGTACCCACGTCGACGCCTAAGAAATCCGCGGCATTTGAGCAAGTCCAGGGCCAGATGCTCACCCCTGCGCAGAGTCCGCGGATGAAGCCTCAGACCGCGGTCAACCGGGATTCGCCCACACCCTCGAAAGGTAACGCGAGAAAACGCAAATCTGAAGCGCAAAACACCATCAAAAAGGAAGTCAAGCCGCCCGCAAAGCGCCAACCGAAGAAAGCAGCAGGCGCCAAGAAGAGCAAAGCGAAGCCTAATAAACCGATTACCGATAATTTCAAAGTTACGAAAGCCACGAAGGTCACGAACACTACGCTCAAGTCTGCTTCGTCCAAATTGAACCCGGTCGCTGATGCCTACTTTGATGAGACAAGCGACACCATTAAAGTTGCTCAACCGGCTACCCCTATCCGTGGTGGCAGGCTCACGAAATACAAGGAGGAGTATTTGTCTAAAATATCCCCTTTCGACTCGCGTAACAACCCCAACCTTACCCCACAACGACCACCAATGGAGCCGTTCACATCTCCGGTGAAATCTCCTCCTCCGCAAATGAGTTCTTTCAACTTTAGTATCTCCGCATCAACAGTTGCCCCTTCGGCTTCCCAGAATATCATGCCGACTCTTGAATCGAGACCCTCGTCGTCCGATTCTAATAGAAGCAGAATGGCGATCTCCAATCTTATCGACTGACGGTCCTGGCGGCGTTGGTGGTTTTCTGGAAATTAGGGTTCTCGTCTGCTGCATTCTGTGCAGCAATTGTTGCATATGCGGTCATTGCATGGGCGGCGTTGTCTTCCGTACTGAGCCCCGGACCTGGGTCCATTATCGATGGGACACGGCGTTATATTGTCTTTCCAGTTTTATGCTTGGTATTCTTGTACGAACAGCCTAGAGGCATATGTTCGGGGCGGTGATTTCCTACATGAGAGGGCCCGTGGGTATAGCACTCTGCGAGGATCATGTACAGAAGACCGGGATACTGTTCAGGGAGAGGAATGCTGGATAAGAGTCTCTGTTGCATGCTTGTGCAGCGGAAAAAATGAACAGTTTTGTTTTCATGCTTTTGATGTTATGGCATAGTGACCTCACCGGGCACCTTAAATGGCGTTTTCAATCTCATATTGGCTCACCTTCGATGCAATGTCCACTAAACCGACCATAGGGCCGCAGCCCATCGTCATTTACGGTTATCAATACGTGACTTTAGGGATCCTATGTGGCCGTACGCGTCGGTACCTAACAATGTGGATTGTCATTACCCTACGCTGTAGAAGGGCGACGACGAGATAGCTCGATCTTACTGATGAAGAATCATTCTGTTAGGGGTCCCTTGTCTGCTGCTCTGGTTGGAAGGAACGTGCGAAGTCGAAGGGTCGTGGGATATCTACGCGCTTTGGAGCATTAGCGCTCTCCTTGTTAACGCGATATGCCTTCATGATGATAACAATGAGGATGATTATGAAGCAATAGCTCTGATTTGAAGCCGAGAACCATTTTTTTATTATACACTGCAGTTCCAAGAAATCCAATATCCCATCTCCTGCATGTTGTCAGCTCCAGTGAGAATCCGAGTTGCGCCCGGAATTGCTGTGTAATAATTATCAATAAAGTATATTTCCTGTAATTGGTTACATAGCTGTTAGTAGATGCGACTACGCTATAAGAGATAATGACCTGCTGGGTAGTCGTTACAAAGTAATCTTGGGGGTAACTCGGACACACCATGCAGTACCACGGGTCCTCACCAACGACACCCAAAGAACAACGACCCAACACTGAAGCTCTTACGAGCAAAACACTACTCTCTCTCGGACACACCATATTCGGATGGTCCAAGGATCCTATGCTTGACGACAATAGATACTGAAGAGGCATAAAGGCCTCAAGTGTGGACTTACCAACTGTTATGCCCTTACTAATTTAATTGTACCAATCTCTTTTCGTCATGCCGATGCGCGGCGCGATCCAAGGCAGACTTTGTGAAGCCACGCTCCTCAGCTGGTTTCATCCCGCCTCAGCTGAAATGACAAACGTGATCTCAGCCTTCCAAGGTTGCAAGTGCTACCTGGCTTCAGGTGGGGGCTTCCATAAATTAAATCGACTCGCTCTTGCCGTTTCACTAGCTGTGTCACATTTTGCCTCTTCTACGGACAACCTCCCTGCATCCTACTTTGTGCTTAATGCTGCAGCTATACGCCGCACATGTTTTGTTCTACATTCAGTCCGTTTCTAGAGCCTCGTACGCACACCGATGAGATGCCGCGCGGGAAGGGTGGCGGACTAGTGCCGCGTAAGTGGGTGTCACCGGTCAATGCTGCCTGCAGCTGCGATCTTGTCACAAGTTCATATGCACACCTTCATTCGACGATTCATCGATGTTCCTGCGCCCCAGCCACCAGTGCCAATGTACGTTTCATTCCTTCTGCCTCGTTCGACTTTCCTCATCGGTCAGAGTCCAAAACTGTGGTGCTCGCCCTTGAGGATTTCACTCCATCATTTAGATTATCATCATGTCCGAAGTTCCAGCTAGGCCAAAAGCTAGGTGTCAGGCAACCCGAAGACGCTACATCGCTGCGCTGGAGTTACAAACATAGAAATCAATTGATAAGCCCCCGAGTGAAGCTGACGATAACCCATTGCATGTATGGACTCGTATAGCATGCATACGGTGAGAGCACGGCCAACGAAAAAAGCAACACATGAGTTTATCCATACCTAAGCTTATAGGCCATCCAGGTGCCGTTGTATCTCGGCGTCCTTATCTCGTATCTAGGGAGCCTTCCACCATAACACATATATCAATCCCTTCTAAGCCTGATCCGCCAGTAGAAAAACTCTGTCGCTATCAGCAAATTCGACAGATCCTTCTGAGGCTCAACCTTCCCACGCTCTTGTAAGAGCCAATCGTCTTATTGACGACCATGTCCACCGTACAATATACATATCGACCTATTCAGCCTTATCAGACAAGGCTTTTACTCCTCCACGGTGCAAATGGGGATCCGTATTCTACGATTGAGTGCAGCATATACACCGCAGATATCCTGCACACAAGGTTCGACGGTTTAGGGGTACGTGCGAAAGATGGTGGGCGAGATCTTGTTACAAAATATGAAGCTTTATCCTACACGTGGGGAACTGAGAACAGTGACAAGTACATCATCAGCGATGGATTCCACATGCCGGTCACTGAGAATCTGTACGACGCTCTCCAAATGATCCGACGTACCAGGGAAGAAAGCTTCTACATCTGGGTGGACAGTATCTGTATCAACCAGGCCGACAAGATTGAAAAGGCTCATCAAGTCTGGAACATGTTGACAATTTACGAGAAAGCGGAAAAAGTCGTTGTTTGGCTCGGTCCTGCTGGTACGAGCATGGAACATGCCGCGCGTGCAGCTGCCTCTATTGAAAATGCCATAAGTGCTTTCGAAAGGCCAAATCTGATTCATTGGAGCGATTACAATTATGAAAAAGAACGAGACGTCTTTGCTGCAAAGACATTCAGTAGCCAGGATCCGGCCGGGACTGTTCCGAGTCTTGAGCCAGTCGTTGAGGGTCTGTTGCATCTGTTCACAAAGCCTTGGTTCAAGCGTATCTGGGTTCAGCAAGAGATATATGCGGCTAAAGCGTTGTATTTTCACTGCGGAGTCCACGAATTTCAGTGGCCTCGATTGTTCAGTCGACCCGACATACTGCTCAAGCTACGACATAAAACCTCATTTCTGGAACCACTTAAACAGGAGGGTAAAGAAAGTAGCAATACCAAGATCGCCTCCGTCACGAGTCAACTTCAAGGGAAATTCTTGAATGCTCTTCAAGACACGGCGTGGTACAAAAAGAAATCCATGAGAACAGCGATGAAGACTCCCGAAGCCGCTAGAATCTGCAATTAGATTAAGATCATTTTGGATCTTTGTCAGAAGCACAAGCTTCATCTCAGATGCTTCGAGATGTTCTCCGGAAAGAGCTCCCAAAGACCAGATTTCGTCGAAACACTTCTACGTACGGGTACATTGAACGCTACAAATGTCAGAGACTACATTTATGGCATCATGGGCATAACTGGGTTCCCAGCAAAGGCAATGTCTATCAACGATTGGTCACAGAGAAAGCATGATGACGTGTTTATACCTATCGACTACTCAACGGATGTTGATTCAATCAAGATAGCTGTGTCATGGGCCGTCATCATGGAGATAGGACTAGTCGTACTCGCGAAGTTCAAGGCGGTCGAGCTACAAGTCTCCGATGATTCACTTCCTTCATGGGTAATTGATTGGCGCCTTGCTGCTGAGCTATTTACAGAGCTACCCTTCAAAGAGTTTAGGAGAACTCTCAGTAATGTTTGGCATGTGTTCTACCCACGAAATCCTGCCCTAAGAGGCTCTAGGGACCGCTTGCAAGCAACAGACACCAGTTCCCTTAGCCATTATGGCCATCGACAGCTCCGCTTGAACATGAACAGCAAGGTTGCGTTTGGCGAATTGATCGTTCGCGGTGAAACGGAGGAGCAGTTCTACATCAAGAATAACAGTGTGTGGCACAGGAAAACTCTGGGCCATAAGTTGGCCTGGAGACTGAATTTCGAAGCCTCTTCTGAGGACCTTGTCGTGCGTCTTGCAGATTTTCATTCGATGATCGGCGAGCTCCCACAGGGTGGAGGTTTATGGGTTTTGAGACCAGTACGTAACGAGAAGTTTGCAGTTGTTGCATGCCTTGTATACGACGCGGGACCTACACACGAGAATGCTTGCCATCCATATAAAAAATCCAAAATATATGCTTGGTCGTATTGGCAATGGTTCTGGGACACAAAGCGTACCAAAACACGGCATTGCGATATCGCCCACTCATAGTAACACCTAATGAAGGATGGAAAGAGGAAGAAAAGTCGATGGAGTCGAGTGTACGGTTGTTATACAATTCGGAACGCTGTCGCGAATTCACTATAATTTGAACGCCCGAACGCATATCTTTCACAGATCAAGGGTTTAGGTAGAGTAAGTAGTAGTCAACTGCACTTTCTAGATATGAGTTATGCTCATTTGACATGTGACATTGACAGATCAAGTCCAACCCTCATGCGACATTCCGAAGCTTGTCTTGCAGACTCTGACAGATCGAAAACATGCATATTTCGGGAAGGCATCTCCCTCACGATGAACAGCCTCGTCGTATCTTCACGATTACCTATAAACATACTTGTAGTCACGGATTCACAGATCATCTCGCCTTAGAGTGATTTCATTACATCATCAATTCATGACTGCATTATGCCCATATACTATCGTACACATGGTATCTTCCTAAGCACAATTCTCCAAACACCGTTTCAGACATCTTTTTGCCCAAAACCTGCTAAGATCAGACCGCCGCATCTCCTCTAATCCCTCGGTCTACCATCTCAAACACGTTTCTCTTTAGACCGTTGCCATTCCCAATTCCTTCCGCTGGCGACTCCCTCCCTCGTTTACTCAGCCTCTTCCACGCAGGCAATTTGGGCATCACACTCGGCCCTGATATGTGAACTTCGTGTCCTAATGCGGGGCTCTCCGTCGCGATCAGATTCTGCTCCCCACTCTTCGCACTCTTATCATCCGGGACCTCATACTCGCCCTCCCCATCCGCCATAATCACCGAATCGCTCACCGTCTGCCCCTTCCCCGTCCTCTTCCCTTCTTTGCCCCTCCCACTTCCACTTCCACTTCCACCTCCACTCCCACTCTTCTTGCCCTCGCAGATTTCCCTCGTCATCGCACCCAACTCCGGGCTCGCCTCACCCTGCTTCCGCTCCTTATCCACCTCACTCTCCCACCCACAGCCCCTGCGCACATTCTTCCAGAGCCCCAGAAATAAGGGATAATGCGCAGGCAAGCATGCCGTCATACACGCAGAGCACACATCGGCCATATTCCAGATATCTATATCATGGATCATGTACGTTTCATCGGGGCGCGTATACCCAAAGATGATATTCCGCACGATACTGCATACAACACTAAACAAGCCCAGACTGAACACGATGGAGATGGCCAGCTTCTTACGCAACGGCATCTGTATGCGATACAGTATCAGCATCGGATACAGCAGCAAGAGGATGTCGGTCGATATGTGCAGCGCGCGTAACGCCGTCTGCGAGGATTGCAGCGAGATGCAGGAATAGTCTGCGGGGTCGGTTTCGGCGAGGGTTATGTAGGACCAGCGAGCGGAGAAGGGGCGGCATTGTAGCGCGGTCATGAAGATTGAGACGAGGCCGGCTAGCATGATGATGGTGAAGAGCAGGATGTTGGTCCAGTGGTAGATGCGGGACATTGTGCTGAGAGTCAGGCGCCGGATGAAGAAGAAGAGGGAGAGTTTCGCAAAGTAGACGCTGATGTACCACATGAGTTGGTCGACAGTGAAGGACTGGGGTATGTCAGTATGAATGTGTAGTATCTTGGGGGATCCGGTGCAGAATAGAGCAGAGCGTCTGATATGTCTGAAGTAGAAAGATCGATCAATCTTTCCATCTATCCATCCATTCATCCCAACCACACTTCAACTTCTCGTCTACAGACTTCTGACTCCAGTACCACACCCTCTCGCATCGCGCAAGCAAAGACGGCTACTCACATGATAAAGCAACTCCACATCCTCATACGTGCAAAACCACATATGCCTCCCCAAGCAACTCTGCGTCACCTCCTCCATAATCTGCACCACATACGTAATCGCCAGCGCAACCGCGGGTACAATCAGCACATCATCGACCCCAAACCCCATCTGCCTCCTCCTCTGCCAGCGAAACCAGAACCGGCCTCCCGTCACCACGATGACCAGGAACAGCAGACACGACGCCGCCGTCAGCACCCGCCATGCATTTGACTCGTCCGCGAGGTCGGGCGCGGGCGGCGCTGGACGGCTGGGTCCGAACGGGTGTTTAGGGTTCGCGGAGAAGATGGTGCGGTATTGCCGCATGGCTTTTTGGATGAGGGCATCGCGGGCGGTGAGCGGAGGGTCGCCGAGGAGAGCGGATGGGACGGTCATGCAGTGGACATGCGAAGGTGCGAGGACCTAATCTGGCCGCGATACAACGATGTCAAAGAATAGGAAGCGATCGATGCAGGTGGTCTGGATTGGAGCACAGCGCAGCGACAGTGGGCAGTCCCGTCTAGCTATAGAAAAGATCGCGAACGGCGGAATGGAGCACACAATGGCCTGATCCAGGGCATCCCTACCGGGTTTATCTGTCGTCCGGCTCGGTTCGGTCTTGTCAGGGAAGGTCTTGTCACGTCAGGTCGGGCAGCAGGTGGGTGGGAAGGCACATTGGCATCTTGGACGGGAAGGTCGCCCCAGCGAACTGGCAGAGGTGCGTGAGGCGGGCGGGTCGGCGGCGATGGCGAAATCTTGGGAGGCGGATGCCCCTGTCGTTATTCATGCGCTATGGCAGATTGAGGGGTTGGCGTCATCCTGCGGGATGAAGGAGGCCAATGAGAGGAGTGGTGTGGTAGATCGCAGGACTCATGGAGATGGGTTTCTCCAAGGGCTCGCTTAACTTGTTCCGCGCCGTGGTGCTGGAAGAGAATGATTGTCATGTTGGTGGCTGAGGATGTCTTGGAGGAGGGTGAATGTTATTAAGGTAGGCGTTCCCATCCCCACACTAGAGACTATCCTTTGGCGACCTTGGACACGACAGCAGCAGTTCGTTAAGAGATTGGTGGTGACAGCGGCTATACTTTATTCTCGAGTCATCACTCGCCCTAAGCTCTTGAGGTTAACGGCCGGTGATAGAGACGTAACGGCGGCTTGAAGTAAACTCCATTGAGTCTAGCAGCACCACACTCTCTCAGTCATCTCGGAGATGTAATCTCTATCAACATTAGTGAAACCGGGTCTGAGAATGCGCCGCTATACTCTCTGCGTAGAGAATGTATTGACCTTTTTATCCTTTTCACATTCTTGTACACAGCAGGCGTCCAGTCTCACAGTTCACTGGTTACGTAGACCCATGAGTTCAGCTAGAGGCCGTGTAGAGCGCCACATTCACAGACGAAGTCACCTCGCTTCCGGGTCCTCGGCAGAGTTTTTTATCTCCACGTTCTCCATCCCTAGCTGCTGGGACCTGCATATAAGCCGGTGTTCCAACAGAATGGTTCAGCAGTTGAAGAAGGTTTGCGCGCTTCAAACCCTTGTCTTTGTCCCTCCTTGACGCTTCCGCGTACCTCGGAAACTCCGCATTGTTCCGTCTTATCGCAATTGGTGGATATCTGCGAGCATGAGGTTCTTCGCTTCGTGGTTGGCGTGCAGTGCGTCAGTGTCGCTGGTCTTGGGTGGCGAGCTGGGCACGTATAATGAGACGGTTGCTTGGTTCAAGGAGCGCGTCTCGGCAACGGTGCCAGATGTGACAAGTGAGGTCCCAGCAACGAGGACTTACTTTTACGTTGGCGGTGAATATGTTACCATCGTAAGTAAATACCAACGCTGGTGTAGGAATCGTAACATTAACCCATGATAGGGTGAAGCAGAGTACCTGTCCGGGCAAATGTACGTTGAGAAGCTTGTGCCAACAACCAGCAACAACTCCGTCGAATATCCCCTCGTATTCATGACCGGCGGCTCGCAAACAGGAACCAACTGGCTCAATACCCCGGACGGCCGTCGAGGCTGGGCATCCTACTTCCTCTCCCAAGGCTACACCATCTATATCACAGACCAGCCCCAACGCGGCCGCTCAGCCTGGATACCAAGTGATGGCACCGTCTCCATCTCCAACGTAACCTTCGTGCAGCACTACTTCACCTCCCCCGAAAAGTTCAATACGTGGCCGCAAGCCCACCTGCACACGCAATTCCCAGGCACCGGCGAGCCCGGCGACGCAACCTTCGACGCCTTCTTCGCCGCCGAAGTCCAGCAGCAAACCAACGCCACCAAAGTCGCGCAAAACAACGTCCGCGCCTTCACAGCGCTGCTCGACAAGATCGGCGCGGCTGTCTTACTCTCGCACTCCCAAGCCGGTCCGTATGGCTGGGGCGTCGCAGACGCTCGTCCCGATCTTGTGAAGGCCATAATCGCCATTGAGCCCGAAGGCCCACCCTTCGAGAACCAAATCATCGGTTCTGGACCCGCACGGCCTTGGGGTTTGACTACGCTGCCGCTGACATACGAGCCCGCTGTGACCGACCCTGCAACAGAGCTCGTCAAAGAAGTGATTCCCGCTCCCTCGTCAAACTTCTCGGAGTGCGTGCTACAAGCCGCGAACTCGACGATCCGGACTCTGCCCAACTTGAGCCAGTTTCCCGTGCTGCTGTACCAGAGTGAAGCGAGCTATCATGCGTACTATGATTACTGCACGTACAAGTACATGGTGCAGACTGGTATGGATGTGGATTATCTGCACCTGGCGGAGGTGGGGATCCATGGGAACTCGCATTTCAGCTTCATGGAGTTGAATAACCTGCAGATTGCGCCACTGCTAAGTGCGTGGTTGCGGAGAGTTCTGGGATAGGTTGGTGAATGAAGCGGGAACGGTGATGGCTACGTATATATCAGCATCATAATGATCTCATAAAGTAATGTAATACTCGGAAAGGAGGCAGTATTGTGCTGACCTTGGGAGAAGAGACTTTACCCTAACACTTTTCTGTGTACGGTATCGTCCATGGTCGCTTTGACTCGTACAACAGCAGTGCATCATTCTGCCTGAAGACGAGACTATGATTGCTGTAGTAATCATTGCACCGATGGTCCGGATTCGATGGAGTCGGAAAGACCACAGTCCCGGGCTATCTGAGCCATGTGCTCTCCAATGGCCCGAGCGACTGTCTCGGACACTGGGCTTCGTTCTCTGGACGCCCGTATATCACAAGCATACCAGGCGGATCTGCGCTGACTTCTCTCTTCACTGCTACTGTCTCTTAGATCTCTATCTGAACTGCCTTCTGTTGCCATGGAATGACTCTCCTGTTCCTCCTGAATTGACGCGGTGGGCTGTGAAAGATTCTGATCTTCCATGGCGATGCCCGGGGTTTCCTCATCACTTATTGGAGAAGAAAGGGAAGCTGCGCTTAGAATTGGTGGAGCCCAGAGGCGTGCAGGAGATGATGACAGAGCGACACGGGAGTGACCTGATTCTGTTGCTGAAGGAGTTGTCGGATGCTCGGGCGGTGATTGTGTTGTACTTGATGAGGTCGGAGTCAGAAAATGATCGGCAAGTACTGAAGGAAGAGAGCTTGAGGTTGCTGTTATGTTGTTCATTGCAGCTGGTTGGTGCTCTGAAACCCGTGCCGAGCTTATGCTCTCTTCATGAATCCCTATTTGTGGTATCAGAGGCTGAATCAAAGGTAGTGAATCAACGATGCCGTGATACCTCCAAATGTCTTGTCTCTGTGATATTCTCTGATGATTAGATAAACCACCCGTGCGAAGCACCCGAGCCCTGTTCCAAGCGGAATGACCTGGCCAGCAGACCATAGAGAGTTGACTCCAGAAATGTTGTTCCAGCGTATAGCTAGCTCCGTAGCCACGATGATAGTCGTCGCCCCAACAAAGTGGAACAATACGTTGAATATCTGATATGCTTTGATAAGGGATTGAGATATACTGCATACTATCAGATCTTGCCAGCCAAAATCGTGTAGTAGCAGTATGAAACATACTCTTTCTCTTGGTCCCTCACGTGTAGGATCTTCGCAGCTTTCTCTGGTGCCAACGCCGAGAGGAAAAATAATGTAGTCGCTAAGAGGAGGAGAAATGACAAGGTCGCATTGGCATAACGGAACCCGTTGTCCTGCAAGCTCACTCTTCCAAAGAGGAACCCGTATCGCTCGCATGCATCATGTTTTTGCGCCTGGAGTCGAGTGGTCCAGAACCACATCTCAAACCCGAACACTGTGTCAAGAACCAGAAAATTCAATATACTGAACAACCTGCCCGGCGGTTCGGCTTTCCTATATCGGCTTGGATCCCATCGTACACTAAATCGGGTAGCAACGCGCCAGAGAAGCACTATGAGGTTGTTAAGCGTCGATCCAAATGTAAAAAGCATCGTAATATAGATATCAACATCGTCAATGGACTGTGACCGTACAAGCTGTGTAAGTATGGCGAAGAAGACAATGCTGACGAAGCAAGCGTTCGTATGGCGCAGGATCGGTACCTCCTGTGGACAGGCCAAGGATGCCAGAAGAATGGCATACCATTGTAGATAGTAGCCAACTCGCATACCGACGCCGTACAGGTCGGGGTTTCCGGTGATGGAGCAGGGTGCTAACATCTTCTTACGATACAGTGGCATGTATTGGAGAACCCAAAAGCTTCGGAAAGGGAAATATGAAGTATTGCGAAGTTGGGTCAGGCTGAAAAATGAAAGCGCAGCGCGTCAGCCTTGCCCAATCAGGTATCAAGTTGGATACCGCTGTGCATCTGCTGCATTACCGAGGGCACTTCACCGGTTTTCGCTTACCCTCGACGTAACCCCCATATTCATCCCCACGATCATCCTGATCAAGTCCCAATCACCACCCTCTCCAACATGATCCATGATGACAACCCCAGTACCACCATCTCCACTCTTTGCCCTGCGAACAGTAGATGTGCTTTGATGGCCCTTATCAGCATCTATGCTACTTCTTCCAGGTTCCCTTGGGGTATTTGAGGGATCTTTTAGATGATGTCCAATGCATAACCACTCCTCGATGCCTCTGTTCACCACCTTCGCAATCTTGTCCGGCCAGCATCCCGAGCGCCAGAAGTTGCTGGCGGATAAGTAGTTCAGATACAATGGTCCAGGTGGCACTGGATTGCTCCTATCTGTGTTGATCCCCGGAACAGGCGAGACGCATTCTGCAGCTTTGACCAAATGATCATTGCTGTGTTGCAGTTTCTCATGTATCATTGAGGGTTCCATTACCCCATAAAAATCCTGAACACAAAATGGCCCGTGAATGGCATGTTTCGAGTTGTCGGGCCATTCTGTCGCGTCTAGTCCGTAGCCTTTCTCCTCATCTCCAGAGAAGACTTTGAGTGACTGATGTATAAGATAGCGACGAACGAGCACAAGTTTGCCTCTGATATCCCTGAGATAAGGTAGTTCTGAATCAACGTGCCATTTGTCGCTATTCGGTTCGATATAGTGCCTCTGCAAGACTTGTGATAAGTGTTCATCCGTCGAGTTCCCCGTACCCTCTCTTTTCAAAGATATCAGGATGGTCTCGCTAGGATGATTATCTAGAAATCTATAGCATATCTTCAGCACCGGCTCCAAGTATTTCTTTCCCATCAGGCTAATCGGGAACGCGCCGTGAACGAGCTGTAAATCTTTCTTGCTAGGATCTGTGGCGTAAGTGGGTTGAACCCTGATATCGAGGAATCGTATGCCGTTCTCCAACTGAGTCTGTACCGAAGCAAGCTGACACCGAACAGATGGTAACGCGGGATAACAAGTATGCGAGTTGTGTGTTCCGGGTATACTTAGCGCTGACAGAGGGAGCTCCGAAGGCAGCCTCGACATCCAATTCGATAGATCGTGTGCTTGATTTGCATGTAACGTCAAGTGCGGAACTGGTCGTGTTGGATGGAAGAGCGCTGTATAAATGGCTGATGGACTTGGCGTCAATGGCGTCAAAGTTCGAGAATGCTTTTGCGTATATGTAGGATTTATGTCAATGCGGTAACACTCGCCTCCATGAATCTCAACCGTTATTCGCAGTGTGCTACTTGTGAGTTGTGTGGCAGTAGGCTGATCATCTGAAGTGTCCGGCGAATTACACGTATAAGAATCATATGGTAGCAATATCACATCGATGTGCTGATGCTGGAACGTCTGCGCACGCTCACCTAGCTCAGGAGCTGATGGCGCAAGTGTTGTGGTAGTTTTTGATGCGAAGAAAAAAGCACTTTTCTTTGATTGCTGAGTGTCAGGGTCTGCAAATCTCTCGATAGACTTGATAGCAAGTGGTGTGGCCGTAAGATTGCGAATGGCAAGCGAAGAGGCCATAACGATATACCTAAGTACAGAAGGAAGAAAGCGCAGAATGGTAAGGAGGATGGTCGTGTACGAAAGAGTGCAGGTGGCTGGGAGGGAAGTTGCAGGCGAATTGCCAAGAGCTCGCCCAAAAGGGTCTAGTCGCTTCTCTTCAAAGCGACGTTCATCGAACGCTGCTGGTAAAATCTTCGCTGATGATTTTGGGAACTCGTTGTAGTTTGTAGTGAGAACAGATCCAATCAGAGCTCGAGCCCTACGTTCCTTCTATCGCTTGGTTTCAGCTATACTGACAGAGCCTGCCTATGGTATACACCCTCTAATGGAAACCCCCTTCTAGTCGAGGGTACTGCAATGGCTGAACTATTACCTTATATAGACCGCATATACTGGGTCTTCAAAGTAAATAACATTATCATCTGCTCTTCGTTTAGGCACTAGATTGAGTGAAATCGAAAGCCCACGACCAGTCTTCAAGTAGCTCGGGAGGGAACATGAACAGGGGCGACGATCCTGATGCAGATACGACACCTGATTCCAAAGACTCCTGGCCCTCTTCATTAGTAGGCTCTTGCTCTTGGGTGTCCAGCTGGCTGAGGCTGCGTTGAATTTGCATATAGCTATCGATTCTTTCGATCAATATCTTCAATCGAGTACTGGTACCAGGTTTGCAGAAGATGTTAATTTCGAGGTCGGAGAGGAGCTGGACTATCGAAACCAGAACCGAGCGTACTTGCCTGTACGAGGACTCATGTAAAGGTTTTTCGAAGACTGAACCGAGAACCAATCCAATGCTCTCTAAATGGTGCAGCAACGGAGAGCTAATAGCTCGCAGATAGATTGCCGGGACGTCTGAGAACGCTCGTAGTAGCTCACTAGCAGTACAGCACTTCTGCTCAACTGTCGCATCTTCCGCAGCGAAGAGCACCATGCGGACGAGTTGGATTGTGGCAGCTATATTCGCAGTCTGAAAATTCAGTCGGTGCTCAATGCTGTTTGTCTCGGAGACTGCAGGTGTTTCTTTGAAGCGGGCGGGTAGTCCTTGGTACATGTTCAAGATGGCGTCGAGTACCGTGGCTTCTGTGGGCGGGATATCTCCAAAGATAGCTTCAATAGATGATCTCAGCGTGCTTTGTGGATGCCGTCGCCGGAAGCTATCGAGTGCATGTTCCAGGATTCGATAGAGATCGGTGGTAAAATTCCAGCCATGCATCCACCTCATGGGCCGGCTGTCCAAAGGATTCGCAGCAGTGGCTGATACATTGGTCAGAGGTGAAGTGATGGAATCTGATTGGTAATTTTCGTTGGTGATCATGGCGTCTTCGAGAGTGCTCGGATAAGCTACATTCGACTGTGATTCCCGAGACCGCACAATGCGGCCCCATGCGATAGCCGTATAGACGTCCAAGGTGTATATCGACCAGAATAGTCTTCTTCTTTCCTCAATCTCAATTGTTCTGGCACCCGTGGGCCAGTTTTTTTCATCATGTAGGCCATCGATTTCGACCATAGTATGGTATAGACCAAGGTATTCTAGCATGGATCTGTGTTGGCCATACTGGATCGATGTGATCGATAGAAGTGCACATGCCCGCATGTAGTCAAGTGGTATTCCCTGCTTTGAGTCCCTAGGCAAGTTGTCGGTGCTTGCAGAGAAAAACACTTCGGAGGGCGGTTGTCGTAGAGTGTTGAGGTCCCAATTGCCCGAGAAGGTTGCTCCATCTCGAGCACGCGCCGAAGCAATGGCGCACATGGCCATGATAGCGGCAAAAAAGGGCCGATCAAACTGATACTCTCCTCGAGCAACTCTCTTCAGGGTAGTCGGTTGATGGAAGAAAGGAAAACTAGTATGCATGTTAGATCGAAACTTCTGACGCTTTTGAAGCTCGCAAGGTACGCTCAACAGATTTGTAGTCCCCCTGTCCCAAAGACTACGCAAATCTCTGTTGGCTGGAGTTTGGTATAAGGCTGAATGAGGAAGTGTGGTTGAATTTGTAATAGTAGTAACCTTCGGTTGCAGTTTGTTTTAGACCTGCTATAACTACCCACGAGAGCTGTTGTTGACACATTCCTTCTCCTGTGTCAAGTCCCGTACAATGATCATCCACATCTACGTGCTGTGTTCACTTACATCGGATACACAATCTCGAAATAGATCTCTACAAGATCCATAACGAGTGCTTGGGTAGCAATCTCTGGCGCTCGCCAACCACCGTTCGTCGCATCACCTGTGTACTGATGCGCATGATGGGAGGTAGCGGCTGCTCTCGCCTGCCCATATGAGGGTCTAACACCACGTTTCTTCAGTGGCCTTTCATATGTGCAAGCCTGTCGGTAGTCGTTGCAATTCTGACACCTTGACGGATCTTCCCTGCTGAGCCGACAGCGTATGCTGCGCTGGTGGCAATAATCACATGCTCGGGTTATCCTACGAGCTTTGCGGGGGATATGATCATTCATGATAAATCGCTGAGCGATAGAAAGTCCGATGAGGCATGCTGGCATGTAGATGGGTGGTGGATGAAGCTATGGAGACCATCTGGAAGTTCAGACAGATCTTAGTCAGCGTACCCACGAGCTCTAATTGGTCGACGCTCAGCATCAATGCCTTGATACACCTGTGGACATACTTGGGTAAGGTCCGACTACTTCCAGGGAGCATAGTTCTCACGATGAATAGGGGCACAGTGGTTCAAGTCTTATCTGTATATATTTCAACTGACACAGAGAGTTAGCCTATAAGGCCTTTCTCCACTGGTATCCACCACTAGCATACTTTTGGACCTGATGGCCAATCCAGGGTTTCTCAGTAATCACACATGTATTTAAATATCAACTATTGGATAAGAAGTAATACCTAAACATGAATCTCATGTCCGAATGACTATACATGTTGACAATCAGACAATGTGCTTTTCCTCCATACCAACACTGGTCTTCCTTCTCATCTCTTCAGCATGTGTAGCCAAGACATCGCTACCTTGAGCATAAGCTCTCTCCATATCCTTGTAGAGCGGACTCTTCGTAGTGAACATGGCATCGATACTCTCCAGACTGCGATCCTTGGTCTCAGGATATAAAAAGTAAATAATGGGAATCCAAAGAAGGTTTAGACCGGCAAATAGGAAGTATGTCCGCGATGTAATGTTTGCGAACATGATAGGATTGATCAGTACTGTCCACCCAACGCCAATCGCCCAACCGGTGATGCCGAATCCATTTCCTTGGGCGCGCATTTCCGGAGGGAATATTTCGGTCGGGATAAGGAAGGCTACGGTGCCCCACGTTGCAGCATAAATCAGGTTGAAAAGGAACAACATCGTTACAGCAGCGGGCGCGATAGACGCGGATAGAGACGGCTTGTGAATCGACGCTTCGTATAGCGATGCGGCGATGACGTTGACAGCGAAAAGTCCAAATGCTCCGCCCATCAAACACTTGCGGCGCCCAAGACGATCCACGATATGGGCCGAGATGATTGTGCCAACAATTCCAATAGTGTTCAGACCACCAGCTAGTCCGTTCTGCTTGAGCGAACTGTATCCTGCCTGAGAGAGCAACACAGGGGAATATGCGGTCACGGCAGTGATACCCGTCCAGGAGGCCATGATCTGCAACCAGATACACAGCCAAGCACGACGTCCGAGGTGAGGCGCAAGCGACTTGTCTAGGCCGAGCAGGACCTTTACAAATTCAACCGGCGATGTTGGTCGAGACTTTTCCGAGACTGCGCAGATTTCGAGGAATTCCCTTTCAACGTGTTCATCATTCGAACCGCGAATGTGCTCGAGGACCTCCTGAGCTTCCGCTATCCTCCCGGTGGAGGCTAGATAACGTGGCGAATCTGGGAGTAGACGGATACCAGCGAGGAGTATAAGAGCAGGCAAGCACTGGAAGGCAAGAAGAAAACGCCAGCGGACAGCAGAAAGTCCGTTGTCAACGAATGCCAACCCGAACGATATCCAATATGCAACGGATATTCCGAGATCTGAAACATCGTATTAGGTTCATTGTACTTCAATCGGGCCGGAGTCGCTTACAATTTGCAATGAAAACATAGCCTAGGAACCCTCCTCGGTGTTCGGCTGTCGAGGTCTCCGACACCAACACTGGTGTTATACCGGTCAGGGCTACTCTCATCAGTATCTCATGTCAAATGAACAAAGTACGTCCACTGACCTCCAGTCCCAAGACCAGTCACAACTCGTGCCACGAGGATAAAATTTGCGCTCTGAGTAGCAGCTTGCAAAGCGCCACCAATGAGGGCAAAGATAGCAGCGAAGAACAGGCCGTTGATACGACCGATACGATCAGCTGCCCATCCGCCGATGAAGCAGCCGACGATTGCACCGAGATAATACTAATGTGCTGGTTAGGATCATCAAAATACCTCTCTGAATGTACTTACAATGCTGACTATCCCGCCCTGCTTGGTGGTGTTATTAACAGTCCCGCTTGGATACTGCCCAATGTCGACAACTCGGACATAGTCGGGTGCCGAATTGACACCACCCATAACACCCTGGTCATAGCCTTCGAAGAAGATTGAGATGAGGGAAAATGTCTGAATGGCGATGTTGAGTTGCTTAGGAGATAATCTCTTCCAGAGTGTAAGGACAGCCATGTTGACTGTAAAACAAACAGCAGACCGCGGAGAGAGCTAGAATGAAACAAATCGACATGGATGCATCCCTTCTTTATACCTCAGAGCTCTGGAGGCGTCCACGACAAGCGTTGACCCCATACCGAGTACCCCGGCCCTCCTGACCCCGCAAGATCATTGTGGACATGACTCTGGTACCTGGAAATTTCCACAACCCCGTCAACGCCTTCGCTATGGCCGCGGAGCGTCGACCCCTTCACAAATTCAATTGGTCGAGATGAGTGTCTGCCGAAATATCGGCTGTCATGACGTTGGGTTTCGCTTGAAGCTTCGGCGTTCAGACTTTTAGACATTTTACCTTTCAAGCGTCTTGGCGTACGCAGCCAATCGCTGGGTTTCTCCTCTCTTCCCGCAGCACTTCTCGCATCACCTGGACGGAAGCCGCAGGGTCTATCATTCTATCGGTGACTGTTGATTTGCTTCCCGATGACAGGATCCGAGTACCTCGAGCCTTCAGAGGCCCGGCAGAGCGGCACGAGTGGAGTAGCTATGGTGGCAATAGAGAGTGCATGACAACCCGGCCCGTACGGTCTTTAACATTTACTATTTACCAGCAGTTCTGTATCGACATCTATATCGACACAGAAAAGATCTCTTCGTTCTTCTTTCGGTCTAACCCCTTCTTGAATTGCTGTGGGTTTGATTTGATCCCTCGGCTTCTGCATTGTCTTTCCAAGATTTCTCTTCTTTGAGTCCTCTAGGTTGTTGTCGTTACAATCACGCCAGCATGGCCTCGAACGGGATACCAAATGGCGTTCACAGACCCTCGAATGGTGTTAATGGAACGTCTTCGCATGCATTGGACTTGACGGTGTTAGGGCTCAACAGTGGAACCTCTATGGACGGGATTGACTGCGCTCTGTGCCATTTCCACCAAGACACGCCAGACTCCGACATGCATTTCTCCTTGCTCAAATACGGCGAAATCCCTCTCGAGCGCACAATCAAAAAGCGCGTGATGAACATGATATACCACAACAAGACCACACCCGAGGAGCTTTCAGAAGTCAACGTCCTACTCGGCGAGACCTTCGCCTCAGCTGTGCACTCCTTCTGCAAGGATCACTCCGTCGACATCTCCAGCATTGACGCAATCGGCTCGCATGGGCAGACGATCTGGCTCCTCTCCATGGCTGAACCCGGACAGACCCAATCCGCACTCACAATGGCCGAGGGCACCTTTATCGCCGCACGTACAGGCATAACCACAATAACCGACTTCCGCGTCAGCGACCAAGCTGCCGGACGACAAGGCGCGCCTCTAATAGCTTTCTTCGATGCTCTAGTTCTTCATCACCCGACCAAGCTGCGCGCCTGCCAAAACATCGGCGGTATTGCAAATGTATGCTTCATACCCCCGGACACGGATGGCCGCCTCAATGACTCCTACTTCGACTTTGACACTGGGCCCGGCAACGTCTTCATTGATGCTGTGGTGCGGCACTACACGGACGGCGCGCGTGAGTACGACAAGGACGGCGAGATGGGAGCGCGAGGAACCGTGAACCAGGCACTTGTCGACGAGTTTCTGCAGTTCAAGTACTTCAAGCTAGACCCGCCGAAGACGACGGGCCGGGAGGTGTTCAGAGATACGATGGCGCACGACCTGATCAAGAAAGGCGAGGCGCTCGGTATGTCGCCGGACGATATCGTGGCTACGGTTACGAGGATCACCGCGCAGGCTATTGTCGAACATTACAAGCGCTATGCGCCGTCGCAACACATCGATGAGATATTCATGTGCGGTGGTGGCGCGTACAATCCTAATATAACAAAGTATATTCAGAAGCACTACCCGAATACGAAGATCATGATGCTAGACGAGGCTGGCATTCCGGCTGGCGCGAAGGAGGCGATCACGTTTGCGTGGCAGGGTATGGAGGCGGTTGTGGGTCGCTCGATACCAGTGCCAGATCGTGTTGAGACGCGAGCAGAGTATGTGCTTGGAAAGGTGGCGCCGGGGAAGAACTACAGAGAGGTATTGAGGAAGGGGATGGTGTTTGGTGGTGATGCAGATAGGCTGGAGCCTGTGACAGAGTTGGTGAACTATGTTGACGGGAAGCTGTTCGATAACAAATGGTAGACGCTTGTGTTAATAACTCGTCTTGAACCTTCCTCTTGTTTCCAAAACATGCACCTTTAAGCCTGATAAAGGTTGATGTAGTTGTAGCCTAGGAGTATTGGAGTGAATGCCACCCGGGCACGGACCCTGGCGCTTTCACTCTCAACATTGACCTTAAATATTAAACAAATAAGCAAATCAAGCACATACGACCATGGTCATCGGTTCTCTGCCCTATCTCGATCGAACTAGGAAGCTCAACCAGTTGACCAGCTGAATAGTAGTTGCGTCCGCACATGTAGGCACCGTACCCAAGTCTGGGACATGTGTGGACTCCGGCAGCAATGAAACCGCAGCAGTTGTATGTCATCTTTATTTTTTGCTTTTTATTATTAGGAGGAGGTTCTCACGTGCTAATTCGTAGACTTTTTGGTAGTTCTTCCACGTTCGTGTTCCAATAATGAATGATACTATAATAATTACTTGGCTAGGCTATCCTGCTTTTTTGCACGAAATTATTTACCCTACCTATCTATTCTTTTAATTTAGACACTATTATTAAATGAAGTGAGAGCGCATTATGGAGATAGGACATGATCTATTGAACTGACTCGGTCCTACTGCAATTTGTCCGCTATTGGCAGTGAGTGAGAGTGTGCACAGTGCCTACCAGATCAATATTTTGCTCCTGGATCTCCAGGACTCCTCATCTCGAACTTCCCAAGCACCAGAGGTTATTATCATGGTATGGAAAGATTCCTGGGTAATGTTAAGGATCAATTGACTATTGGAGAAAATGTGCGACTTCTCTAAAAAAAAAGTTACACGAGTAATGTTTTACATGCAGACTCTCTTGCCGAGAGCCGCCGAATGGTGACCACACACGTAAAAATATATAGATGTCGTCCTATTGAAACCCATCATTGCGGACCAGCAACGCTGTGCAACGCCAGAAGCGCACATGGTCTATCCCTGAAGTCCCGCCCAAGTCTGTAGGAGGGTCTTCATCATAATACCGACGCATCATCCACACAGCCATGAAACTATGCATTCATTCCCGGCATCAGATCTGTCTTGTCTAGAATCATGGCCCGCAGCAAGCATAACTTCTTCAGCCCTTCCCATTCGGGACCGGTCTCGTCTCCTCTCTTCCAAGTCTCCTTGAATCCCCATGCGCCCGCTATCCGATCTAGGGCGGCCCTCTCGTCTTCCCGCAGCCATCGCTCAAATAGAGGTGTACCCAGTTGCCAGACCACACGGTCAAAGTGATGGTTATACGTCGTCAATGCCACGAATCCAAGAGTGCCTGTACCAAAGACATATGTCATCATGCCAGCGAAGGCGTACCACTTGTAGAACATGGGGTCAAGGTAGCCTGAATATACCGATAGTTCCTGGGCAATCATATAGAGTCCCAGTGGTGTTGCGAGCACTGCACTCCCTGGAATACCAACTTTCGTCAAAATTTTGCGGCGTATCCATGCTGGTGCAGTGTACGTTTCGTCGATGACTCGCAGGGCTAGACTTATGTCTTTTGCTGCGATTGCTGCATCCAGCGCTTTCGTAGCAACAGCTTCAGGCACGGCGTTTTTATACGATTTTGGGGACCGCTTCTTGAACTTGGGTGGAGAGGAGTTGAGAATAGGTATGGATTTATTGGCGTAGAGGTGAAGGGCTTCAGGAATCTGGCGCGGGCGCTTGAGGAGAATTTGGAGATCGATGTACGCAGAAAGAAACGCAGGGGAGATGAAGACCTTCTCATGCCTGACCAACTCCAGCGCCAGCTCAGAGAGTTGGTCCGCAGAAGGGAGACTTGATACAGTGTCTTCCTGGCGGGCGTTCGTCGAAGCGTTTCGCGTATTCTTTTCGGTCGCTGGGCGGTCATTCAACATAAGAATTGCGCTTGCAGAGCTCTGATGCAGTTTCACGCGTGAAGGAAGAGGCAGGCCAGCGCGAATCGCTCTTGCCTCTTTGAAAATGGACGTAAGGCCATATAACGCTTCGAGGGCTGCTTCTTCAGGCTCGACTTTGGGCGAATCGTATATCGACCGCATGTGCTTCTCCAGCTCTTTCAACCGGAGATTCAACGACTTGGTCCTCTCGGCCGTATCTTCAGGATGTTCAATTTCAGGCTCCAGCTCCAGTGCGCGCGCAGATGATGCAAACGGTCGTGATCGAATCGTGGGAAGGCCGCCATGCTGTCTTGCGGGCTGTCGCTGAACCCTGGCGGTCTTGATGGCTGACGTACTGAGGAACGACCGGCGACACGTAGGCTGCTGGAGAATGTAGTCACAAAGTTGGCATATGGGCCTCGACTGGGCGCGGATTGGGAGGCCGCGCTTCATGTTGCCTGGAGTGGAGATGGAGAGGTCGAGCTGTAGCTGTGACGAGGCAAGAGTGGCTGAGAGACCGCCAAGACATGGCCGTTCCCACCGAAGGTCGAGGAAGCGCGACGTAGACATGGCAACTGCACAACTCACCGCAGACGACACGACACACGACAGGCAGCAGAGTAACCCAAGAGCAGGCATATTGCAGTTCAGGAGCAGGGAAAGTTTGCGCACCACAGTGCGGCCTCACACGCCATCATGCCCGCACCACCTCCTCCCCCTCCGCCCATGCCGCCCATGGGGAGAGGCGCTGGGGGACCGCCGCCGCCGCCTCCGATGCCAGGAATGAAAGCTCCAGGCGGAAAGCCGCCCTCAGGTGCAGGAAGAGTAGGTTCACCGTCTCTTCCGGCAATGACGTTGGGTCATGTCGGAGCTCAAGCTAACGTCCGCAGGGAGCACTTCTCTCAGACATTGGTAAAGGCACCCGCCTGAAGAAAGTGACCCAAGTCAACGACCGATCCGCCCCGATAGTGGGAAAGGTGTCAGATGGGCCGAGTGGGCCGCCGATTGGGGGTGCTCCTCCAGTACCTGGCATAGGAAGGGCACCAGCACCACCTTCGGGCCTCGCGCCGCCAGCCCCAGGACGCGCGAGGAGCAACAGCGATACGGGTGGCGATAGTGGAGCCTCGAGCGGACCACCACAACTAGCTGGTCTATTTGCAGGCGGCATACCGAAGCTACGGAAGGCTGGAGGCGTGAAGACGGGCGCGGCGGAACACTCGCCATACCTATCAGATCCCGAGACATCACGAAGCTCTGCACCGCCCAAACCACCGCGAGGAGCAACGCCGGCAGCACCAAAGCCTCCAGGAGCAGCACCACCTATTCCAGGAGGGCGACCACCACCGAATCCCTCCATCGCTGCTTTGAGGAACAACCTCCGGCCTGCCTCGGTGGTCTCGACACATTCAATGCCGGACATTGGATCGAAACCAAAGCCACCACCACCAATTGGCAAGAAGCCTCCTATTCCACCGCCCACGTCTCGGAAGCCTTCCGGACTCGCACCTCTTCCCCCGACCTCCCCAGCTCGACCTCCACCGATACCCGGTTCAGTACCATCAGCGCCTCCACCGCCGCCTCCTACAGCTTCAGCACCTCTCCGTCCTCCGCCCTCGTCGGTACCTTCAGCACCATCATCGATCCCTCTAGCGCCCCCTCCTCCACCTCCTACCGCCCCCCGAGCACCCTCACGCTCGACTCCCCCACCACCTCCGCCAGCTCCACCCAAAAGTCATCAGGAAGAGGAAGATGACTACGACCCGTACCGCTACAATAGTGCGCCACCGAGACCACCCCCAGCACCTGCTCCGCCAGCGCCAAAAGCGCCAACCAACGGGACGACACCCTCGCTCGCAGAGCAAGCAGCTCGAAATGCTTTCGGGCGCTCATCCCCCTCCGCGCCTCCCCCACCTCCCCCATCAGCACCTCCGTCAGCACCGAGTGTATCTGCAACCCCTCCGCCACCTAGTCTTGCTCCTAGTCGACCACCCGCCCAGCAAGTTCGCTCTATGCTAGACCCTAGCTCCTACACTCTAAGTAATGGAGGCTCAGGGTCAAATAGGAGTGGTCCAACGACTCCTGGTTTGGGTTCAGGTGTAGGACACAGAGGAAAGGTTATGCCTATCCACGATCTGAGATGGAGATTCCAAGATGAAGCCCAATTTCCACGACCCCGGGACTTTACGGGGGGGCCAAAACGTTATAGAGCAGGTAGGGGGAGCAGTGTGCCGTTGGATTTGAGCGCTTATGAGTAGTGTCTGGTCTCAACATCTGATCAACATTCGGAAGAGGCCAAAATAGGGAACCCATGAGATTTCGAATGAAAAGACCATGAAAGAATGGTCATGTTTATGTAGACGAAGCATGGATACTGTGATCTCCTCGATTCTGACTAAGCCTACTCTATGCGTGTAGCGGGGTCCTTTACCTGCACAAGCTTCAACGCCGAGTTCTGTTCCCATAGGCTATGGCTCACGCCCAGAAATGGCCTATTATCAATCTCCGTGTGTCTCCATTGTTGCACCGGGCGAAGTGCTCTCATTCTCAGCAGGCCATGGCTCGGTTTCCTCACTTCCAAGAGAAGCAGCGGCCCGCCACTCCCCATCCCAGACTGCCACATCAAGCAATTCCTCTATATGAACAGCTTTGTGAGGGTCAGAAATAACATACCTCCTTTGCTTGTGCATCGACATGTTGTTTGAGCTCACAACTTGCCCAGGTGGTCTCGAATGCTTGTACAAATATTGTGCTTAGTCAGGGTCGGCCACTCGTTTCGCCGACCGAAAGTTTGGCAGCTCCAGCTCCAGTTCCACCCCCATTCTGACCTCACTGGCACTGCCATCAGCTCAGACAATGGCCTCCCGCACTCGTCTGGTGGCTTCAACTGCCTCGGGCATAATACGGTCATCACGACCATGTCTCGCCTCCGCCAGGCCCTCCACCCTCGCTGCGATTAACAGTCAGTCGATCCGCACCTTCACGCAGCTCAACTCGCACCTCGCCCCCAATTCCAGCCCGCAAAGCATCTTTGGCTCCCTCGGACAGGCCAATGCAAGCCAGAGCCCTCCATCATACTTCCAGTCGCACAAGCGCACCCCGACGAATACAGTGGTGCGCTTCGTACCGCAACAGACGGCATGGATTGTAGAGCGCATGGGGCGGTTCAACAGGATACTGGAGCCGGGTCTAGCAATCTTGATACCCTTTCTCGATCGGATAGCTTATGTCAAGAGCTTGAAAGAGGCGGCGATTGAGATACCCAGTCAAAGCGCCATCACTGCCGACAACGTAACGTTGGAGCTAGACGGTGTGCTATATACCAGGGTCTTCGATGCGTACAAAGCTAGGTAAGTGGTTCTCTATCTCTACATTGTGTATCGCGGGAATGACAAAACCCTCTCAGCTACGGCGTCGAAGACGCAGATTACGCCATCTCCCAATTGGCCCAGACAACGATGCGATCCGAAATCGGTCAGCTATCCCTCGATCACGTTCTCAAGGAGCGCGCAAACCTAAATGCCAACATAACGGCCGCCATCAATGAAGCCGCGCAGGACTGGGGAGTAACATGTTTACGTTACGAGATACGAGACATTCACGCACCGGAGCCAGTCGTCGAGGCCATGCACCGCCAAGTCACGGCCGAGCGCTCGAAGCGCGCTGAGATCCTGGAGTCTGAAGGTCAACGGCAGTCGGCTATCAACATCGCTGAGGGAAAGAAGCAGAGTGTAATTCTGGCGTCTGAGGCGTTGAGGGCAGAACAGATCAACATGGCGAACGGAGAGGCGGAGGCTATTCTTCTCAAAGCTCAGGCCACGGCAAATGGCATCGATGCCGTTGCGCGATCGATCGCGCAAGGCAAGGATGCGGCTCAAGGCGCTGTGTCGCTCTCCGTTGCTGAGAAGTACGTCGATGCGTTCGCGAACCTGGCGAAGGAAGGCACGAGTGTCATTGTGCCTGGCAATGTAGGCGACATTGGAGGCATGATCGCGAGTGCCATGGCTGTGTACGGTAAAGTAAACAACGCGCAGACCAACAGTGTAGCTGCACGGTTGGGAAGCGGAGACGCAGATACACCCGCAGGGAAGAAGATTGCAGAGTTGGAAGGCCAGTTGGCGGCAATTGAGGGCAACACGTCAGGAGTCCAGAGCGCTATTCACAAGGCCATGGATGACAGGCTCAACAAGAAGTGAACATCGATTCATCTGAATGGGTGAAGACGCATCGTGTGAGATATTGAAAGCATGGCCAGCGCAGGAGAACGGCGCTGGGATGAATTGTACACTCTAGCTGTATCATTAAGGAAAAGCTGGCACATCACTGAGCAAAGCACTTGCTTACAACAGGCCCAGTGTGGATCCCCGAGAAGCCGTCTTGTAGCACCGTTTCCGGTCGATTTGGAAACTCCGCTTTTGTATGTCCATAGAGGAAACAGACTTCTCATCATGACATCGTCTCAATTGCCCAGTCGCTATGCTCATCTGTTCACCACCGCTTCATCCACAAATGTCACCCCACCTCCTGAGCACATCTCCAATAACCTCTGCAATCTGTCCCCCATCTTCCCAGATCTCATAATGCTTGCCGCGCAACCAGCGCATCTCAACTCTCCTCCCAACCCTCTCTTTCCCACCATTCTCCTCACCATCCACGGGCTGCTCAGCCCACCCACACTCAACCAATCTTTCTATCAGAACAGCAGCTTGCTCTTCCTCAACAAGCTCATCCTCCTTGCTATGCGCTACCACGACCAACTTCCCTGCACTCCACTTCTCCCTCCCATACTCCCCACTCGTAGGCGACGCCTCGGTCCACGTCGTCGTCGAAGTTGAACCCGATGTGGATTGCTCGGGCCCGAATGCGCTGAGTAGTATAGTGCGGTACATGGCTTCGATGTCGGCGGGGTAGTGTGGGGCCGTGTGGGTGGTCATGAAGAGGGGGAGGGAGTAGATGCCTTCTAGCAGGATCAGAGACGTGGGTTTGAGGGCTGCTCCCAGATTAGGGGATCCATCGTGGAGGCCAATGCCAGATACGACTTGTGCGAGTAACGTTGCGCCGCAGGAATGGCCTATACCGAGCCGTTCGTACTTGCTTTCTCCCTCTCCTCCTACGTTGTATTCGGCGTGTAGCCATTGTATCGCCGTCGCAACGTCCTGAATGTGACTCGGATGTTTGACATTCCTGTCGCTATCGTCTGGGGAGGAAGGATGTGTGGGGTGTGAGGGATAGGGCGAGAGCCGGTAGTTTATGGATGCGATGCCGGCTATGCAGTCAAGCGTCGATGAGGCAGAGGGTCCGGAGAGATGGGATAGTGTGGGAAGGATGCCGAATGAGGTTTGGAGCGGGTCGCGCCATGCACCGCCGTGGACGTAGCTGGGAGGGATGTTAGACGAGGAGGGAGGGGTAATAGATGGGGATGGGTGAGGGGACATACATGATCCATACTGTAGAGTCGGGAGGAGATTGCGATAGAGGTCGTGGGAGCCAGAGATCTAAAGTTTGTAATTTGGATGCTGATTTCGTGTAGGGGACCGAGGGTATGTGGATTGGGAAGGCGTTTGACATTGTGAGTTGTGGAAACATGCATGGTGACATCGCACGATGTGGAGTTGTTGTTGAAGAACCCTGCATGTGTTGCCAGCGCGGGAGTAGGCGAGGTGTAACTCGGGATGCAACAACCTCGCCTATAACACTCTTCACATTAACAAGTACTTGGAAGTTTGGCTAGATATTCAATTGTTTTTTATTGTAGCTGTAAGCAGCACTACATACAAGTACGTTGTGTCAATAATATCCAATCCACTTCACACCAACCATCCCCACCACGAACCCTCTCAGCTCACCCTACCACCGAGCCCATATTAGGATATTAAAACTCAATTAGCCCAATGCCAGGCCATGCGCCGGACGCTCAGTTGCTTTCGCAATGCAAACCCAAGGTATAGTGATTTGTTTCCCCCCCCCCAAGGAACAGTGATCAAAAGGAGCGACCCCATGTTTTTATGTGCCTAATGTAGATGCGATACGAGGCGAAATAAAATTCAAGAGACGAAAGACCAAGTGGTGCAAAGTGTCTACAAGAAAGCTGCCATGAAGGCACCGACACCGACGACGGAGCCGGCAACGGCCTTCATCGTGGCAGCAGCACCAGTCGACTGGGCAGTGTTTGATCCAGTCTGGGAGCCAGAAGCACCAGAGCCAGTAGCGCCAGTTCCAGATGCACCAGAGCCAGAGCCCCTCGCACCTGAGCTGGTAGGGCTGGACAAGACGATGGTTGTGGAGTTGTTGGCGCTGACGACGAGAGTCTGAGTGGCGTTGGGGGCGCTGCTTGGGCCGCCGACCAGGATAGTGGTGATGCCAGAGCCAACAGCCGGGATGGAAGCTGGAAGGCCAACGGAAGAGGCAGCAGCAGGCTGAGAGCTGTCAGCAGCCGGGCCGGTGGGCTGCGAAGTCACAACGCTGGGCTGCGAAGTCACCACGCTGGGCTGGCCAGTGACGACATTCAAGCTGTTCGTCTGCTGGAGGAAAGTGGTCTGCGGGTGCGCATCGACGCTGCTAGAGTCCGCCTGTCATAACTGTTAGAGATTGATGGTGGTTTAAAGCATTGATACACGTTGACAGCTTACAGAAGAGCTCTGGGCGAGGGCGGCAGCAGCGAAGACGGGGATGAAGAAGGCGGCGCGCATATTGACTGTTTGATGTTTGTCGATTGGGTGTATTAGGTATATACTTTGAAGTTGTTGGGTGCAGGAACGTTGGAATTAACGATGGACAGAGGATAATAATCCTGTATTTGAGCGATGGACTGGTCAGTGAGTGATGGGATGGAAAATAAAGGCTGGGGTGGCAGGACGCGTTCTCCTTTTTAAATCTGGCGGCTGTAATGATCTCTCGGAGCTCCCCCTGTTCTCCCCTAAGCCACCCATGTCTGACCTAGCAACGGGGTGGAGCTCGACTGCGGACCCCCCTGTCATGTGTCTCCACAGCCAATAATAGCTGAGCCTCCGGACTGGCTGGCGACTGCGCATCTTTTCCGTACGTGGCGAACGCGGGCTAGCCTTCAATTTGCGAATGTCATCGTCCTGAGATCGAGGAGCCTTACGAGAATTGACGTCTCTCAAACAGCTGTTAACGAAGTCCGGGGGTTCAGTGGAATGGAGGTGGTGGGCGAGGTGGTTGCTGTTCAACCACCGCCAACCTGTTCCGCCACCTTGTTTCACATATCCGAGCTAGCCCTGCGAGGTTGGTGTTTCTGTGGGAACAAACCAAAATCAACCATCTCTTTGCTGTCAAACGGAATCGTAATCTGAGCTTGCGACATCAGCTCACAGCCACTCGTCATCTCAGCACTCGAACCAGCTTCCTCCGAGGCCCCATGTCTTCTCCTTTCTTGCTGCCTCCACCGTGCGGTGCCTCAGAGACTCCGGCATTCATCTTCCTTCCCTCTCATCTCCCGCATTAATCAGTGCCACTTCATGCACGCACACCTCGCCTCTCCGCAAAACCTCGGCCCTGTCAAACTTTTCTAGCCCATGTTGAACACCCCGTTGCGTGGCCGGCCGTTAAGCTATAAATAAGTCTTCTTCTGGATGGTCCCAGTTTCGGCTTAGCAACGCCTAGAAGCAAGGCTAGGGTTTCCTGTGGAGAGACCCGCGTGCGTGGTCGTGTCGTTTGAGCAACGTGAGACCATACCATCGATCGAAAATTACTCGATCGGGCAGCCCTCGATGCGCTCGCCACATTGTCAATATTGCCTGCGCACACAGATATGTATAGACGATGTTCTGTGCCTGTAGATTCGTTGATGTTGCCGCAGAGGGTAGGCTGTTTGATGATATGATTTCGTAAGAGCAACAGCAACAGAGGGCCATGCGCCACTGCCCTACTCAATGGACGATATCTGCTGAGGGCACAACGTCGTCAGTCGCCCGAAAGTTCGACGGTGTTCGTTCCAGAGCAGGATCGGCTCTCGAGGCCTCCCAGCTGATCGGGTATCCTCGTCTTGAATACTCGCCAGTCCGTTGTGCGCCTTCCTGAAGTCCAGACGTCAGCTGCCCAGGTGGACAGCTAGCGACACACGTGCTGCGTCCTTCTTGACCTCGGGAGTCCACGAGTGCATGCGCGTTCACACCACCTAGTGCTACCTCGGGCTTCACCTGTGCCCATAGCATTATCCGCGCTACTAGTAACGAGTTGTTGAAACAAGGCTATGTTCGAGAAAATCTGCTCTATCCTTCATGCCACCGGTATCAGGTCAAAGAGTCAATCTCTTACATCTGTGTAGCGCCTCGACGTGTTGCTCCCGAGATGCATGGCTTACTTAATCTTACAAATTCAATATACATCCCAGTAAAATTGGTCAACTTTCATGGCCTGAAAGCGAAGTCAATTTCGCCAGAATCCGCTTCCAAAGGGTAAAGAATTTCTCCTAGTTCGTATCAACCATCAATATGCTGACAGAGCAGATCCACTGTGTACTAGGATAGCTTTCAGAAGCAAATACTAACAGAGCAGCGGGAACATAGTTGCGGTCTTTGGGAAGGATGTGCAATCAGTATGCCATGCTCAAAGCAAACCCGGTCGTTATCGCAAAACCCTTTCGTCAACGTGGCCTTTTATGCACTGGCAGAAGGAAATGATAAATCAAGTTACAGAAATTACCTTCCTGTACATTCTGTTAGTACCAATCCTCTTGATGCAGTCGATGCAAGTGGTAACTCAAACACACATACCTTTTCTCTGCTTCTGCTGACAATTTGAATATTCGCATAATATCCTTTGGATATATCCTTCGGAGGAATATGTCGAAATTAGACGATCGAAGTGCTACATATGACACTAGCATTTCCGAGACTCGGCGTGGACTGGTCGTCGAACAGCTTCCAGATGTCCACGAAGAATAGCTCACTATCATGACGCTTGTAATCGAACCTAAGGTTTGTGATATTAGCGCATTGAAAAGCCCACTTGTACATGGCGAGGTCCAGTCGCGTTATCAGACGTATGTCGACTTGCAGCTCTTCCTTTGCGCGTCACAGCTTCACCAACTTGCTGATGCCTGAGCGCACGCCGTTCAACATTTGACTAGGCAGCCAAGTGTCCACGAAACGAACCCTGGCACAATGTTGATACAACGATGTTCATACCATGGTATAAGGTAAACTTTATCTCAGAAAACGCACTCAACACTTTTGTCCTCCGTCTCGTCTAGTTGCCTCTTTAACCCCAGTTTTCCACCGCAAATGCAAAATAGCAACCCACATACAATGGACGTCGACTCTCTTACGTACGGGCTCACCGATCTGCCGAAGAGTGTCACCTACCTCGATCAAATTCTCGAGCGGCTGTCTCCAATCCACAAATATTGCCAATCCGGGAGGATCTAATGCAAATGCGCCATTGCAGCCGGACTATCCGATATTTCGTGGAGACAATATCCGAATTTCACGCCATGGCGAAACATGCGCCCAACACGCTCAGAGGGATAGTTGCGATACAAGCATAAGCAGAATTTACTCTGCCGCAGCTCTATCACACATTATGTGACAGAATCTGCGCAGCATGTGATACACCGGCACCATACATTTGTCTCCCTACTTGCTCAAGATACTGTCTTGCACACGTTGAATTACTCTCAAGGCGAGATCTGTGGTCCGCCGAAACGGAAGAAGAAATTGCCACCTACTGTACTATCGTGCGTCACTGGCGATGACTTCAAGCTATCGATTCATTCCATCAACGTTCACGAATGATCTCAATAAAATTCGAGTAGAAGGCTTTCATCGCCTCTACGTGAGTAGTATATTGAGAGGCGATCGATTGGGACATGAAAAAGATCTCGCAGTTCATGCTTTACCATGAGGTCCTACTTATGAACGCTATGCAAATGAACAGCTTTATGACCTCCAACGCAAAGAGACTCCTCGTCAAGAATAAAGGACCGCCTTTGGTGTTACGCAGAAGCATGGCCAGTGTGTACGCACCGTGGTTGAGCAAAAGGCTTGATACCACCGAGCGGTATATTACTGTGCGCCTTGTCGATACTCTTTTCTTGAGGACATATCTTACACAAAAGACGAAATCCATGGTCATCTTAGATGCTGCAGGGTTCGGCCTTTCGACGAGTATCCCCCCGAAAGTACGAGAACTCTATCTACGCTTCGGGTGTCTTTCGAAGACGTGACAGAGACACGGGAAGACGGCGAAACACATACATGGGAAGAAGACGAGCAACATCACTGATTTCTTTGTCCATGAGACATGCTCGATATTCCACGGGCTTTAAATGATGGTGACTCCTGACGGTATAGGGTTTGAAATTAAGTTGTGGTCATCTTACCTCTGTTAGGTACTTACGCGAAGTAGCACGTCACCGAAGTTGGTCACCCATCGAAAATCCTTCGATCACAGTGCAGCTCCTAATATCCTTTTGTTGATAATGACATCCAGCTTTCTCATACCGACCATTGCTTTCAGAGCGTCAAATCATCACTTGTCGCCCGCTCAACAGCTCTCTTGATGCCCTCATCCATATCCACCTTTGGAACATACCCCAACCTCTCCTTCGCCTTCTCAAGGCTCAGCCTTGGATTTCCGTCCCTCAAGTACTTCATGTTCACGACGCTAAACGTAGCTCTCTCCCTTCCAAGCACCATAACCCAGTGAATCCACTCGTATATCCACGCAGCCCCTATAAGCAATGAAAATGACATAGTCTTGACCTTTGTCATGTCCGCCGGCTGGCCCGCCGCCGCGAACACCTTGCGCTGAAAGTCCCACCACGGCGTCGGACCTCCGTCGGTGATATTGAACGCTTCTCCTGCGACGCCTTTGCGATTGCTCAGGAGGGCTTGGGCGGCCAACAGGTGTGCTTCGACTGTATTCTCAATGTTGCAGAACTCGAAGAGGGGCGTATTGTCACCGAGTTGCACTTCTGTATTTCCCTTCTTGAGCATATCCATGGAGGAGTTCATGACGTTATCCTTGCCTCCATACAAGTTCGGCACGCGTAGCGAAGCCGTTCTCAGATTCGCGCTGTTTGCATCAAGCACCATCTTGTCGGCAATTGCCTTGGTTTTGGAGTACCAGTCAATGTTGCTTGAATCGTCGTACAACACGGTCTCGGCTTCGGTGACGAGGTGAGATGTTTTGTTGCTGATTGCTCGGATCGTGGAAGTGTAGAGTAGAGCTTGAACATCTTTGTTCTCCGCGGCACAGCGCAGTATATTCGACGTGCCTTTGATGTTGCAGTCCTGGAATGCCTTGGGCAGGGCAGTGTGATGCGGTGTCGCAACATGAAGGATAAGACGGGGTCGGACTTCAGCCAGCACTGAACGGACGTTTTGCTCATCAGTGAGGTCGAGAGTGTGGCATTTGACGTAGTCGAGACGACTCGTGGGCCTCTTACTCGCAATTGTGATGGTTGCTCCTGCCTGGTGGAAGCGTTGAGCCAGGTATGAGCCGAGGAAACCAGCACCTCCGATGATGAGAATGCTTCCTAGCTCTATGTTAGAGGATTCCATTTCTTTCGATGCTCGTGGAATGGATGTGCAGAACGGAAGACCGGAAGTTGGTTCGAAGCCGCTAGATGGGTTCGCAAGCCACTAGGTTGGTTGTCTGGCCTGTGGCACATATATATTCACATGAGAGTTTCACCGTTAATCTCCGGTAAGCTACTCCCGGATCCGTGCATGCAACTCACCGCAGGATTTGGTGCGGTGAGTAACAAGCATCGCAATTCACGAGCCCTCGAATACTACTCGCTTGATATACCTTAAATGAGAGGAGAGTAGCTAACCTAGGCATTGATATAGCTATTCTGAGCACCTCTCACGCTCACAAGCGACTTGGCCGCCGGATCCTACTCCCATTGCTGACATGCTGCATCGACGTGTTACTGCCAACATCGTGTCACCAACCTCGCCGCCATTCTACTTGGGTCCTGTGGAGTTTAGCGTCGAAGTTAATCTTACATCGCTTTACGCTTTACGACAAACGAGTTGCGCTGACCAAGCGCCCTAGGCGGGATTTAGAGTCATGTCGGCTCTCTACCTTAGTAGGTAATGTGCTTGCCACTATAATGCGTGTCGTAAGCATCAGTTTTCTGAATTACATTGCTCATCTGTCGAAATTGTTCCGCTTTGACCGCACTGTAGATGTAGAGCACCACTGACCATAAGACAATGCTCGTACCAATGGTATGTCCAGCGATATTCTAATCTTTGGGAGACAAGTAATAGTTCACCATCGCAGCAAAAAGCTTGGACGAAGTCTGTGCTTCTAATTTAGATATGACGTTATGGTCCATAGAATGTAGTGAGAGCAGGAAACGCTTCCTGTACATCCAGTTGACTCTGCATAGACCACCCAAGCATTCCGTCTACGTGAGTAACACCAGAAGGTGAGATGGTACCCAGGGAGTGCCTGTGATGTCTGTCTGAGTGCTTGACTGACTGAAGCGTATATACGGATTGAAATCGATTGCAAGCGAAGCGAAAAGAGGGGGCGTTATGTAAGAGAGCTACCCAATGACGATTCGAGATGCTGAGCTGGCGGTTTTTTCACAAAGGTCAACTATGGCGTGAAGCCTGCTCCGAGTGCTGTTCCTCAACGGGTAATGAGATCCCGCTCTCGTATTCAAAATAAATAATCTTCATGTACTCGCATAGTGCTAGCGCTTTTAGCAAAGTCAATAGGCGGAGTTATGTTTGCCTCTACCATATCGGTCGAACCCGTGATACTAATGTAGACGAACTACGATGACAACGATTGCATGGCTGCTGACAAGGCACAAGCCTGGTAACACTGATCTGCCGAGTGACTCTTCTGCGGCCCGCACTATGAGCTGTGTTAGCTCGTCATGTGAAAGCACTTCGGTGTGGCGATTGGTTTTCCTGCTACTAGCTCTTACGAGAAACATTCCAAGGGTGAACAACCTCTACGCGACACTGCGATGTGCGCCATGAGGGACACTGTAGATTAGTATTGTTTAGTTCCTAGTGTTCAGTACTCTATCACTAGGAAAGAATGCTTTTCGACGTCAAAGGCTCCACCATACATACATCTAGAAGAAGAGTAAGGGTTGATGAGAGAGTCTGATAGCGGAACTGCCATTCTTCCCGAAGTACCTAGGTAGCTGGACGGGCCGTCACGGAACTATACCGCCTACTTTCAACCAACGAGAGGTTTGGAAAGGCAGATTTTGATACTCTCAAACCATGGCGACTCTTCCAGATCTTCCCGGCAGCACGAAGTACTGGAAGATATGGCTTGTATGGGTTCGTTGGCATGAGAGGAACGATTTGAGGATGTGTTGAGTGTAGTAGAAAGTAGCTCCACCCGCGGTTCTGCTTGGACGCCTCACCGCAAGCTGAAACATAAGCGAACGACTAATGACGGCAAGGGCCACTCCGACCTTCCGTTTGCTCATCCCTCTCATTTGGTTGGCCTTGGCCGTTTGGTCTCGGGCCATCATGCATTCAGGCGCAGCCTCAACTGCAGATTGGATGCCAAGTGCAGGTGGCTCAGCTAGCTCTTGCGGTATCCTTAGGTATCGCTGCTACCTCACCAGATGACTCCGTCTTCTTAACTTCCTCGCGCAAAGCCAAGACATCGCGATGTTACCGACGGCAGTGCCATGGGCGCTCGCGCTTATATTGTTCACCGCCAGGGCGCAGAGTTATGAGTGGGACGTCTTCGATGCCTTCCCGGATTGCTGGCTGGATTGCCTGGGGGACACATCCAACGGCTGCGACGACAGCACCTGTAAGTTTTATGCGATCTGCTGACAGTCGACATACTGACTCCAATTATAGGTATCTGCGAAGCTAGCCAAAGCAACAGATACTTGCCCGTCGCCGTGGAATGCATGGCGACATCGTGTGATTCATCCGCAGGGGTGCTCGATTCGACATTCATAGGCCCTCTCCGCGCATGGTGTCTCACTATCGGCGACACGATCCCAGACTCCGTCGTAAATAGCGCGTATGCTGCAGCTGGAGCGAAGGCGACAGCGACGGCGACCTCACAACCAGAGTCAACAAGCAGACACTACGGGACTTCGGAAAGCCACAAGACTGAATCGAAGACGTCGAGCGCAGTCACCACGACCACATCAGAAGGAGGCGCTAGCACTATCAACTCGCCAACGTCTGCAGCCTCGCACAGTTCAGCGGCTGAGGCCTCTAGTACAGCCACTCAGCAGTCACAGGCTGGACCAACGACAACGAGCTCGCGACCAGCGCAGGCAACATCCAACGAGCATGGAGGAAGTCCGTTTGATATAACTGCTGGAGCGAGTCACTGGTCCGCGCCAAACGCGCTTGGGGCCATCGGTGCCGCAATAGGGTTCATGATCAGGATATGAGCTGCAAGAAGCAATGAGGTTTTTCTAAAGATGTCGGACGGCACATGCTATGATACCACAGGATGAGGGAATTGGCGTTCGGTGATGGTACAGTGGGCAATTTGAGCGGGTTGCATTGTGAATATTGCATGTGAGAACCTTTACATAATCCAATCGATAAGTCCTCGTAAGTTGGACTAATCAGAGCTGTTACGACTCACACGGCATCGGCAGCCGAGTGAGTGACCATCAAAGTTCATGATGCCGCATGGTTGACCTTTAACAGTACTTTTTGCGAAGTTACTTCGCCCTGTCCTGTCAGAGCGTTGATCTAGCCGATGCCTCTCCCAGGTATCGTACGAGAGCAATACAACCCGGAATTTGGTACCATCTGCAGCGTCCGAGTGTCTTCTTTCGAGGGACATCGCAAGCTCTACCTTTCATGATTGTGTATCTCACTAGAGAAGTTCAGCAATCTTGACAGAAGTCTTCTCGGTAAAGAAAAATGGTACAAGGCTTGCTTTAGCTTCTTTCTAGACTGAGAAAGGAAAGCTCAGCAGTCAACCCATCAGCGTATCCATCATTCTGACCAATACCTTCGCAGGACGACCACTCCTCCCGAAGAGGCGCGAAGATACCATGGATACTAAGCTTGGAAGATGCATTAGCTCTCAGCTGCTTATGTATGAAGCCCTGGACTGTGGTATAGGATCCTACATGCGCTTAGATGAGCTGAGGTGTGGTTGGCTGAGCCCGGTCGCGCGGGATTCGATTGTTCGGCCGACACCACTTCGAGCGACAACTTTGCATTTGCCCTTCGCTTTCATCGGCGCACGACGCTTCTTGTACTGTAATATGCGCTTTCATCACATACTATTGTACAAGGATGAATGCTAGGTCTGGTCAGAGGATGTACTCTACCCAGTGAGACAACTCCGAGTTCAGTTCGCAGACCTGATCTGAGCTCTATTCTGTGTATGTATCTGTGTGGAGACCTCCAGTTCGTCAAGGGCCTCGGCTTTTCTACCTATCAGCTGCTACACAACTCGTTAGATTGAACCTAATATTTTCCCCTTGCATATGATCATGCAGTAGCATGCAAGCCGTCGATGCAGCTATTCAACTGCGCAAGACATACCATCAAGACCGCTAACGTCGAACAGACTACTCTTGCCGAGGCAAAGGAAACACATTCGATGCCAAGTTTATCCAATAGATCCCATCGGACACTTTCCGTGTTACCTGACCTTAGCTACAACATGCGTGGCAGGTCTACGGCTGAAGGTCCATGTTACGTAAGGTACGCCTGTGGTCCATAAAGTTCACCTGCTCCCCGGCGCTCAGACTGTTGTACTGATCGTATAGTCACACCCTGGAGTATCATGGAGCCAATTCCAGGCCCTCCCGGGCGCCCTTTCGTTGGAAATCTGCCTGATCTCGACCCCGACAACCCTCTCCAGTCTCTTCGCAGGTTGAGCGAACGATATGGTCCCATTTACAAATTCACCATTGCTGGAGTGGATCGGATTGTCATCTCATCCCAAGCACTGTGCGACGAAGTTTGCGACGAGAAGAAATTTTCAAAGATGGTGAGTGCGGGCCTGAAGGAGCTCCGAAATGGGGGTAAGTGGAATGCAATCCGTTTCGTCTTTAGAGTGTCGAACGACTTCCCAGTATCTCGATCTGGCGGAAAGGCAAAGGCTCCAGATCGCCAAGCCGACCTTTCCTTTCTACTCGAGAACGACTACGATTCATACTGCCGTGGAGATCACACAGCCAGGCATTCAGGCATTATTTGGCATCCTGGTGAAGGGTGTGGCGCTTCAATATCTATACTCACGCTGATATACTTGACCAGTTCACGACGGTCTCTTCACATCTAAAGGTCCAGAAGAGAAGAATTGGGGTATTGCTCATCGAGTTTTGCTACCTACCTTTGGGCCACTCGCAATCAAAAGCATGTTTGATGAAATGCATGATATCGCGGCTCAGCTTGTCATGAAATGGGCGCGGGTAAGACAACTGCGATACTCCTCTTGCGCTTGTTCTTATTCAGAACATTCTGCTGACCTTGTGTTCTACTATCGGTATAGTATGGTCCGGAACATACGATTCATGTCACCGACGATTTCACAAGACTTACACTTGACACAATTGCGCTGTGCACTATGGACTATCGATTCAACTCGTACTACCACGAGGACATGCATCCTTTTGTCGAAGCAAGTCCCGCTACCCTTCTTTACAATGTTGCGCTTACTAATTCTAGTGTTGTTCAACAGGCAATGACTGGATTCCTGGCGATATCTGGCCGTCGTGCCCGGCGTCCAGGTTTTGCACCGTCGTTGTTCTTCAGATCCGAATCCCAGAAGTACTGGGATGATATCGAGTTACTCCGGAAGACGAGCATGGAGGTCATCAAGGCACGACAAAATGACCCTACTGATAAGAAAGATCTGTATGTAGCATAGGTTGTAAGTGTGACATTTGTTAACATTTTTAGACTCAACGCAATGCTCAACGGCGTCGATCCAAAGACTGGCGAAAAGATGACCGAAGAGAGTATAATGGACAACATGGTACGTAAACTCGGGGTACAGAGTCTATGTTGAGTGACAGGCTGTCCCCAAGTAGTGTCTAAGACAGCCTAATGAGACAAAGACTTCATACCCTCTCCCTGACTATCAAGAATATACGCTGACTTCGTACCCCGGTCTTAAGATCACCTTTCTGATAGCAGGTCATGAAACTACTTCGGGTCTCTTCTCCTTTGCGTTCTATCACATGCTGAAGAACCCGGAAGCCTATCAACAGGCCCAGCGAGAAGTGGACGAGATAATCGGGAACAAACCCATCACAGTGGAGCATCTCTCAAAGCTTCCTTTTTTGAACGCAGTAAGTTCTTGATGTATTTCTGTAAGCAGAAGCCATTCTGACGAGGACCATCGGTCCTACGAGAAACCCTACGCCTGCATCCGTCCGCCCCTATGATTGTCCTTTCTTCTAAGGAAGATACTGTGATTGGCGGCAAGTATGCCGTCAAAAAGGTAAGCTAAGTACACAGTCGTCATCTATTGTGAGCATTAACCCGTAAAGGGAACACCCGTCTCAATACTTCTATCGAAACTGCAGGCCGACCCAGCCGTATGGGGTGAAGATAATGAGGAGTTTCGACCTGAACGCATGCTCGACGAGGAGTTTGAGAGACGAAACAAAGAGTTGCCAAATAACTGGAAGCCTTTCGGCAATGGATCGCGAGGCTGCATTGGACGACCCTTCGCATGGCAGGAAGCATTATTAGTGACAGCGATGCTACTGCAATCTTTCAACTTCACCATGGAAGACCCTTCATATACACTCAAGATCAAGCAAACCCTTACCATCAAGCCAAAGGATTTCTATATGCGCGCTCATCTACGCGAAGACAGGTCTGCCACGACACTCGAACAGGCATTGGCTTCGACATCTCTTAGCCAGCAGGCACCCGGCAAAACCAGCTCAGTCAAGAAACCACAGAGGCAGCAGTCTCGGGGGAAACCTATGGCTGTCTTATATGGATCGAACACGGGAACGTGTGAGGCTCTTGCTCAGAGGTTGGCTGTAGATGCCTCAGGGCACGGCTTCACTGCGGAGATCAATACTTTAGATACTGCGAAGGAGAGAATCCCAACTGACAAGCCCGTTGCTATCATCACTGCCTCCTACGAAGGGCAGCCTACAGATAACGCAGCTCACTTCGTAAACTGGATGGGGACTCTGAAGGAATCGGAGCTCAAGGGTGTTTCGTATGCTGTCTTCGGTTGTGGCCACCATGATTGGAGTGCAACTTTTCACAAGATCCCGAGATACATCAACGATGCAGCCGAGAAACGAGGTGGTACGCGAATAGCTCCTATGGGCAGTGCCGATGCCGCTGCGGGCAACATCTTCGAAGATTTCGAGGCCTGGGAAGATCAAATATTTTGGCCCGCCATGAAGGAGAAGTACGGTGTGTCGGATGATGAAGCAGGAAGCACCCTTGAGTCCACCGTGGAAGTGGAGACATCAACACCCCGTTCGTCGACTTTACGTCAGGACGTCAAAGAGGCTCGAGTAGATGACGTCCAAGTGCTGACGGCGCCCGGTATCTCAGAGAAGCGACATATCGAGATAAGCCTTCCATCGGACATGTCCTATTCTGCTGGAGACTACCTTGCTCTTCTTCCGCTAAATCCAAAGGAAAACATCGGAAGAGCTATGCGGTACTTTGGCCTGGCGTGGGACACAATGCTCACCATTACCTCATCAGGGCCAACCACTCTACCCACAGACTCGCCGCTCGCAGCCAACGATGTCTTTGGAGCGTATGTAGAGCTCGCCCAACCGGCAAGCAAACGCAACATCGCCACCCTCATTGAAGCTTCGCAAGACGAAGGGACTAAGACGAAGCTTGCCAACTTATCAAATGGAGCATATGCGACCGAAATCACTGAAAAGCGTGTTTCTGTGCTGGACTTGCTTGAAAAATTTCCGTCGATCCAGCTGCCATTAGGTGCGTTTCTCAGGATGCAGCCGCCTATGCGTGTCCGCCAATACTCTATCTCGTCATCGCCTCTCTGGAATACCAACAGTGTCACACTCACGTATGCAGTCGTCGATCAGCCAGCGTTCAGTGGACAAGGCAGATTCGTAGGCGTTGCTTCGAGCTACCTTTCCAGCCTCGCACCAGGCGACAAACTTCACGTCTCAGTTCGGCGATCCAATCAAGCCTTCCACTTACCCAAGGATTCGAAAAATATACCGCTCATCATGATAGCAGCCGGAAGTGGTAATACTCACCTCACTTGTTCTCCACCTCCATTCGTTGTTACTAACATGAATGCCAGGTATCGCGCCTTTCCGAGGCTTTATCCAAGAGCGCGCCGCCCAAATAGCTGCAGGACGAACGCTCGCCCCAGCACTCCTCTTCTACGGCTGCCGCTCTCCTGATACTGACGCGCTATATTCTGACCTACTCTCACGTTGGGAGACGCTCGGCGCCGTGTCTGTGCGCTACGCCTACTCTCGCGCCCCTGAGAAGTCCGAGAACTGCAAATATGTGCAAGATCGGCTCTACCATGATGGCAGTGAGGTCTCAGAGCTCTTCCAAACTGGAGCGAAGGTTTTTGTGTGCGGAAGCCGCGAGGTCGGACAGGGTGTGCAGGATACGTGTATCAGGATTGCGAAGGAGACGGCTGAGGCTAAGGGCAAGGAGATGAGTGATGAGAAGGTGAAGGAGTGGTTTGAGAGCTTGAGGAATGAGAGGTTTGCTACGGATGTCTTTGCCTGAGTTCCACAGCATGTGGACGCAATGAAACTAAGGCTGCCGTAATTCTTGTGGATATGGGCTACTGCTAGGGCTCGGCTCAACTCGAAACCAATTGTAGGCGAGAGGTAGGCGTCGAGGTGGGCCAGCTGTCATTGTCTAAGAATTAATTGGCCTCGTTTTGCTTACTGCTTCATATGTCAGCATCCTTCTCAAAAGGTAGGTGGTGAGGTTAGAGTCCTAGAGTGCAAACGCGCTAACATGTGATTTCGCGCTGCGCTTAGGCGATGACTAATCTTCAACTTGAAACCTTCCAAAGTTGGAATATGGAAGCTCGGGGTTTCTGCTGCCTGCCCTACCTGGGTACTGCATGTTGCCAGCTCCGGTGAGAATCCGAGCTTTCAGCGAATCTCTCAGTTCTTCGCTATAACGATAGGCGATCAACAAATAAGAACGCGACATTTAAGATAGTAAGAAGGATTAGTTGTGTAACCGCCGAGTCCCGGATTCTCACCGGAGCTGACAACATGCAGTACATTGCACCTTCTCTATCGTAGAAGCCGCAACGATGTTCGCCTTCCCAACTGACATTCCTGTAGGCGTGCAACTTCTCATTTCTAGATCATGTAGGTGTCTATTCCTTACCTACCAGCTCTTGTACTAACTGCTCAGATCAATCTAAATTCAGATCTATAAACATTATGCTTGACCTCGAAAGCCTTGCGCAGCATGGCGTTGCCGCGCCTCTACCGAAGCATATCACTACGTACGTGGGAAGGCGGGCAGGCAGGTTCAAGAGGATTTGTCAAAGCAGTCGCTGCAGGAGCAGGCCCTCATCTACACTTTACTCGTAGCCTTTCCTTCGAAGACGATCCGCCCCCGAGAAATCAATTGTCCTTAGACCCTAGCAGATTCGACATGGAGATCAACTCCTTGCCAGGGGCGCACACCATATCTGAGACAGATAATAGCATGCTCCTAGTATTGCAAAAGTTCCCTCAGTATTCGTTGAGCAAATTTGAGTGAGTCAGGTTCATTCCATCCCGACTTCCACGAACACTGCGTTCTTCTTAATTTCAGATTGCAAGAAGATAACATGAAAACATAAAAGTGCTAACTCGTAGATGCAGGTTCTTGGCCAGTCGACCCGTGTCTGAGCTCATCATCAACCACCTCCAAGTATTCCAAACCAACATCCAACATCTGGTTCTAAGCGTTGGGCATCTGGCCGGAGGCCTTTGGCTGCCAATGTCAAGGAGAATGATGCATGATCTTCGAGTTCTGGATATCTTACTCACCGAACGCCGCTCCCTGGACTCCTACGTTGATCACCTGCTTCACGATGGCCACAATTTGGAGCAGTTGAGTCTTAGTTTCGCTGACCCTAATGATGCAGAAGGCATCATACTGCAACTTGACTCTAAGAAGGCCAGCATGAGGCGGCCCAAACTCAAGCAATTATCTCTACGTAATCTCTGTATTGACAGGTTGTATGGGAGGCTATCCCAGGTGGTAGTCTTTGAATGTCTGACAGTGCTCACTCTATGCGGTTGTACAGGTTCCGACCAGTTTCTCGCCGAAATGGGTTTAGCACTATTGCCTGCCCAATTTTCCCTGCGACAAATTGTTGCATCAGTCGAAAGTGTTGCCTGTCTTCGGCATGTAATAAGACGGAGCCCGGCTCTCACAGCGCTACATCTTTCAGCAACGTCACCGATAGCCGATTTCAGCTTCTTGGTGGAGGCGATAGAACACCAAGGAAACAAACTCCGCTCGCTATCTCTTCATCATACCGAGAAAGAATCTGATGAGTTCACGATGGATGAAGATCTGTTTCGGACGCTATGTTGGCATTGTCGTAACTTAAGACAATTCGGATTTCAGATAAGTGACGTAAACGATGTGGAACTTGGTGATACATTTCATACCATGAGCGAGCACCTTGTAAGTCGCGTCAACGGCATACATCAACACACGTTGGCATCTGTTGACAGCATATAGCCTAGCTTCCGACACCTTCCTGAGTTACGAACTGTCCACCTTCGATATCCAATCATGGTACATCACTATGGCTCGAGTGACCTTCCACAGAATAGGACCATCAGTTGGCATATTCAAAAGTTCGCAAATGCCTTTTTCCAAAGTCTGGACGAGGATGGACTGTGTCCAAAGCTGAACATCCTCATCTTTGGCACGTATCACGACCCACTCGATCAAGTCGACGGCCAGGTACATATGCCGCGCCACTGTTTCGTGAAAGGCTATCAAAACGACGCTTTTGGGCGCAGGATCGCTGTTGCTGTCCATACTCTTCCATATATGCTGCGGGAGCTCGACTCTAGCATGGACATTATCGACTTTGATCCAGGCTGCGAGTGGGTGGGTGCACGACCAGGGAGGATCTATGATAGGTCGTAGTTGTACTGGGAGTTCAAGGTCTCCAAAAGGCTTCCCTGGCCGATACTGTCGATATCATGCTTAGTTCAGATCTTGACAATGCGGCGTTGAGGGTCTTGGAGGGTACCGTATGAAGACAAGCTCCTCCTTGAAGCTCTGAGTCAGGCTCTTCACGGAATGGATTCACCATCCGAACAACCAATTTATCTGTGTTGAGTACAAGGAACCTGATCTTTTTACTGACGCCCAAATGTACCGACAGCCCCACATCCGAAATTTAACTAGTCTTTATCATATATATAATAAATAATGACGTTCATACTTTATAGGTAAGGTAACTGAAGTGCACGCTCCAGGGCTCGGGTGGGTGGGTGACCAGCGCGAGTTGTGATTTCGCGTTGCTGGGTTGACGTGTCGCAGGTCGCACCTGTGGAGCCAGATCAGCACCTTGTACCACACCATCATTCAGCAACTTCCCAACCCACATCTTCTACAGAAATTTCCACTGACAAAACCGCTCTCACAGTGCAACAGTGCTGCCACCTATGAATCATCAGTCATGCTCTGTCTACCAGTGGACGTCCTAAAAATTGTTCTCGAATATGTATGCCCCCATGATTGAACATCAGACTGGAGTTTGTGGCCTAATTTTATCATAGGTGAGGCTAAAACGCGATCTGAAGTCCCTCTGCTTGACTTCCAAGGCCTTGCATGACCTGTCTGTGCCCTACCTTTACGAGAGCGTTGATCTTTACATGTGGGACCACGAACAAGGAGATGCTACACGTTTTGCCAGATCAGTTGCTGCCGGAGCAGGACGTTATTTGCGCTTTACGCGCCACGCTATGTTCGCATGTGGTCCACCAGCCCCAGAACCGCCCTCTCCAGATATCATTGACCATTCACTCGACATCGCGCTTACGAAATATCCCATGCATACATCTAGTGCGGAAGTGTTCGTTGAGATAACGTTGCTCCTGGAGATGTTCCCTCATAACACACTCAAAGCGTTAGAGTGAGTTTTAGATGTCCATTTCCTTCGCACTTGCTGTCTCATAAGAAAAGAGCAACGGCAAAGACTCTTGATATATGTAAGGATTCACTTGAACTGATTGCATCCGGCAGTATTGAATCAGCCGCGGCGCTACCAGCGCGACTTATTTTGTACCTAGAACAACACCAACAGAACCTGGAACAGCTCGCAGCAACCCTAGGGAAATGCCAGTATCTTAGTGCGGAGACATGGTCCAGATTCATTCCAGACTCTCTCCACACCTTGCAACTGTCTCTTGTATCCGATGTTGAGCACTTTGAGGCCTTCCTTCCCGGTCTGCTTCATATCGGACAACGCCTAGAGCGTCTGAGCTTAGACCTGGCGACAGAGGACTGCTCAGTTGAGGTCCTGAAGCAACTAAGTGCGTTGCAAAGCAAGCAGAGCCTCGATCGATTGGAAGAGCTAAGCCTGATACGTTTCAATCTCAAGGATCTCTTCAATCCCCTGTCGAAGATAATCGATTTCACGAGACTCACCGCCATCACCTGGTCGCTTTGTTCGGGATCGGATGGGTTTCTGGGTGATATGAAAGAATCAATATCACAGAATACTTCCTTACAGCACTTCGATGCAGATGTGGATGGAAAGGAACAATTCTTTGATATCATAAGATCTTGCAGTAACCTCAAAAGTCTACATCTTTCCTCGGGATCCCCATGGCATATCGACAGGAGTCCTCGGGCCATGCAATGGTTTCAGACCAACGGAGGCCTGGTACACACCCTAACCTTTCACAGCACTGTCCTTGAGGGTGGCGATTACAGCATCGACAGAGCATTCTGCGACGTGATTTGCAGGTACTGCTCACGGTTAAAACAGCTTGGTTTTGAGCTGTCTGACTTGGGTGTCAACTTCGATTTGTGGGAAGACGGACATGGTTTTCGCGATTATCTAGTATGTCTGAACTGGTGCAGCCAGCAGAGTCCACACTGGGTTACTAATGAATACCAATAGAGCTGCTTCCCATCCCTGCCCGAACTCCGCATCGTCCGCTTGTGGTATTTTACGACCGGCGTAACATTGAAGCCAAGAGAATTAAGCTGGTATGCACAGAGATTTGCCACAACCATCTTTCAGTACCTGGAGGAGAAACAGAGCTGTCCCATGTTTCAGGCGGTGGTATTTAGCGTAGGTTGGACTGACGATGACTCGTCATCATTACAAACCGTCCGACATTGCTTTGTCAAAGGCTCCCAGACAGATAACCTCCACCGCCAAGTCCCTGTTGCGATCCAAGTGCCGACGTACATGTTGAGAGACCTTGATCCTTCATTGTACATCTGTAGCTACATCCCACAAGACTCAGGCGTCTGGATACACGAGGGATTGGAATGATACTGTATGACAGGATGAAACTCATTTTAGCAGATCTACCTCGGAAGAGCTGAGAAATTCATCACACGAAACCCTGGTACGAGGAAGATTTGGAAAAGGACAACATCGCTTCTGATCTGAACGTCTTGAACAGCGTATCGGTATGTGTACATCAGCAGAAAGAATGAGCCGCGCTAGTTTCCTTACCAACTATCACCACCAGCTTGTGTATATCATATTTTCAAACACATACGGTATCTACTGCTCGCACAACACCCAATCTACATTTATGGCTTGTAAGGTCTCAACACATGTGTCAGGCCATTCACTATGCCGTCTGCGTGGAGCTGCTTTTGACCGACGCGTACAGACAATGAGATAAATCCGTCTCTATCCGTACGTGATGGGATCCGCCGCTGAATCCCCAGGAACTCAATCGATTTGCACATCGCGTCCGAAAGCTTACCAATATAGGGATGAAGGGCAGGATGTGACCTGTCCTTTTGACTCGCCCGCGAAAATAGTTGTCTAGGACTAGCTAGGCATTCTCTTCTTGCCAAGGATCATGTAACTGCACTGAAACTATGCTCTTGAATTTGCTGGCATTGACATACATCATCAGCGGGGTGACATTGGAACTATTTGGCAGTTTCAGCAAATTGTCAAATTGTTCACCTCTCCTGACCAAAGTACAGCCAATAACTTGAAGAACAGGGAGATTTCGAATGAAGAAAGCCTACTTACTATCGCTTGAACCCGTCTCCTCGTATACCGACTTGCGATACATTCTTCTTCAATAGGAACCTGGTGCATGCCATGCTATGTCAAAGAGTATGTCACGGTAAGATGACCATCAACGAGACGATCGAGTCCTCGGACCCTGAACTGTCCAAAATGAAGTATGAGCCAAAGCAATTGCTGACTTCTATGTGTTCTGTGAGGAACCAACAGGGGAAACCCTACGTAAAGTCAAGAGTGTTGTAGGCACATGAGAAGAAGTCGGCAAATTCGACCAGCCCCCACCGATCACCAACCCACGTTGAAACACAGGGCTGTATGCGTCCACATCTCGGGGCCGACACCACAATGACAACAACACAAGGCAGATTGAATCCTGCTGGGCTTTCTGTACAAAGCAAGGACCGGGGGACTAGGTATCACCATGTCAATCGGTGCCTGTAGTCCTCCGAGCCACTGAGACATATCAAAATCCCAGCACTCCCCATATGCATGGATCTACCAAGTAAGCTTTGGCTAGTACGCGATAAGCATCGCTAAGCCCTTCCAATCCACGCTAGCCCCAGCATCTCTCGCGCGAGAGAGCAAAGTTCCGCTTCCGAGCCTTTTCTACACCTGCAGCAGACAGCCATGCTACATCCTCAGATACTGTTTCAAGCAAAAATCGCGAGTTGGGAACAGTAACATGCGTATCGCTGACGCCTGGTTACGGGCTACGACGCGCTAGCCGGGCGGTCGGAGGGGCGGCACCACCGGTCGAGTATGGACTTGTGCGTATGGGCGTTCGTCTCGGGCCCGTGGGTACTGAGATATGGGAGTATAAAACGTAGGTAGCATCTACAATTAAGCAAGTATCAAGTCTTTAGACAAGATAATCACATATCCCTTCCATCTCCAGCTATTTGTTAAGAGAACCCAATCCCCAACCCAACCCCTTTCAAACCTCCACTCAATTATTCAAAATGGCATCCTCATCCGCGTCCCCGTCCACCTCCTTCCTCACCGCAGTGCAATCCCGCCGCAGCATATACACCATCAAAAAGTCCTCTCCAATCCCCGACGCCCGCATCGTGGAGATAGTGCAGCACGCGCTCAAATACGCGCCCTCGCCATTTAACGTGCGTAGCTGCCGATGCATTGTGCTCTTCGGCGCCGACCATGAGAAGCTGTGGAACGAAGCGTATAAGATCACTGAAGCGACGATGCCGCCCGCCGCCATGGAGCATCAGGGCCCGAGGATCAAGCAATTTGGGAAGGGGTATGGCACGGTATGTTGTCACATTTCCCAAATCTGTTTTACTATTTCTTAGGTGGTGAGGGTGTGTACCAATTTGCACTCGAATAACCAACCTTCCAAGTTCTAATCGCACCTGCATGCTCTTACTTACCACGTGGCTGGTAGCCTGATACCATCCCTTATAACGTGCAACATGATCGAAACAGAAACAGAAATAACACTGACATGCACTCTACAGGTCCTCTTCTTCGACGACTCAACCGCCTACCAAGCTCTCTCGCCTCGCTTCCAAGCCCTCTCCAAGACGTACACGGAGTGGGAAGAGCACTCGTCCGGCATGCACCAGTTCATCGTGTGGACCGCGCTCACGCAAGAGGGGCTCGGCGCGAGCTTGCAGCACTACCAGCCGAGCGTCACGGGGTTTGTGCGCCAGACGTGGAATGTACCTGAGACGTGGAGCTTGAAGGCGCAGTTGGTGTTTGGCGAACTGACGGAGGGGCCTGGGGCGGAGAAGCCGAAGACGGGGTTGGAGGAGGCGTTGAGGGTTTTTGGGGGAGATGTTTAGGGAAGAAGAGGAGGAGAGTTGATGGCAGGTGAATAGATTTGGAGTATCATCTTTATGGCATTGTGGTAGTTTCTTTGAGGGCTGTCTGAAGTGAGACGTATGTCAGCGAAGCATTTCACTACTACCTAGTTCTCTGTGCTTAGTCTCCCTTGGGTAGAAGAGCCCTACCGTACAAAAGCTCAGACAGAAGCACTACTTCTCAATCTCCGATATTCCCGGCCTTTTAACTTTTTCTTTCCTAATCGCAGTCTCTTCACTGATCAAAGCCTCTTGCCTCAACCTTTCATACTCTTTGAACCCCTCGAAGTACTTGCGCCGGAAGATGTTCAGATCATCTGCTTTGACACCCTTCTCGTACTCTTTCCTTGCAATCTCAACCTGCTCCTTATCCACCTCTTCATCGCCCAATCTTCGGTACGTCAACAACCTCCTCGACCACTTGTTGAAAGGCTGCACGCAAACAGACACAATCTCCAGGTACGGATTCGTCGGAATAAAGAGCTCGATGTCCTCGTCATTAGCCGTTGGCATCCACATACTCAGCCTGCCATTCGCAACTAGCGCGCTCGCGGCAAAGGCAAGGATGTCGTCTAGCATAGCGATGAACGAGTACGGTCTCTTTGGTGGTATATACGACGGTTCTTTATGCCGATCCCTATGCGTAGCGCGCTCCACGTCTCCCAATTCTTCGCGAGAGCCGAGGACTTTCAAACCCTCGCGAATACCGTATGGAGGATCGCAGATAATGCCGTCCAGATACGCGCCTCTTCTTCCATGACCTTCGCTGCTTGGTGCGGGAACTCGTAACGGCGTGTTCGTCAGATCAGACACGAAAGCCCCGAGATAGCTCCCTTCTGTTCCATACTGCTTGAAGTTGCCCGCTACATCTCTTTTGCCAACTTGACCCTTTCTTGAACTCCCTCCTGTGCCGCGGATGCTTCGCCCGTCGATGTCGCTGCCACATACCACTGCGCCAAAATGTGCTGAGGCGATTGGGAAGCCGCCAGTACCCATGAACGGGTCGTAGAATAGCTTGCCAGGGGCCGCAAGAGCAATATTAGCTGTCACAAGTGCGAGTTCAGCGTCCATGGATGTTGTGCTGATATAGTGCCTCTTCTTCAGGTCGTACGCAGTCATAGCATGTCGTCCAGAACTTGCTACAAAGCGGCCTAGGTAAAGCCGTTTCGGAGCTGTAGCTTTGTCGTCATAATGTTCAAATACGCGAAAAGAGACTTCAGGGTCTTTCATCCTGATAGGGCCTTGAAAGTCGAGGTAGGAGAACGATTCGATGATGGTGCGCTGCTCGGCTGGTGTTCTGGCGCCCCGGAAACTGTCCAGCGTAAAGCGGAAGGGTGTCAGGTGGTATCTGGACCACAGTGAGGACGAGTCGTTCTTGACGGAGTGGTGTAGTTCTTCGTAATTCTGTCCGCGGCCCCAGAGTTCGTGGATGCCGTGGGCCAGGATGGTGCGCGTCATGATAGCTGTTGCAGCAGATTCTGAAGGAAGTCGAACAGTGCAGTATGGTGACTACAAGGAGTCAGTATATACATAAGACTGTTCAAGGGAAGGTGATGCTGTTGTAGGTCGACCAAGTCGTACAGCAGGTTTGATGCAACCATAGTGAAGCAGAGAATTCCGATACCAAATGGAAACAACGGCGACCCTACATCTTCATGATACTCAACTACCTTGATTTCGACCCCTGCAACTTCAGCTAGAGCTTGTATTTCCGCTTTGCGAAAGCTCTCGTGCATCTGCACGAGCCTGATGAGGTAGTCTGGCATAGTGAAGGTTTTTGAGAGACGTTGACAATGAGCACGGCCAGAAAGGTTCAGTCTGGGATTGGCATCGCGCCGTCTCTAAATCTCGTAAGATCACCGAGCTTGTTCGAAAGTGTTTCCTCTTCGGCGGAGGAGTCGCGCCTGACGCGACTTTCACAGTGGAAAATTGTGGGTCGGCGGTTCCGGGCTCTGATTGGTTGGGGTTTTATACATCACGATGCTTCGAGGAGGCAGCTCCAGAGTGTTCGGAAGCGGCCACAGATCCATGTGAGGTAATTACTAGCATTGTGGATTACGAATTGTACTTGAACAAGAGGATCTATAAATTGTCCTGATGTGCAGTATGAACGATACGCTCTCCACTTCTATACTAGAGTCTCATCCCCCAATTACAGGTCTCTTTGAGCTGTCAATATGCAGACGCTCTTACATAAGCCTTGTACAATGATAAATGCCACTTCCCCTCGTCCACCATTCGAAGCCGCCCGTGCTGTCTCCCACTCTCTACTACCTCCTGTCCACACTGGAGCTCTATGCGACCTTGATGCCGTAGAACTCGTAGGGAAAGTCAACTAGCGATTCCAGCAACCGTCCCCACCCATCATCGATCTCTCCGGGCATTCCTGTCCTCCTCTTTCCCTGCTCGACCTCAACCTCCGTGTGCCTCAATTGCTCTTCCTCATCCTCCTTGTGCGCCCCCGTCAAGCCCGCCAACACCTCTTTCTTCAATCCCTTGAACTCACCCAGCAGCCCGGGATGCGGACACCAAACGATCTGCATGCCTGCTCTCCTTCCCGCCTCCACGCCCGGCACACTATCCTCGAATACCAAGCATTCTTCCGGGAGAATAGGCTCCTTGCCCTGCCCTGTCCGCGTAGTATTCAGCGTCTTGAGCGCTAGCAGATAGATATCTGGCGCCGGTTTTCCCCTGCCCTTTGGTATCCTCGGATCGTCGCCCAGCACCTTATGCTCCTCCTTGAAGTAGTCGAACATATGCGGCAAGTGTGTGCTCTTCAGCCGGAAATTGGCCGCATGGCTACTCGTCGCAAGCGCCATCTCTATCCCGCCCTTCTTGAGCCCCTCTAGCAGGTCCAGCGTGCCCGGCAGCGGTTGCGTTTTGGGAAAGAGCTCGTTCTGTATCACGAATACCTCTTTGAGGTACTGCTCGTGCGAGATTGGGAGTTTGGCCCATGCGGAGAGGATCTCGCCGGCTTGGGGTCCCGGGCGACCTTGGAGTTGCGCTTTTATGGACCAGGGGAGGTCCGGTCGACCGTACTTCCTGAGGAGGGTGTTGGTGGCTATTGTGTAGAGGTCTTCGGAGTCTATGAGGAGGCCGTCCATGTCGAAGAGACATGCTTTTATGGGCCGTGGCGGGGGAGTTCTGCGGTGGATTAGTGGCTATGTTTATGCCTGCGGAAAGTGCTGATCGGACTTACTTTGTGCCAGACATGATGTGAGAGATGGTTATGAAGGAGAGCAAGGGATGTGTAACTTGTAAAGAGGATTTTATACTCGCAACCGGCGATTGTAGCAGAAGTTTGTACTCGCAATCGGTGATCGTAGAAGATGTTTTATACTCGCAATTAATGTTCACAGAAAAGTCGAGTCGCAAACAGAGCGTTACCCCACGCTAAGCTTCTGCCCGCCACATTCACCTCCAATTCAACAACTTCGCCGCGATAACAAACCCCCTTGCCGTGCAATCAACACTCCACCGCTCTTCATTCAGCATGTCAACAACAACTCCACCTCCCCCGCCCGATCCCGTACCAAGCACCCCCGAGATCTTCCCGCCCGCCGAAGAAGCCGAGCTCCTCACGCAAAGCACCTCCGAGAAGACCTCCGCAAACAAGATCTTCAGCACCGGCGACTACTCGTCCGCAATACAAGGCTACGAAAAGGCGCTCGCGACATGTCCGACCTACCTCGAGTACGACATCGCAGTCTTGCGCTCTAATATTGCGGCGTGTCATCTCAAGCTCGCAGAATGGAAGGATGCGGTCGAGTCGGCCACGCAGGCGTTGGAGGCGCTGGATAGGGTGGATCCCCCGAGTACTGTAGCTGGTGCAGGTGCAGGTGCAGGAGCGGAAGTAGGGAAACGGAATGGGGACCAAGGCGCAGAGATCGAGGAAGTCGACGACGCGGCCGAGGTGCGCATATCCGCGCTCTCACGGACCGGACACTCTATCCAGGACGTGCACAAGCTGCGGACAAAAGCGCTGCTGCGACGGGCGAAGGCGCGGAGGGAGGTCGGCGGGTGGGCATCGTTGCAGGGCTCGCTCGAAGACTACCAGATGCTGTCGAGACCACCTTGTTCTCACTCGTTGACTGGCATGGATCACAAGACGGTGCAGGCGGCGCTGAGAGAGTTGCCGCCGCGGCTGGAAGAGACGAAGAATCAAGAGATGGCTGAAATGATGGGAAAGTTGAAGGGACTGGGGAACAGCATATTGAAGCCGTTTGGGCTGAGTACGGAGAATTTCCAGTTCACCAAGGATGAGAAGAGTGGGGGATACAGCATGAACTTCAATCAGGGAGGGTCATGATAGTACGAGTTCAATAAGATACCCCGTCAAATTTTCCTGGAATAGGAACACATATCCCCCGATATGTGGAAACACAGAATAATTGATAACATGTCGCAAGAAAGTCTGGCTCGTAGCCGCAAGCGATCTACCTGTACACCTGAACTCCGTGCCGCCGTAGCGGGTATAGTCTTTGCAATTCCCTTGCAAATAATCCCACCGTTCAGCTCTTTAACGCCGCCAGCCTGCCCCTCATTTGGGCCAGCATCTCCGCCTGATCCTCCTCCTCCTCGTCTTCTTCGACAGGCTGCTCTGGCAACTCCGGCTCGGGTGCCTTTCCAGCAGGGAGCTTGTCTTTCAGAATATCCGCGAGCACCTTGTCCACCTCTTCTTCAGCCTCCTCGTCCTCGCCTTCTAGTAATTCGTTGTCAGGTATCGTGTCCCCCACCATCTCTTCGATGATGCCAGCCTTCATAAGCTCGCCTGACAACTCGCGCATCGTTCCCGTCAACTCTGGTAGGCGCACCAGTTGGTTCACATCCTTCATGATGCCTGTGCTCGCCCTGATGCTGCCCTCGATCTTGCGCACTGAGAAGGCCTCGTTGACCTGCATCTGCACACTGTTGAGTTGGGCTTTGCTTGTCGCTAGCCGGGCGGTCTGCTTCCGAGCGCGGATGAGCTCACGAGCGAATATGCGGACGTCTTGGTTGGCCTGCTTGGCCATGGATGGGTTGCGTTGGGCGCGCTTGTTGGCTTGCAGGATGTAGTTCTTGGTCTTCTGCTCGGTGGTCTTGAGGGATTGGATGTCGCGGTCGAGCTTGCGGACGTTTTGGCGCACGAGGGCATTGCATTTGCGCTTCTACAATACCTATTAGTAGATGATCCGTTAGAGAAGCACATGCTATACTGACTTGCTCCTCCGGCGTGGGCTTCCATAGCAGACCCCGTATGGTCTCCATGGTGAGGGTTTCACACTCGAGAGATGCAGCTACCTCAGCGCACAGGTTGTGATTCTATCGTAGTAGCTAGCCCTTGCGGCTCTGCATCTACATGCGCGATCGTGATGAGCATCGGGCGCCTTGGAAGCGCTGAGTGACGCCCGCGCCCGGACCACCAGCTCCAGCGAGTGACGTTCGGTTCGCGGGGCATCTCGCAGGCGCAACCCACCAGCCACCAGACGACGACGTCCCAGAAAATTGCTGCTCACCGCCTCCACGCTGCATTGAGTCGGGTTTTGGGACTGCTTGCGAGGATCGACCACTGTTCAGCCCATCTCCGCCCCCAGTTCTCGCAACCATAAGCCACACCAATCCCAGGGTTGCGTGCACGACTTTCCACAGAGCTTCCATTGCTTTCCACCAGCCTCGCCGCGCTAGTCCACGAAGTGCACCGCATTTCTGCCGCTTCAACTCAACTTCTCGAGCTGGTCCACATTCTGTCCACCCACACACAAACCCGAATCCACATCCCAATACTCCCGCAGACGTACCTGCAGTCTACCACGCTCCCGTACATCGAGTCTCCAATTCCCCTTACCCCGCCATCATGTCTGAAGCAGCAACACTCACTCCGGAAGGTAAGCTGCAGCCTCACTAGTGCAATATTCGAAGCTTGAATAACAGCACCTCATTCCTTTCCTCGCCTCTCTAACATCTCCCCAGTGACCTGGGCGCAGCGCTCCTCATCCAGCGATCCCACTAAGAACCACGTCTTCCTGACAATCGTCGCCTCGGATGTGCCAGAGAAGGACCTGAAGCTGGATCTGCAGCCGACCAAGTTGAGCTTCAAGGGTACCTCAACATCGAAGAAAGTGACATATGCCGTGGATCTCGAATTCTTCGCTGAGGTCGACCCCGATGAGTCCAAGATCATCAACACGGGCCGCGACATCGAGTTGGTGCTGCGCAAGAAGGAGCTCAAGGAGGAGTACTGGCCGCGCCTGCTCAAGGACAGCAAGAAGATGCATTTCCTGAAGACGGACTTCGACAAGGTACGTCACTGGCAATTACCGCGTTCCTCATGTCCATGTTCCAATAGAGCATTTCTTCGATTGGTATGCGCTAGTCTGTGCTAAACCAAGCTAACACAACGTAGTGGGTCGATGAGGATGAGCAGGACGAGCAGCCCGACGACGAGGACTACATGTCCAAGATGAACCCCATGGGTGGTGCCGGCGGCGACGGTGGCTTCGGCGGCATCGACTTCTCCAAGCTCGGTGCGGCTCAGGGCGCTGGCGGCTTGGGCGACCTCGGCGACTTGGGAGGTGAGGAGGGCGGCGAAAGCAGCGACGACGAGGACGACGACATGCCCGAGCTCGAGAACGAGGAGGACAAGCCTGCAGGCGAGGCGAGCGAGAAGCCCAAGATCGAGGAGGTTTCGTAGATTCACGCACAAAGCCTGCTACGAAGGTGCAATCAACGGTCAACCACCGATTGCCCGTTTTTCTTGCAACAAAGCCTAGTCTGATACAACGGGCTTTGGTTTGGATTCCGAGGTGGAGGCACGGGTTACCTAGGGCTTGCATGGCTTACTTTTTCCGGGTATCTGCTATGGCTTACGGCGTGCTGTGTAGGTGAATGGTAAACGGTATATGACTAAAAATAAAGATCCCTTTCAATGTATAGGCCCATGCTAGACGGGTTCGAGTATGTAAGGGTGGTGCAAACGAGACTGCCATCGTGCAAACAATCGGGGTTTTCAAGCGAATCTATGTAAGTTTTGCTGCGGTGAATAGGCTATTCAAAGATTTGCAGACAAGACAGGATGCTTGATACAATCTGTTGGTGTCGATCGACACACTCCTGTTATTCATCGTCTCCATACTGCGTAGATATGCACTATTCCTGTATTCGACGCTCATGATTGCTGCACCGGGAAAGGTCACAAAATCCCATGCGATACACTCGAACCCCCTTCCAAACTTCACGTAATGAGCTACAATTGCTACAACCACCCTACCTCAACACTCAGACCGCAATCCTAATCCTCAGCCCTGATCCCTAGTCCCTAATCTCATCCTCCCCACCTCCCTTCCACCCGTCCTTACCGCACCGCAAAAGGACAACCCCCCCTCGCATCCCCCATCAACCTTTCCGTCGTCCCAACGCACCACTCCCTGCCCTTGCCCTCGAGCGCCGGCGGCCCCACCTCATACACATCGTACCCCTGAGGCTTGTAGCTCTTGCCGTCTGGGTACGGCATGCCGACGGCCCAGGCCAGCCAGCTGCGCGGCGCGTTGCGAGCGAAGAAGGTCGGTTTGACGTACCAGGGCTCAGCTTCGTAGACGGTCTGGTAGTAGCGGCCTGTGACGGGGTCCGGGGTTTTGGAGAGTGTTTCGTAGGCTAGGAAGCTGGGGCGTGGGGGGAGGAGGTGTCTGGGGTGGTGGGCGTTAGTAGAGTTGTGGGTGTGAACGGAGAAGGAGGGGGGGGACGTGAGGGAGAGGAAGGAGCGAACAGGGGAAGGGGAAAGGAGAAATGTGAAGGAACAGTACTACAGGCTGGCTGATAGAACTTACCGGATCACGAGTTTGCGGAGGTACAAGATACCAGCTACCAGCCTAGGGTAGATAGGCGGCGGATCCGGATACAGCATTGCGCGACGCAGACGCTCGTCCATGAGCGCGTACACGGCGTTTTTGCCGGCCGGGTGCATGAATGTGGGGATGTTGTATAGCAGAATGGACGTCGTCTGTTCGGCGACTGTGTGGTTTGACTGTGCAGGCAGCATCACGCGCTCTTCGTACGCCAGACTCCAAGCTTTGAGAGATTGGTAGAAGTCGAGGCCGTCGCGGAAGGAGTCGGGGCCGCCGGTCAGGGCGTCGAAGGGGATAGACATGGCTTTTCCCATGGATTTCCAGAATGTGCCACTGGTAGGTGTTAGATGGGGATATGAGATTATGAAAAGACAGAAACGTACATGGCGCAAATCTCCATGTCAGTCATGCTTCTCCACTCGTACTGCTCGATCCATCGCACGGGTTCGAGGACAAACAGACTCAGCGTGTACAGCATGTCATCATCGCTGATCTTGCTGGCTCGACGATATCTGTCGTGCAGGAAATTCATGCGAGAAATTGCAGAGTTGGCGCGCAGTGAGGTTGGTGAGTGACCTAGGAATTCTCCGATGAGGACGCCCGTATCGACATAACGACGGGGTGCTTTGGCTGTGGTAGAAAATTCGGCGGTTGCAGCAAGGAGAGCGGAGATGCTCGGGATGCCGTAGGTTCTAGTAAGTGTTAGAGGAGATTCTTGGGGTAGACACGTCGACTTGGAAATATGAGATGATAGGTATGGAAAGTAGAGCGTTCTTGGGGCCAAAGAGCAAGACGTTCACAAGAGATTGAAGGAAACGTCTATCATAGATTTAGGGCAGTATATAGTCCTGAGGACATGCACCTTGTTTTTGAATAAAGACACCCGGTCACTCGACCTATGGGGCTATAGGAGCCCTTGTGCGGAGAACGTAGGTTGAATCGTCTACACACCTAAATAAGGCAAATTGCAGAGACTTCTCGAAAGTAAAGGGAAATTCAAGAGACGAGAGTCCCAAGGCGATTTCCCACGCGTGCTCAGTAGTCATCTTGCAGAAGTCTTCGCGCGTCTTGTAGGGATACTTGGCATGTTTGCGGTTGACTCGAAGATAGCGTAAGGCTCGACAAGCGACAACGTAGACTGAGAAGGCAGTGACGACGGCTGTCGTCCGCGACCATGGCCAGGGAACCAGATTTAGCATGCTGGCGCGTACGAGATGGCACTGGCGCTGGGAAGCAGGGAGGAGAAAGGGCTGTCACAAAGGATATCACGCCTCGTTGTTCAAAGGCTTATATACGTGAGTCTGGCGAAAGAATGATTTCCAAGGCTGTAGCAGAAACTAATGAGTTACGACTCGACCCCGAGTACCGTATTTAGAAAGTGTTGTCCCTAGCTGCTGACACGCGGGTCTTCCGAGGTTGGCTGGCTGAGCTGATCACGGTCTAGACTTGGACACAATTGAAGATGTTGTTGGAAAGAGGTCAGTCAAGGAAGTCAGGGTCAGAGCACGACGTCATGTCGGCTTTCTAGGTCTCCGAGACGTGCTGCGTTGTGATAAATGGCCGTTTTGGGTGTCAAGTTGCGGTAGAGGTCGCGCGGCAAGGATCACGGGGTGGGCCCAGGGCGTCTGCCCCGGAAAGAGCGCTCGCTACCGCTCCGGGCGCCGCCTTCCAAGAGCTGGGTTTGTGCCGTAACAATTTCTTCACCGCCCCGCGAGCCCCTCTCTTCACCGCCCAAACCCTCTCACTTGCGCCGCGAGATGGGTCGCAAGCCCAATCAGCTCATCCTCGAGTTCTTTGAGCGCGGCCCCAAGCTCGAGGACTCCAGCAATCGCTACCAGCACACGTGCAAGTCGTGCGGTGAAAAGGTCCCGCTTCCCCCCCAACCACCGGAAACGGGCATGCAAGCCAGCTAACCCGCGGCGCAGTTCCCCAAGGGCCGTATAGATAGCCTTACGAACCACCTGGTGAAGAAATGTCCGGCTCTGCCTCTGCGCGATCGCCAGCGCGCGCTGCTCCAGTTCCACGACCTGCCCGCCGACCTCCCTGACATGGCCCAGATGGCGGCGGCGCCCGGCCCCATGCAGCATGGCCCGACCATGAATCTGCCCTTCGCGCCCACCAAGCAGGGCATGTCGGCTCTGGAGACGCTCGCCGAAGTGTCCCGCCAGCACCTCGACCTCTCGGGCAAGCGCGTCTCGGGGAGGCAGGCCACGAAGACGCCGCCTCCGCAGCTGAGCAGTGCAGCCAGCCAGGGCGCGTTGCTCGACGAGTTCCTGATACACGACGACAGGCCCGAGGTCGACATGTCAGCCGTGTCGCAGGCCATCGACATGTCCAACGCCCCAGCGCTGCCCTCGATATACCAGTTCAACGGCCCCCTGCAGCATTCGCCGACAGGCTCGCCGCATCTTGCGCACATGCCGCTTTCCACCTCAGGATCGATGAGCCACATGGTCCCGAGCCTGGTCATGACAGCCTCGGCTGCCAATGAGCTGTCGAACATCATGCCCCTGACCAATGGCTTGATGGAGCCTGAATTGAACCTCTCCAACACCGGCATATCCGACAAATTCTTCCACGGCCAGGGGCGTTCGCAGTGGCCGAACATCCAGCAGACCACGATCGATCCTCTGTTACAGGAGCATCACAGGGACAATCTGCTTCCTAGAGAGGAGCATCACAACAAGAACGTGCCTCAACAACGGCCAATCGCCATGAACCCAAGCAGCAATCAGACCCACTTCACCACAGACTTCAGCATGAATCAGAAACCAGCGAAGCCGAAGGTCCGGGGACGCTTCTCAGACACGCGCCGGAAGGAGGTGCAGGAGGTCCGAAAGCGAGGTGCCTGCATCCGCTGCCGCATGTTGAAGAAGCCATGTTCGGGAGACAATCCGTGTAGTACATGTCAGAATGTCGAGAGTGCACGGCTGTGGAAGCAGCCCTGCATCCGGACGCGCATAGCAGAGGAGTTTACTCTCTACTCCGCTGGGTTGCACGGCCTGCTGGCATTCCAAGCGATCAACCAAGCGAAGAGCCAAGTGCGGCTTAATCAGACCCCTGGTCGGATTGAAGCAACCCACTACCCAGACTCTGGCGTCTATGCTACATTCACACCTCTGAAGAGCGAAGCCCAGACGCTTCCTGGATCAGACATCGATCCCGCGATCCTGGCATCACTCTCATCTACTCTTGAAATAGTGGATGGAGAAGACGACATCAGTGGGAAGCTAGACCTTTACGTTATGAAGGCAGCGAACTCTTTCTATGAGTCGGAAGACTCCGCCTTCATGAAGACCACAATCAGGGTAGCTCTTGGTGTAACATCTTCTAACCAAGACGGCCTACTCAGCAAGGTCCTCGAATTGTGGAATTTCACTCGGATCTTGACATCTCAAGCTCTTGTTTGGACTTTGTTCTCCAATCCCTCTTTGGCACCTACTATGGCTCCTCCAACAATGTCTGGCTCGGATATAGCGAATCCTGCCCGCACATCAATCCCCACCAGCAATGCGTCTTCCACCTACGAACTAATCACAATGCAATTGCAAGGCGCCATCGAAAAGCGCGCAGCGGCTCTCGCTCGGGTGGTCATGAACGATCTTGAACGCCGTCTTCTTCAGCGCCAGCAAGCAAACCCATTCGAAACCTTCCTTGTAGCAGTCGTTCTCCTGGCCTGCGTAGAACGAATGTGCTGGCTGTTCCGTACATGGGAGGAAAGAACACCACTGGATACCACTGCTGAACTACCTCTCAACCCTCATCCCACCACCGACGACTCCATCGCCGCAGCATTGCAATCGCAATCCGACCAAGCTCCCCCAGCACCTCTCTCGCACCCTCACCCCCCGAACTGGCCGTTTGACAAATCCCCGGCTTTCTACTCTCAGCAAGGCGAGCGCATCTCCGACATTCTCAATATGCTGCTCAAGATGCGCGGCGTGCCGCCAAAACCCGTACCCCGTAGCTCGGACGGCATGCTTGTTGTCTTCGGCGACGAAGCCGACGATAAGGTGCGGGAGTGGTATGAAGGCATTGCTGTTACAAACGAGCTGTTAGCGGATCGAAGTAACGCGAGGTACATCGGCAACGACTCCAAAGAGTGGGAGTTGAAGTTTGTGGGAAAGATCTTAGGTGGTATTTGAGGTGCGAGTTCGGCGGGTTGGTGTATCTGATATGATTTTACGGGAGTACAAGTGAAGTGCTGCGGAAAACGGGTCGGTCCTCTGTGTGATTTCCCCCCAATATGTTTCCAGGTTATGAGACATGTCATGATGGGCAATTTAGTCTTCTCCCACGCGATGATACCAAAAAAGTTTAGAGATGGTCTATCAATACACATTTCTTCTTCCTCAACCACGATACATGATACGTAACGAATAGACTGAATAAAAATAGATTCCCGTACCCGCAGGCAGGAGTACTTGTTTTCCCGTTTCACCCTCCCTTAGTTCCCACCCTCTCGTACATAAAAACAAAAAAAACCAATAAATAGCGACATGAAAAGGAATTCAAGGATCTGTACTTTCTGTTGAGTTGGGATTGGAATTCACCATAGTCAATGATCGCGTCCATGACGCTCTAGCAGACATCTCTGCATTCGCTCTTTGTCGATATGATTGCCTAAATCCGTCTCGGAGTACGTACAACTGAGCTAGCTGGTACTAATTGAAGAATGGAAAATATTAGAGCACCTTGCTTCGACGTCGTGAAATACTTTCCAAGTGGTAATATACATTATACGTTGATGGCAAACCTCGGAAGGGCATCGAACACGTTGGTAGTGGGGCATGATTGTAACTCTTTTGCGAATAATTTTTGAGTCCGGCTTCCCTAGCTAGGTATGACAAGCTCCCCGTCTCTCGCCATTCACGAAGCATGATACAAGATGGAAATGTGTAAGTGAAGCAACGATTAAGCCACGATGGCAGATCTCGCAAGTGTGCAAAACCGGCTTCAGCATTCAGAGTCTTTGGACACGAGACAATACTATTCACGCCGCAGGTATATATGTAGGTGCGTCGACCTCTTCGACTCCAGAGCGCAAAGATTCACGTACATCATCTACCCTAATACAAAATGCGTAGACCGCGCCCCAAACGCCCAGCAAAAACAACAATAGAAACTCACATCATTGTGAAGAACCTCAGAACGCCAGATAGCCAACCAGCAAACCCCATGACCCCTGGGTATCCGAGCTTCATACACTACACCACACTTGATAACGTAGCTTCATCTTCTCTTCTCTTCTCTTCCATCATACACTCCACAGTCGCTACTGCTCCTTCTCCAGCTTTGATGTCGGACGATGTACATCATTGCATCTTCCGCCCACTTCCCCTTTTAATTCGCCATTTATACGAACCCACACTCATATCCAGCGCCCCATCCTCGCTCCCCACCACCCCATCAAACGACTCCTTACCCAGCGTGATAACCTTCACCGTGTTGCCGAACCCCACCGCAACGCTACGTTTCCCGAGCCGGACAATGGGCCCTGGCGCCGTGACGAGAAGTTGCTCTTCGGGAGCGACGTGTTCGGTATCTTCGCGGTTCTGCGAGACGACCGGCCGGGACCTGAATTCGCCGGTCGAGGACAGGGTCCAGGCCTCCCAAGCATCGTCATCTGTAGGCGAAGCCGGGGGATACCGCGTGCCCAATGTCGAATTGACAGAGAAGATGTTGTTGGGTCTTCCTTCCCATGTTGTTCGAAGCTTTAGCGCGGACGCGAGAGAATTTGGTTCGACGGTGTAGTAGCCGCCATCGACTCCGGAGGCTGACGAAGAGGGTGAGGGCGATTGCGTGGATTTCCGGATCCCGACGATGCTGAGAGCGTCGGTGGACTCCCAGACACCAGCCGAGTCCACACGATAGACTGCTTCACTTGCGTACTGGAGTCCCTTGCACTTGTGTGCCTCGTTGTCAGAGGCTTTGCCAAGACAGAGCTGAGAGGTGGACGACCCGTCGAGCGTGTAAGTATGCATGATCATGTTCGCCGTGTCTTGCTCGGTGTAAGCCACTGTCAAGGAGTGTATCGCAAGTGCTCCGCAAGAGCACTGACGGCGCGCCGAGTGCATTATCCTGAAAGTATGTGGTCTGACATGACCTACTTTCAAGGTGTATATCAGAGCCCTGCTGTGAAAATCGAATATCTCGACATCTACCATTCGGGTGGCAAATATCAAGCCTAGACTAGATGCTCCGTGTATGCTCTTAATTTTGGATGGGTTGCTATCCGGAGGCGGACCTGGGTCCAAACCAGCGACGACTTCCGAATTCCATGGACTCTCTTCCTTCAACGACAGGATGGAGACTTCTCCAGCTTTCGTAACATATACGAGGCTCGCATCATCCTTGGCGCAGGCGTACAGTGTAGCAGCCGTAATGCTGGACGAAGAAATTCTTTTGCTGCGACGTTTGCCTGTCGTAGCGTCAATCAGGACAAGATTCCCGTCAGGAGTGACAATGATAATGCCGGTCGTGTAAGATTCCGTCCCATTCACAGCAATGAATGAGAAGAGAACAGGAACTTGTGATGCAAGCTCAACCGCCAAAGAGCGCAAATACCGAGATGAACCGAGACTAAATAAGCCAATTTGGCCTCCATCGGTACAGAGTGCGAGAAGCTTGCCACCATCATCCATAGCACAAGCAACAACAGGCCATAATTTGGGCTGGTTCGGTGCAGTTTCGAGCACGGTGTTGGTATATTCGACGCCGTGTTCGTTAAGCCATAAGGAGGTAGACCTGTCGAGGCTGATGCTGCAAAGATGGCCCTTTGGACAAGAAGCGAGACGCACCACATCTAATGTTTGTGGTTTCGGCAGCGTCTTAACCGAGAAAAGTGCCTCCTCATCTTCCTCATCCTCTTCAGATACCGTCGGTAAACCAGTCCAGAGGAGATAGTTCATCAAGAGTGTTACGCCCGCAATTAAAAATACTACTATCAATGCTGCCGGAAAGGCATGATCTCGGGCAAAACGGCGTGCACTCTCTACCCACGAGGACGTCTTCTGGGATGCATCTCGTCCATTGGCGCCTTTTAGTACTACGAGCAGCGGGTCATATACACGCGCTATGAAGCTGTGGGCGTTAGGCTTGATGAAACCAAAGAGTTCCTTGGCAGTATTGTGATCCTGAATCCTCAACCAGTCTGCGGGACTGCGGGCCTGGTTTATCGGGGGCGGACTCCATGTAGTAGCCTTCGATCGTTTAACGGTTCTTGTTCGTAGTCTGTTCAGCAACCCGCGTGCTGTGATTCTCCGGCCTTCGCTGTCGAAAAAATGCCAGTTGATCGCCAAGATGATCGAGAATATAGCGGCGGACCCAGCGAATCGAGTACTGAAGGGAAGATTGCCCTGTCGCAGTGCGACAAGCCACGATTGCCGTCCTTGACGTTTGTTTACGGACGCCTGAGTGAGATCAACTCGCTCAAGGGAGTCCTGGAGTTCCATTCTCTGTACGTCCACACTGAGAACTGCGAGAAAGAATGTAAGATGAAAGACAAAGTCGAAGACCAGCGTAACGGCAGCGAAAACGCAAAAGTCGGCAACCATTGGTGTGACGACTCGCGAGCAGAGATAGATCAGAACAAGATTTTGTCCAGCAACTGCAAGTGACAGATGACCTACTTCCCCGATTGCGTTACCGATACGCTGAACAGGTGGCATTTCGGGTGGGGTCTCCAGGACCACATTGATAAGTCGAAAACTAAGGCGGGTCAGTAATGACTCGTGCATGAAGCAATACCCTGGACCTACATATTCCCCAGACCAAAGCAAAAAACAACACCAGGGAACCATGGGCGGGGTATACGCCCCAGATCGATGCCGAGAAAAGCGCACACAGTGAAACTCGCAATAACGCATATAGTCATCTGCTCTCATACTAAGCATTAAGAAGGCAGTTTCAGGTGGGCGTTCTTACCTTGGCACAGATTGTAATCAGTAGACCAAACCAGCTTTTGACCGCCCTGAGCTGCATCATCCTCGAGATTACATAGACGGCGGTGATAAGATAAGAAAGCGCTAGAAAAAGATCGTCGTTCAAAGTCATGGGCTTAAACCGAAATTCATAAAGGTGACTTCTCGAGACCTGACCACCCTCTGGGAACAGCGACCACTCCGGGGAGATATCCTGAGCCAGCTGCCGAGATCGCTCATTCCAAGAGTGTCCGAGACTGGACTGGGTCTGGTCGAATAGCGTAATGACGAGAGCATCTGCCGCGCGCAACTTCTTGTTGGAGAAGGCTTTCCCTGCGAAAACTGTGCTCGGACGCAAAGTGAGGTTGAGCGAGGTGTGCTGACTTGTTTTTGAATTGATGGTTGCGAGCAGGTTCGAGTCCTCCTCAATAGCAGACACGAAACAGTCCCAATACATCAAGGGGGAATGGTAACCCCAATTGAGTCCACTACCAGTCTCGTAGCAGCCATTCGTGACGTGCGCTGGAAATTCAGAGTCCCCGGATGAAGGTGTCGGTAGGTCCGCAGAGAACCCACTGCCGATCAGCGCGTCCTGCACCGAGAGGGCCTGACGTAGTACTCGCGGTTCGATCGCCTTCATGTAGTCGCCGTGCACCCAGACCTGGCGCACTTCGACATCGGCAGGGCGCTCGCCTTCTACTTCGGTCGTCGACGTCCACACATGCTTGGGGAGATTGCGCAGTCCTGCAGCTGCGGGGCTATCGGTCTGGAAGAGGGCAGGATAGCATAGCGACACTGACACCACGATGGTCAGGAGAATGGACAGCAGCCAATGCCGGGCGGTGGCTGTGCCATAGGCCTGGAAGGCGCGACGGATGGGGTGTGCGGGCGAGAGCCGCGGGGGCTCAGTCGTACTGTCGCGAAGTGTGAGTCGGATCCAGACTCCGAGTGCGGCTTCAGTGCTACTCACCCACGAAACGGATAAAGAATATACCAGATCATGTAGCTCCGTGCGTGCCCTCCGCGCGAGCATGCCCAGTAATTGGAGGGACGGCGGTGTTCAGCTGTGACTTCAGCTGAAAGCTGGCGATGCACGCGCACTCGGCGGCCACTGTGCAGGAAGGCGGGAGAAGAGCTTCGGCGGTTCCTTCATCTGTCGAGCGGCGTGGGCGCTGGTAGCTGGTATATAGCGGAGGAAGGAGCCAGGAGGGGCGGGAGCGAGCGGGAGGCAAGCGATGGCGCGGATTTAGTCTTCAGATGCGGTGGAGATGTATGGCGGCATCGAGATGCATCGTCTCTGGCGTGGCTTTCGAGGCGCATCCGTAACCTGGATCGCAGGTCGCCAAGCTGTCCATGCGCGGCAACCTTGTCTCGCATCGTCGTCCGCGTCACATGTCTGGGGTATCACCCGTGGACCTCATCCATCCAGATGTCGGAGCATTTGAAGGCGTGAAAAACCTGGGAACGCGTAGCTCGGGGGCCGGCACGCGGTCGCTGCGCGGTGGGGATCACTGAGAAAGCTTGTGTCATTGGGAGATGAGGCTTGGGCCCAGCTGATGGCATTGATAGATGACATCAGGTAAAATCTTGATTGACAGGCACAGGCTTAGCGCAATCGTGGCGGCTGTCCGCTTGGATCTATGGATCTGTAGAACTGCAAGCGCGAACATCGAGCACCCTAGCGTGCTGCAGCACTGGCGATGCAGGGTCTGTCCCGTCATATCGGAGACGGTAAGCGGACATGTGTCGCTAACTGTCCATGCTCCAATCTTGGGCTGTTGACGTTGTGTCCTACCATTAACAAGCAGTGGTATACCCACCTGGAGGGTTGCGGGATGCTCCAGAACCAACACCATGCGCAGCATCTCGTGGGTATGAAGCGCCAAAGATTTGGGCAGCTGTTCTCCAGAAAAAGTCGAACGGTGCTTCACGTGTCTCCCATTTCTGCGTCCTCGTCCTCCTCTCCGTCCGTGTCCTCCCACTGCTCGTCCTCCTCGCCCGTAGCGGGGCCCAAAGTGCCGTTGAGACCCTGGAGAAGTTCATCGGTGTGCTCCTTCAGTCGATCATCCTCATACTCGAGCATTGTATAGAGTTTGAGGCAGTTCTCGAGCCAGTCCCGACTCGCACGCTGCAGAGTTGTAGCCGTATCTTGTTCCCCTGCTGCCTTCTGCTTCTCTGCGAGCAGGTGCAGACACCATCCACCGAGGTACCACGCCTCGACACTCTCATCGTTCTCTCCCACCAGGCGCTCGAGGACTTCGATTGCCTCGTCCTCCATCTCAGCTTCCATAAGAAGCCGCGATAGACTGATTCTCGTCGAGAAGTCCGGGACCTGTGGATCGTCTGGATCTAAGTCTTTCCACAATTCCATACTCATCCCCAGGGCTGTCCTCGCGTCCTCAATCTTCGTCTGCGATATCCGTATCGAAGCCAGCGTCTGTAAAGGTTCCGGGCTTTCTGGTGCAACGAGCAAGGCCTCTGTTACTGCTGCCTCGCATCGCCTTTCTGCATCCTCTTCCCACGAGAGGTCTGTCATGTAGACTTCTGCAATGCCGCAGAGCGCGTTTGCCATCTTTTGCTTCTTCTCTTCCAGCATCTCAGCGACTTCTGGTTTCTTCATTCTCTCCTCCAGTTCGCCAATCTCCCTCTTCAACACTTCGACACCCTTTTCAAACCACCGCACACTTTCGGACCCCCCTTCTTCGTTGAGTTGTGCTAACCATAGAAATTTCTCTGCGCCCTCAAAAACGCCGTCTGGGTCTAGAGCCGCTGCCGCATAGAATACTTCTCTTGCTGCTTCAGGGTCACCCAACTCGACGTTGATTTCACCGAGTAGATTCAGCGCTGGTAACGCGGCCGTTGTAGGTTCGGAGGTGGGTTGGAGAAGGCCCAAAGCACGCTTCGCTTGCACGAGGGCTTCTTCAGGCTGTGATGTTTGTAGTAACGCGGCAGCTTGAACGAGGAGCGCTTCGGGAGAGGTCGTCTTTTTCTTTGGCGTTTCATTTGCTGCTCCATTCTTCGCATTCTTTTTGGACCTTTGCGCGCGGTCTTGGGGTTTCGTTTTCGCCATGGTTGGATCAGAGTACGGTAAAATCGAGGAGAGGAACCGTGTCGTGACGTTGTTGTGGAGCAGTTTTCTGTGCGTCTGGTTCCAAAAAAAATCAGAAGCTCGGGCCCGCGTGACGTGGGGACAGAGCGCAGAGATCCCCGCCAAAGGTACCTACCCCGTTGGCGTTCCTAATCCACGAGCACATCAGATCCGCCATGGGTATCGAAGAGCAAAAGGAAGAGAGAGAGATTCTCGAATCCATATACCCAGACGAGATAACAGGTTCAGATATCCAGAGCTCTAGGCATATACCATGTATTCTAACGTCAACAGATGTCTCCGAGACAGAGTTCCGCATCTCGATAGTACTCGATGTGCCGACTGAAGATGACGATGACACTGAGCCACGTAAGAGACTTGGACTCAATGCGCAGTAATAAACTGAGATCCGTAGCTACAATAATATTAAACGTCCAATACCCGCCCGACTACCCAGACGAAGCCCCTCGACTCGACATTTCCCAACCTCCCAATGCTGCTAAACATCCATTCCTCGATATTCAAGACGACAAAGCGCGACTGTTATCCGCCCTCTCCGACACCATCGAAGAGAACATGGGCATGGCGATGGTCTTCACGCTGGTCAGCACAGTGAAAGATGGCGCTGAGCTGCTGATCAGTGAGCGCGCAACTGCCAAGCAAGCACTGAAGGAGATGGAGGCACAAAAGGCAGAGGAGGAAGAGAACAGAAAGTTTCAGGGAGAGGCAGTAACGCGGGAGAGCTTTCTGGCGTGGCGGGATAAGTTCCGCAAAGAGATGGCGGAGGAGGAGCAGAGGAAGCTCGAGGAAAAGGAAGCCGAAGACAAGAAGAAAAAGGTCAAGGAAGAGAAGAAGTTGACAGGGAAGGAGTTGTGGCAGCAGGGCTTGGTTGGCAAAGTCGATGAAGACGATGACGACGATGACGGGTTGGAAAGCATGGAGAAGCTCAAGATCCAGCCAGCTGCGTGACGGCCTATTGTACAGAGAAACGGTGTGAATACCCAATTCGAGAGAAAATCTGGCATGAACGTAAAAGTTATATCATGGATCAGGCTTTCCTTGGCCCTTTTCTGCGACCTCGGACAACTTGCTGTCCCTCGCTCACGGCCAATGCAGTCTCCTTGTCCACGATGCCCTGCATATTCCTAGAGAGCGCTTTATCAGTTGCTAGTTCTGCCTCATACAGCCTCACATTGTCTGCATATGCGCTTTCCATCGCATCGACCCACCTACCTTCGGGGTCTCTGCCTCCTTTAGAATCTATGCCATGTTCCTGATACACGATAGCATCCCACACATCTTCCTGCCGACTGAGGGGGATCCAATAGTTGTTGAGCAAAACCTTCACATCGAAGCGCATAATCTTCCTTGCCAGTTTCTGCCGCAAGACCCTACTCAGACTAGGCGGTTGTGGCTTCTTTAACCGTAGGAATGGCACACCATTCGCGGAGCAAAGAACAGGAACATGACGCGGTCCAGAGACTTTTGTATACGGTCGCACGTTGAGCACCGCTTGTTCAGGAGGCAGGCTGGCAAGTTCTGGCTGTGGCTCGCGGGGAGGAAAAAGGCGTCGCGGCGGGGGAGGGCGCTTCAGACCGGACGACAGAGACGATGCGCCTGTTCTGATGAATTCTGCACTCGAGCTGTTCCCAGCAGCTGCAGCATCGAGATGGTCGAGGGTCTGATAATTTTAGACGGAGGTTCACAGCGTTCATTAGTGGACTACGAACCTCATATCCAGCCCGGAATGCAAGCCCCAATTGATATGGGCTTTGGATCTTGCAGTTTCTACGGAACTTCTGTCGGACCGCGTTGCGTAGTGAGCGCTGGTGGTCATCGGGAAGCCGCGCGGATGAGCATCGCAAAAGCAGAGCTCGGTAGAGAGCGATTGCTGCGTCGGAATCAGTACAGCTATCCAAGCACAAAAAAAGAAATCCACTGACCCGCAATTCGATGCGGAGTCGATCGTTTCGGAAGAACAAATCGTGGCATACATGGGATGTTGGTATACAGTTGCGACACGGGCGAAGTGAGGAAAATCGAAGGCAGTTACTTCGTACCTAGGTACTCCAGGGTTCCAAGGTTAGTTCGGAGCACGTGCACGTGCTTCCAACATTGAGGTAGATATGATAGCATGGTGCAAAGCTTCAATACATGCATCCCAAGATTTTCTTCGAGAATAATTTGTCGTCATCGCGTACGTAAGAGGAGCTTCACTGGTCGCTTTCCCATATACACAACTTCCAAGCTTGTTCTCGCTGCCGAGTGACTACGAATCGGTACTTCCCAAAACACCAGAAATCCCCAAGTTAAGCACGACACGTACTGTGCGAAATCAACCGTCTGACGAGCCGCGTTTGCAATGAGTGTATTCAAGATACGTGTAGATTGATGTGCTAACCGGTCTTCACTTCCAGCACGAGACCCAAACTCCACCCAATGCTCGGCATAACTTGTAACAGGCCGTTCGCTACACTGATTCGTATTCATGTTCGTTGTTGAAGTCTTTCTGGTTATCATGCCATTCTACCAAGGCTCATGCAGGCGAAGCTGGCCTGAAGCTTAGTCGTAAGTCGAACCTTCGGGTTGTTGCGGGAGCTTTTTGTGCTGTGGAAGTGCCATGTATCTGGTCCTTGTTAGTGTTACGACTGCAGTGCATCTGAGATCGACCCACCGTCGAAGCTCAATCAGTATCGTCTCCATCGTGAACTCGCGCTTCCACTGGACTAAACAGGGCAACTTAGTCGGGTCGACCTTGCGTTGGTCAGCCACCGTGCATATTCCACCCGTCGAACATGTTCACCTTTCCGTTCCTCGGATCGACACAAGGGAGATTGATCTTGGAAGTGAATGATATCTCAGGTGGGACATCGGGGTAGCTCGGGCCGCAATGGATTTTCAGACCATAAATGCGATTCTCGTGAACACTCTGGTCAAGTTTGCATTAGAATCCCAAATAATTAGACTGGTAGCAGGGAACCTACGTGAGGTGGGCCTAGGATGGTTCCGTTCCAATCTGACATCAACAGATCGTCGTTGTTAGAAAGACCATAGGAGCATGCCTCTAGAGCGTCGTCAATTCATTCGCCCGGGTTTGATACCGCGCAGCTTGGCCTTACCAGCGCCCATGCCTTTCTCGCCCTTTTCCAGCTCCTCTAGCAGTCGAAAGTTGCGCGGTACCTTGGCACCCATGTCTGTGTCCGGTAGGCTGAAAAGCTCGCGCTTTCGATATCGTGAGGACGAGTAGAACCCCGCTATCCGGCGAGATGTGATGCAATAGGATGCGCGCAGCAGGCTTGAGGGGCCCGGGGCAAGGGGGTCGTACTGCACAGAGTGAGATGAGGGCGCAGGAGCTGTATAGCTGGAGAGATGTGTTTAGCAGCAGCAGCAATGGCTCCAGGTGGTGAACTGCACGTGTGCAAGCTGCAGCCTACTGCACTTGGCTTGGCGGGGCGCTCTGCCAGCAGTTGCGGGCCAGACTCGGTCATTTGTTTGGCCGGCCCCCGAACAGTTACAGATGACCGGACAGGTTGCCTTTCTGACCGTGGGCATGGCTTCATAAATAATCCGTACCGGCCTCGAGCGATCCGTTTCCGGCCCCGCAGGTTGTCCTCAATGCACTCGCTCTCACCTGAGGATGACTGCTCAGATCCTAGCATCGGAGCTCGGAACCCTCATTCAGGAATCAAAGCGAAAGAATACTGAGTTGCGAACCACCGCGGAAAAGGCTTTGCAGGACCTGAGGTCGTTACCGGTCACTTCAGAGACTCAGTTGACTGCTGGTACGTGGTGGGCATCAGAGATCCCATACGAGACACTAATTGGGCACGAGATCTTTCGCGCCGACCACATTTCATCTCTCCTTTTCTCATAGCTTGCGGTACCCACAATGCCAAATATGCGTTCACTGGCATTGCGTGCCTGCAAAGACTCAGCGTGTCTCGCGCACTGCCCCGGGAAAGGTTGACTGAAGTGCTTGAGGCGCTAAGAGAGTCTGTGTCTCTAAGTACGTTGACACCAATACATTCCCCATCATTATTAATGTTGAGCCAGGCCATGATGTGCAACTGAGAATTCTGCAGGCCCTGCCGTCTTTGCTGCAGAACTATCCAGTTGAAGTTAAGGGCGATCTTCTCTCAATTGCCCTGCAAATATGCTCTGCTCTCCAAACCGCGAAGAATCCCGCAGTAAGCAATACTGCTGCTGCTACGCTTCAACAACTAGTCATCTCGGTCTTTGATAGGGTAGTGTCTGAAGATGGTTAGAATGCATCGAACCCTCGTCATACTAGAACTAATCGTATGGTCAGAGAAAGCTTTGGAAATACCTACCAACGCAGAGGTCACTGGCGATGGGCGTTCCGTCGCGGTTAGGCCGGCTGCTCATGATGCCTACAAAGTACGGTAAAACCTCATGCGCAGTTGTGCTCTTACTGACGGCCATATAGGTCTTCAACGACCTGAATCTACTTCTCACTGGAGAGAAACCTACTTTCATACGTTTCTCCTCTATACCTTCTACCTCTACACTTGAGCTTATCGAAGCCATCTTGTCTAATTACGGCCGCATCATGACGACACATTCTGAGCAGGTCCATATCCTCCGTTCTTTGCTAATGCCAATGATCATACGTTCCCTTTCTGACAAGCTCTCGTTTCCGGTCTCAGTACGCATATTTCGGGTGCTCAATCTGATCATACGAAACTACCTGACCATAATGCCCTCAGAATGCGAAATCGCCCTTGGCTTGCTCAACCATATGCTCGACCCTGGGGCCTCGCCCTTGTGGAAACGCGCACTCTGTCTCGAAGTCTACAGAGGCATTTACTCGGATTCTCGCCTCGTCTTAGAAATATACAATCATTTTGACGAGCAGCAAGGCAAAAGGTGTATTTTCGGCGACAACCTAGGGGCATTCGTTCGTCTCGCAACCGAGAAACCTGCAGTGATCGGCCTTGGGGAGTACTCCACTGCGCCAGCTACCCATGGAACGAGCAAAGATGTTGCCTCTGAACAAGCCGTTGCAGAGGCTGGTGCCCTTGCAGGAGTCATTGGTGGACCAGTCGCAGAATCCAACACGACTGGCCATCATATTGGAATTAGCATAGAGTGGAGTTCGCTCAAGACGCCCTGCATGGAGCATCTGGACAAGAACGAGCCTCCAACCTTGCCAGAGACATATGTCTATGGCTTGGTTCTCACCTGTATCACAAACGTCTCTGAGGGTTTAGCAAAGTTTATCTTGCCTCTCACGGTCCACCACGAAAGCAGGTCAAGAAGGAAGAGTAAGGGGGATGATTTATCAAGAACAGAATCGGAATCTGCATCCGCCGCTGTCGGAGATGGGTACCTTTCGAGGACCCAATCGTACCGGAAGAAGACGATCCCAGTCAATCCTCTCACATTGACGGGCCACTCCGCACACTCATATATCCAAACAACTTGCAATCTTGTCAGTGAGTGTTGGCCCGCAGTGCTTGCCACTTGCTCTACATTCCTCAACGCTGCACTTGATACAGACTACTATCGCGCCCTGGTCAGAGCGATCCAAAAGTTCACTCAGGTAGCGGGTCTGCTAAGATTATCAACTCCCCGCGATGCATTCTTTACTACCCTCGGCAAGGCAGCAGTTCCTTCGAATCTACTGCATGGGAACATCTCATCTCCAAAAACCCCAACACCAGAAAGCGGCGTTTTTTCGAATGCGAAAGGCTTGCTCAGTGTTGACAGCCTAGTCAACCAGGCCTCGTCCCTTTCGCTGGATAGGAATCGTCGCCCTTCCCACGAGATCAGCGTACCGACACTAGGGCCACGCAATCTTCTATGCCTTAGAGCATTGCTAAACCTTGCCATTGCGCTGGGCCCTACCCTACAGTCAGCCTGGTCGATTATTTTCGAGACGCTGCAAGTAGCTGATCTCGTTTTGGCCATGTCGAACCAACAAAGCAGCGCGCGCGCCACGAGTACTCCCGGGATGCGGACAGACTTCGAGTCGGCGTTGGAGAAGGTAGAAGCAGAAACCACAGCCGTTCAAGCAGCAGCGCGGAGGCTTTTCGAAAGTACGGTCGACTTCCCGAATGATGCATTTGTGGAGCTGCTGAGGGCGCTTTGTACGCTTTTACATGCAGGTAGTGCCTCCGAGAGTGGGCAAAGGACTCCAACTTCGGTGCGGCCCCAATTGCTGCACCAACGCCGGGTGTCTAGCATATCCTTGAGTACTGAGAACAATGCCCGCGATGCAATGTTTGCGCTCAACAAAATTGGCGAATTGGCTGCTTTGAACGAAGAGCGCCTTTCTCAATATGAGCCGAGCGAAAGCGGCTGGTCAATCTTTGTTACAGAACTGGTCCGCTTTTCTGCTGATGATCGCAGGATATCATCAGCACGTTTACTTGCAGCTGATATTATGTCACGAACGGTAAAGGAAATAGCCCAGCAGTCTATGGCTGATGCTGAGCAACGTAATGAAGTTCAAGGGAGAATCCTAGCAGCCCTACAAACACAGATATCTGCCCTGCATGGAGAAGATGGCGCGTATGATACCTACGACGACACCGATGTCCGTATACATCAGGTGGCCCTCGAAGCACTCAGATCCGTTATCGAACAGTGCGGGGAATTCCTAATCTCTGGGTGGGACTCAGTCTTCAGCAGCCTGCTGAGCGTGTTTGCACAGCAAATCTCTTCCACAGGAGACGCGAAAAGTCTTCAGGTTGTACCCAATAGTTACAAGCGAACATCTGTAACCCAGGTCAAAGTCATCTCGAAGGTGCTCACTCGATCAGCCTTCGGCTCCGTTCAACTCGTTTGCTCGGACTTCTTGGCGGCAGTCCCGGATACATCGCTGTCTATACTCCTGGAGCTACTGCTCAAATTCTGTGGCCAACAGGAAGATTTGAACATCTCTCTAACGGTAAGCTTCGGCGGCTATGGAAGTGTCGTCTAGCTCCGAGTCTAATCTAACCCAGGCAATCACCTTCTATTGGAACGTCTCCGACTTCTTCCATTCACGGAGTGATCTGACTACTCTCCCATCACTATTGAGTCAGCACCAAGAACGTGACAAAGTTCTTGACATTGTCCAGCAGCAATCCCAACAAGGCAACATGGCGACACTATGGCTGCTGGTATTATTGAACTTGTCGAACGTGACAACAGACAAGCGAGCCGAGCTTCGAAACTCGGCCGTTCACACAATACAGCGCATCTTCGAAAATCATGCAGATGAGATGTCACCCGAAACGTGGATGCTTTGCCTGCGTACTGTAGTCTTCTCTGTGGTTGAGTGCAACCTTGCAGTCCATAAAGGCATGCGTGGCGACGAACACATAACCAAGGATGAGATCAAAGCCTGGAACGAGACGAACAAGACGGTATTGAGCTCCGTCAGTAGTCTCCTTGCCACGTATATAGGCCATGTCTCAAACGCGCCTGGCCTGAGCGCTGCATGGTCCGATTTAGTCGATTACTTCCGAGCTTATTTCGATTGCGCGTCTCATGCACTGGGAGCTTCGGTGTTCAAAACGATTTCGGGCGTTTTCACGAAAATCGAGCGACCAGATTTGATAGGAACAGTGGCTCTTCGAAAGACAGGCACAGTCTGGAAAGAGTATTTCCGATATCGCGAGACTTGGCTTGCAAACGGTGAGAAGAACCAGGAAGCCTTCCTGTCGTATGCAGAGGCTTTCAAGTCCATATATCGGTTGGCTGGAGATGTCATTGACGGAGAAGTCCCATCGATGCTGATTAATCTGGAGGCTTGCGTCAAGGACTCTGACGGGGAGGCCTACTCTTCGGATATCGATCATATGACTCCTCTGCAGGTGTCAGTCTTAGATTGTCTCTCCTTGGTCGACTCAACTCGCCCTGGCTTGCCCGCAGTCCTGATACAGATGTTGAGTCGGTTTACGGTTCTTCCTTATTCGGTCGCCGTAGGGCAAGAAAAGGGTGTGCCAACGTTTGTTGCGTTGTCCAAAGCTTCGATGGACCTCCTCCAGGTGATCACCATCAAACACATCGACAAAGGAGACATATACGTTGGTGGTGCATTCCAGCTAGCAATGGCAAGTCTAGCAAGACCGATAACCGAAAAGTATTTATGGCAGCGAGAGGGAAAGGTTCCGACCATATGGCAGAAAGCGACGACGTCGGCGGTCGTAATACTGGAAGCGGCCATACCGCACCTGCATTCACACTCCCTGAAAGCCGATACTAGCAAGGATATATGGTCTCAGGTCATTCAGATCGCTGGTGGCATAACCGGAGCCAAGATATCCTCAGACAATCCGCCCATAACCGTGGAGAAGGACGAGTCGTTCGATGTTAAAGCTTTCACCACGCTTAGAGGTTTGATCACCTTGCCTTTGGGATCGTCTGCGATACCAGATTCACTCAGACGATCGTATACCCGGAAGCTCTTCGAGACATCCATCATTCATTTGCCCATGGCTAGCGAGATTCCCAGTCTTACTGCAGCTCCGCTTGAGGATCTATACAAGATAAGGTTCGGTCACACGAATGACCCGGAACCTGTTTTAAGAACGGAGATGGCGTTTGTCTGCTACACAGAGCTCGTCTCACTTGTGGCAGCACGCGATGGCACAGCAGAACGTGTGCGGCTCGCTCAGGCGGCGGCGCCATACCTCATTCTGCGAGCGGCGCTTACTTTGAAAGCATATATCGCAGACCAGCCACTACGAGGGCGTCTGCCAGCGCCTGAGACCCAAAGGAGGGAGCTGGTGTTCACTCTCAAGGAGCTCAAAACACTGAAAAGCGAGCCACAAGCCATACCTGACGCGCCTGGTGTGACCTCCACGCATAGAAAGCACCTTCATCGATTATATCCTTTGCTCATCCGTGCCACCAAAGTTGCTAGACGGGATGCGGAAGTCTTTGAGCATCTGGTGGGACTGACGGACATTGTTGGAGAAGAATTTGGTCTCGACGATGAATGAGAGACTTCTCGAAAGCTTCCAATATCAATTATACTACGTAATAGAATGGAAAAGATGTGTTCTAGAGTTTCCCATGTGCTCTGGAAAGTCTATACCCGGGCAAGGAACTGCCGAAAAAGGTCTTTCCGCAGGTGAGGTCACACTCATACACTGACAGGTCGAGAGCAGTAGCGGCTTGATTTCCCGCAGGATGGGCGTACATGCCAAGCTCACCGATGCTGAACGCAATCCGTCTTTCCCGCGCTGAGTCTTGACCTTTTCAAGCTGCTCAAGGCTTGTAGCATGGGCAAAAACAGTGGGTTGAGATGAGTTGAATGAGTACCCAGGTATCACCTGGGCACGACCATGATGTGGTGATGATCACGTGACCAGCGACGTCATAGGACAGGGGTCTCTCGGGTGGCGGCTCTTTCGCCGCGGGGCAGGCGCGCCAGGGGCCTTGCGGACAGGGCAGGGGCACACGACCGCGACAGCCTCACGCATGCAAACTCGTCTCTGTGTCTCCCGCAAACTCCACTCCTGCACCGCACTCTACACATCGATCACATAGACCCGCACTTCCCGATACAATTGACCAGGAACTGTTCTACCCTGACGCATCCGCCGAGCTCGCTGTTCTGTCACATGCCCGAGTACCACTGCATCGCTTGACACGTACCAACCCTCTGCCATTTGCAATACGGGAGACACGATAGGATACCATGGGCAGCGAAGCATCTCCATTTGACTCCATCAGATACATTCCACTGTACCACGTTAATTCCGACTCCCAAAACTCGGCGTTGAACCTCATACTCACGCTACGTCCAGAATGGCGCGATTCAAAGGACACGATTGAGTTTGTCAAGTTCACTGACGGTATCACCAACACTGTATGCCATGGATCTCCCGGGCCCACGATCGGCTGACTGACTGACTCGCGTTGCCCAGCTCCTCAAAGCCGTCAATCATCTACCTGGTATTTCGAACGCCGAGTTGGACAGCGAGGCGGTCCTGCTGCGTGCCTACGGAAAAGGCACCGATGTTCTCATAGACCGCCAGAGTGGGTTCCCAGCGATATCGCATGTCTTTTGATAGCAGTGCTGACTGGACACGCTCCAAGGGGAAGCCGCATCCCACTCGGTTTGCGCACGCCACGGCCTTGCGCCTCCTCTCCTCGCCCGATTCGAAAACGGGCTTCTGTACAAGTACATTCCGGGCTCTGTGTGCTCGCCTGCCGACCTCCGCAAACCAGAAGTATGGCGTGGGGTAGCGCAAAGACTGGGAGAATGGCATGCAACATTACCTATATCGAGTATCAGCAGCACCTGCCCTACTCCAACTCAGCTATCTCCACACAATAAACGTGCATCTGTGGAAGCCATGTCGATGTTGACGCCAGGCAAACCCATCCCAAACGTGTGGACTGTCATGCAAAAGTGGATCCTTGCACTGCCCACAAGCACTTCTGCAGAGAAAAGCCGTCAAGAACTTCTCCAATCAGAGTTGACGTGGCTAACGAAGCAGCTGGGCAGTACTCCCGGCGTTGGCGGCTCCAATGCCTTTGTCTTTTCCCATTGCGACTTGTTAAGCGGCAATGTTATCATCGAACCAACACCGTCTTCCGCCTCGGCATCCCGCCGCTCCAGCGCATCAGGCGGTTCGGAAGACATCGAAACAACTACAACCGTCTCCTTCATTGACTACGAATACGCTACACCAGCGCCTGCATCCTTCGACATTGCGAACCACTTCGCTGAGTGGGGTGGCTTTGAGTGCGACTTTACAGTACTCCCAACACGTTCTGTGCGTCGCGCCTTTCTCCGTGAATATCTGAGGAGTGTCAACCTACATCTAAATCACTCCTACAAAGAATCTGATTTAGATGAGCTCTTCGACCAGGTCGACAGATTCCGCGGCGTGCCTGGCTTCTACTGGGGCATCTGGGCCCTGATCCAAGCTCAGATCTCACTGATCGACTTTGACTATGCCAGCTACGCGGAGATTCGACTTGGCGAATATTGGGCATGGAAGAGAGAGTCTAGCGGAGCGAGACAGCAAGCAGGCGAAAAACTGCCGATTAGAGAGCAGAGATGGGCACAAGAAGAGTAGAAAAGGGGATACACCTGGCAAGGTAAACCCTGTATTCGGCTTATGCATCTTTTTTTCTTCTGTTTCCTAGTGCCATTCTCGTTGCACACTACAACGTCGTCTTCCGGTCTCATCATCACAAAAAGCATCTCTTATTCCTTTTGCACGGATCGCCCCGAGACAGATGGGAGCGGCCCCGGATTTCAACAACCGGGATCGGCGTCGACTTGCGACTAGTCACTTTAGTTTGCTGTGTCCTGCATGTCAATGGCTTGGGCACCAACGCCAACGAAACACCGACAGGGCTGGGAACCTAAGGCCCCATAAAACGGCGCCTGATACAAGTGGCGACAAGAAGGCTGGACCCTGATGAGTGGAGAATTGGATGGAGTCTTCTGATTAATATTGGGCTTGAGACGACGATCTTGGGGCCACTTCGATGGGTCTCAATTCCAATGGGACTGATAGCGGAAAGATTGTCTACTCAGGTACCATGGTCTGTGGCTTTTGTCGAAATTGCACCCTTCTCCTTTTGTGCTTGTAGTGAATTGGTAGTCTAGGGTTCGGGTCGGCGGTGTAATATGTGTAGAATGCTTCTCCATCAATAGAGTGTTAGCACAATCAAGCTATATGCGAATGTGGCCAATTCACGTCTCGCGTTGACAGCTTTAATTATCATGAAGTCTACAATCCTTTCATGACCAGTACATGTACAATCACTCAATCTCATTGAATTGTTCGTTCATTCATTCATTGAATCGTTCTGCATCTATGCATGCGCACCGTCTGCAACCCCAATATGCCCCAAAACCCTCTACGACATATACATTCCAAGTAGAAAGACGTGATTAGAAAAAACCAGCCATGGATATCGTTCGCTCGCTCGCCAGACTGAGAAGGCTGCAGAAAAAACTTTTCCTCCACTCCATCCAACCCAACAACCACGCAAATACACCATGACCAAGACTCCAGCCCATTCTAAGGGAATCCGATATCTCTTCTCCCAGCCGTTCTAACCTCTCTTAATCCTACGCCCTGACATCCTCCAAAACCCCGCCCCCCATCCAATCAAGCCCCATGCCCAGCCCATCACCCAGCAGCGGCACCTCCGCGCTGCCCGACTCGAGCACGCCCTCATCAAAATTGAACGTCTCACCCACGGCATCCAGATTCAGCAGGCCGTCGAAATCGCCGTCGTCGAACTCGTGGTGCATGGGCAGGCTCGAGAACAGCGTCTCCGAGTCCTGGTGGTGCGGGAGCGCGTGTGGGTTGGCATGGCTGTGGTTGTGGCTGTGGGCGTGGTTATGGGAGGTGGAGGTGAAGGGATTGGGTGAAAGGTCGAAGGCGTTCAGGTTTGTGTGGGTATTGAAGCCTAGGGTCGAGAAGGAGAACTGCGAGTGCGAGTGCGAATGCGCGTTTGCGTGCGATTTGTCCGACGAAGACGGGGTAGACTCGGAGATGGTGATGCTGGCGTGCTGGTCGCCTGATGATGTCGCGTCGTGGTCGGATTCGGGCGGTGTGGATGCTAGGAAGGTTTCCAGGCGGCGTGCGACCTCTTCGTCGGTTACGTTGCGCTCGTTGGGCAGCTTCTCGAGGATGTGTAGATTCGTGGTTCCGTTTCCGGTAAGAGTGTCTGGAGGTGGGGTCAGAGTGCTGCGGTGCAAGTGTACGGATGCTGTGGCGGTATTGGAAAGTGATTGCACGTCCATCCTCCGTCCGGCGTCGACAAGGTCTTCAACAGTAGTCACTGGCGACGGCTTCGACATTGGTGACGTGGATGAAATGGGCGCAATGTGAATACCAGCTTTGCGGATGGCGGCTTCGAGGAAGGCGGTGCTGTAATCGGCTGCGGCGTACAGGTCGCGCAGTTTGCCCATGACCATCATGCACTGGCAGAAGCCGCGGAGACTGGAGCGGCGAGTGTCCTCTTCTGGCGCCTTGATGTCAAGTAGGTGGATTATGATGGCAGGGAGGAGAACGGTGACCCCAGTTGTGGGGAGGTACTTGATCAAATCTTGCGAGTCGAGACGCTGGGCTATGGATGTGATTGCAGATGCGGCACGCCGTACGTTCCGGCGGGAGACATCGAGGAGATCCGAGCCTAAGGGTTTCTCGGGTACAGGAGAGCCACCGCCTTGGGTTGACGGCAGCACCTGTGGGCGGTGGAGTGCGGAGAGCGTGGTGAAAAACACCATGTGGAGCAGCGCTCGGTGCAAGTCCAGAGTGCTCTCGCCCGATGGTGCCTCAGTGTACTTTGCTTCTTCAGGGAGTTCGTTGACCCACTTTTGGAGCTCTTCATCGCAAGCTTTAACTTCGCTAGTCTCAGGGTCGAGCTTCTTTGGCAGTAACATCATGGTTGTGCGATCGTTCAGAAGCCCCTGGTTATTGTTCAATACGCAGTATTGCTTGGAAAGGACATGAGAGATGCAAAGGCAGAGTTTCGCCTTTTCGATGCACATGATTGCAAGCTGTCGCTGCATGTCAACATCGCGTGCGAGGTGACAGTCTGGCGGTAGGCACGATATATGATCAGGCAGAGGAGCCAGCTCGAAGTCATCCAAAGTCAGCATGGGGACATCGAAGTCTTCAGTTTTTATACGCGTAGGTCGCCGCATGCCCAGAGCGATGAGACGGTCTCGCATGTAAGTCGACCACCATATACGCTTCCAGAGCTTGGTGCGTTTCGAGTCCATATTCGCCTTGTCTGGGTTGCGGTGCAAACCAATGGTGTGCGCGACCGAAGTCGCAACGCCCATCCAATGCCATGTGTCTTTCTGGTCGTCTGGTGTCTCATAGTAGTAAGTCAAAAGCAATAAAGCTTGGACCAGAGATACCCGGTCATTTTCGTAGTCAAAATCGTACAGGAGCTGGAAGTTGCATCGTCAGTCAAGCCCAACATGTCGAAAACAAACCGAGGTAAAGAGAATACTCGGTGTGCCCAAGAGTCCACATGCAATCTTTGGTGAATCCTGCATGTTCGCCCGAGCACAACTTCGGCCGAGGCTGTCACTTACCCTAGTCTTTGTAAAGAAGTCCTTCCGAGCTTCCTTGCGTGTAATGTAGCCCGCAGTTCGAAGCTGTTGCATGTCGACGAAAGCGGAACCAGCAAACATGACGGCTTGGAACAGGATCAAGCTGACTTTTCCCAGGCTTCCATCTGGTCGGTCGATCACAGCAAGAAAATCATGGAGATCCAGAAGCGGCATGTACGGGTGCACAAAATCGACGTAGGCGCGCAGCATCTCACTCCGGAGGGTTGACTTCGGGAGCGTCAACGCCCCCTTCTTCTCGAGGTAGGCAATCTCGTCCGGTCCAATCTTCGACGGCAATGGCTTGATGAAAGGCGGTAAGTCCGCAGCTCCAGTCTTGGGTGCCACATTTCCAAAGTACGGTGGTCGGGGGTCACCGCCAAAGGGCGTAAACGGAAGCATGGATATGCCATTGGGCTGCGAGTTGACCGAGAGTCGGCGCTGGACATCCGAGAAATTGCTAATGGAGTTTAGGCGACCATGGGTCTGGTCTGTGAAACTGTCAGCGCATGTAATCATACATTTCATTGTTGTTGTTGGCGGCGACGCACAGATGGAGTGAGGCACATGCTCATCGTGCCGCGCTTCGGTCTCATGTGACTGTCGCGAGGAGGCTGAGTTTAGGTTTTGGATGCTGTCGAGCGCCTCACGCGACGCGAGCTTGCGATTGGCATTCGCTGCTGAGGAATTCGTGTTCTCTGCATGGCCGTCGTCATCCTTGGACCATTTCCTTTGAAGTTGTCAGCGCAAGAGTCCAGATGTCAAAAAAAGACCCTGGTCGTTCCAAAATAAAATGACACGGAAGTGACAGATCCAACGCGCTGTCAGTGGCTGGCTGGCAATAGCGGAACGCCTCCGCCAATCTCACATGACGACATTCATGGAAAAACGTCTGTGTGAAGGTTGACGGCTAGAAGGAACGGCTCCAGAGAGAGGGGTATCGGATACTGGCTCTGTACTGACTTTTTGCGTCTGCTCTCAGACACGATGCATTCCACCTCGTCCAGTCGGCAATTGGTGCACGGCGCACCATGCTCAGTGACATTGCACCTGACTTTGCGAGCGCGACAGCATTGACACGCTTTCGAAGCCCTTCTCTTGACAGAACGTCCAGTGGTGTTTCCGTCGATTCCAGCTTGGGCAGCCTTTCGTTTCGGCGGCTGCAGGTCCTGATGGTCAGAAGGAGAGGTAGAGCACTCGGACATGGTGGGCAATATGTTGTCGTCCTGGATCAATTGGAAATATGGGGGAGTGGGAGAATTTGGTGAATATCAAGACCAGGCACGCACGAGGGGCAGCAGGGGGGACGGCCCACCATTATGTACGACGCCAGCAGTCGCCATGGTGGGTTCCTGGTGAGCTCCAAGGGCGGCTCGCGATTCACCATACCACGATTATCCCTCATGACAGGCCTGGTCTCCAGTGGGGATGGCTAGTGTGTACCCCAGGCCCCAGATTCGGAGTATCGGCGCCCCTGCTCTTGGCAACTGGCCGCGGTCCTTCTCGGATGGCCTCGGGACAAGACTCCCGGATGAGTGCACGCAGACGCAGCTCCTAACGTCAGCACTCGCTCGTGCGGAAATTTGCCTTCGTTGCGGTCCAACATGCCGCGGTTTATCATCATTCAGCACTGCCTGCACGACAGTATGTGGCCAATTCGCCATTCCTGGGAGGTCACGAGCGTCACCAAAGCCCGGTTGTGACATGTTTGGACTCGTCTAAGCGTGATGAGTCAGGTGCAACTTCAGATCGAGGCTTTGATATTCGAGCGCCCTCATGAAAGCTTTCACATGACTCATGTTGAAGCTTGCCAGAAGCGCCGAAGCAGCGGTCTCGAGCAATGACTTTATGGCTCAACCGGATATGAGTATCCCAAGCGTCCTGCCATTAGTTTGAAGCGACTCGTCCGGCCTGACGCCAGCCGACCTGCTAGCCGGCACAGAGACAACGGTGCGCTGAAAATTGCGGCCTTTTGCCCGTGTAGGCAAGGCGGTGGCCTGAGCTCCGATGGCGGTGATAGCCGCTGCTGGTCCCAGCAGAGCCCACCTGATGAGGAGTCCTAAGATGATGTTGACCGCCTCAAGCCTTTACAATTCAGCAGTCATGGTGGATGACGCTGTGGCGAGTGCGGCGAACCACCCTGGCCCCCTTATCCGCCGGCTCTTGGATTCGGAGAAAAGGCTCTTTTGGAACACCCAATGGATACATGAGAGCGCATTAAAAAGCAACGCAATTGGGATTGGCAGCGACGGGAACGTGTGGGGCAAAATGACGATCTCAAAACACACCCTGGTGCTAAGATTGTGGGGACGGCGGTGAATGTTCGGACGTAAGCATGCCTCCCCGCCAAACTCGCTTTTTGATGAAAGCTTTTTCCTTTTCTCGTGCAGTAGCACGACGAGTGAGCCTGCTTGCGACGAAGACTGCTGTGCCCGTACTTTTTGGAAAGTCTTGCAATCAATCCGCGGCCGGGGTCGATCAAATCCTCTGCAGGGATATACAGCTTTGCAGCTTGTTGAAGATAACATTTAGCAGACTTATAGTGCAACAGGGACACACGACACTACACGCACTTAACGCCTACGTCGGGGTCCCGATGACGGAGGTTCATTCACCGAGCCAGTCACGCTGATGTTATTGGCAGCATCCAATTTAGAGTGAAGACAGCCGCAACGTCGATATGCAGCGCATCGATCGTGTGCTGCGGGCTTCCCCGTGTAGTCATAGCGCTATGCTGAGGCTTACACAGTAGACCTGGGGACCGACTTCTAGAATGCAGAGAGTCGGAAAAGTATGTTATGCTCTGTCCCTAGACCTTCACGAACACAGACACCGACACGAAGGAGCCGCTGGCAGTGGCCTTTACTGCTTGCCAAACGCAAGGGTTACCCGCCAACTGAAAGAAGAAATCAGTGTGAGTAGGAGAATAATACAAAGAGCAGATTGATGGCGTACAGAGGCCATGAGAAGAGAGCGTTTGGGGTGGGCTGCCTGTGCTGCCAAATTACGCCGACATCCCACCGTCCCTCGCGTTGCACCCCATCTGGGCAAGATCCCACATTCGTATTGTTTAGCTTGGTCTCTCGAACTCAATGCATGCAATACGATCCTCGAGAGAAAGCTACCCCCGGAATCTCCCACACGTGTGGACAAGGGTAGGATCGGGCAGACACGGCTCCTGACACTTGACACCTTGATGACCTCGCGCAATGGCAGGCTTCGCTGACAGTCACCATTCCGGAGATGAAGTCCGGAACTATCTCCAAATTGGCTAACTTCCCACTAGAAAGCGACATTTTCATCGCGTTAGGCGAAAAAGGATCATCCCAGATACGGTACCACGGACACACTTCGCGTATCTCTCGACTATCCTGGTATCTGGCATCTTCTGACTTCTATGAACCATGGCAAACCCTCCAGATACCAGATACAAGCTTTCAGAGTTGGTGCAATACGCAGTACATATCACATCAAGACTATGGACTCCTCAAACCTCCGGCACGGCTGCGAGTAACACTCATAGATCCAGAAACTTTGCGGAAGGACCCTCGGATTGCTTCCGAAAGCAGAAGCACGCTGAGAATGCTCTTAAAGTTTTAACTTCTTTCAGCCTCCTTCCTCTTCAATTTCCTGGACACGGCGCCGGAGGCAGCGTCTCGTCAACTGCTATGCCCTGCATCTTGAACAGATGCTGCCGTATCTTCGAGATTTGGGTTGTGTAGTTTACCGGGTTCTTGGGGTTGCCGTACTGCAGCGCTAGGCCATCCTTTACACCTTGATTAGACTTGCAACACAGCTGTCAAGTTTCAACGCAGCTGGCAGACAACTTACATTATGGTCCACAAACGTCTTGCAGTCCGGCACGTTATGCCCAAAGTAACTCCAAAAGTGGTCTGCACACAAGGTCAGCTACCTGCCTGCGCCAATGTGCTCTACCGGAGCAAATGCCGCAAGCCACGGAATCGTGCCGGAAATCAATTCCGTGGATTTCCGCTCCCGCGCGCGGACTCGGAATACTCTCTAACTTTTGATTCCGACAAGTCTTGCCCTGGAAATCTTGCATGCACGGAAAAAAAGGGAAAACACCACAACACAGAACAGGATAGGATAGGACAGGAAAGAATCCAGAAGGGCGGACACTTACCTCCCACGACAACCGGCCGATCCCCACTCTGCCTCTGCTCGATCCACGCGAAAAACTCGCTCATAGGCGTCTTGCTCTGCGTCTGCGGCGTCCAGCCATACTCGGCCGCCAGATAAACTTTATCCGTACCCGCTACCAGCTCGACGCCCGCGCTCAGCTTGTCCACGTCCATGGGGTAGAAGTGGTCGGAGAAGATGTCGACGCTGGACAAGTTCAAGTGCTCGGCGTTGATACCATAAGTCCCATCGATGGTCAGCTTCGTGGGCGCGAGCTCCTTGACGTAGGACAGGATCTCGTGGGTCCAGACCGCGGGCACGTCTTTGTCGCCGAAAGTTGGGCCGCCCAGTTCGTTGCCGGTTTCGTAGGCGAAGATTGTAGGGTCTTCGGCGTAGGTTAGCTGGGGGTGGTTAGTAGACTGTGGATAGGTAAGTTGGGTGGGTGGTGTACGTTTGTGAATTGGTTGCGGTGCGTTAGCAGGATTCTGATGTAGTTCTTGAAGTCATCGATGATGGTTCGGTTTGTGTAGAATTGCTGGACAAGCGGGTCGCTGTGGGTAAGTTAGTTTGGGTGTTCTTATCTCATAACGCTTCCTCTTCCACAGTTCCCATCTCGTCTCTTTTGTCTTGATCCCGCTTGTATGAGGAAGATTGCAGGACATACATGTTGCTCCCCGCACTTCCTATATCAATTCCACGCCATCTCAGAAAGACAAATTTCCCTCCGTGGTAGTAGTCGTAATTGTCAGTCTGTGAATCTAGTCAGCAATATAATTTCATAATTTACTTTACTCCCTTTCCCCCAAACTCCTGTACTAAGCTGTACCCTCATCTCATCTTTTTCTATTACTTCAAGCCTTCTATTCTCTAATTCCCAGTTCCCATTCCCTGTTTCTCCACCCTTCCACCCTCCTCTCTCTCGCTACCCTCATCCCCCTCCCCAAATCAAAAACTTACCAACGGCGCAAAAACCCTCAACCCCACCCTCCCCGCCTCCCTAACCGCCCAATCCATACTCTCCCACGCCCCCTCATTAACCTCCCCCAGCTTCGGCATAACACTCAACGGATTCCCCACACTAACGCCGAGCGTCTGACTGCGCACCGTCGTCGCGCCCATGATCTTGACCGTGCTCATGGCCTCGGTGATGCGGCCGCGCGTCGGGTACGAGGCGTTGAGCGGGGCGTAGAAGGGCGCGGGAGGAGTGGATGGGGGTGGGATCACGTTCTCGTCTAGACCGAGCCAGTAGATGTTGGCGCCGGAGGCGGTGAAGCGGGTTGATGTGTTGGTGGGGGAGTTGGTGGGGGAGTTGGGGGTTGTGAGGTAGAGGGCGGAGGCGTGGCGGGTTATGTAGGAGGTGGATGTGGAGATGGATGGGAATGGGAGGGTGAGGAGGAGGAGGGCGATGGATGGGAGAAGAGATGCCATGGTGTAGATAGCGCGCGTGGTCGCGTATGTTGGCGAGTTGTATCGTATATCTGGCCAGGACCAGTCAAGGCAAGGCAAGGCAAGGCAAGACAGCTCAGGAAGCGCTTTGGCATGCGGACATGCTCTTTTCTTTAAAGACGGTGCAGCTATAGCGCAACCCCTTGAACACCGATTCGCGAGTCAGGTCTCCAATATGCCTTCAATTAGCCAAATAACCAATCCTCTACCCTATCCCAACACTGCTCCCTGCGATACCTTTCATCAACTCATTTCAGACCACCCACACCATTCCCTGCGGTTCTCCCTACAGATCAGCATAATTCCCTGAATATAGCGTCATAAGCTTCTTGGAACATTCCACCGCCTTTCCTTTTCACTGCTAGCACCTGGATCTGACCCGGTACGAGTACGGAACATAGATTAAGATCTGGGGCTCGTAAAGCTTGTTTGCTTGACTTGTTTATGTAGATTGAGGCTTGGCTGGTTTGGGTGCGGAGGTGTTGTGCCGGTGGTCATTTAGGCAAAGGTTTGGAATCGCAGAGTTGTGACAGCCGTAAGGCGATAGGCGAGTTGCTGTCTGTTGTCCGGTTAGGTGGATGATGTAACCTAGACTTTATTCGCAGAATTAGATCTGAGCAACACGCCCTGAGGCTCGAGGTTGGAGACGGCAAAGGCAAGCGACGGTCACGATGGAGAAAGACACGATTCGAAGACCTTAGGTAGGCTACTGTGATCGATTGGTATTATCGTCTACGCAGCTTGAGAGATCCTACATGCATCCACTCATTGTAACACAGTCCGCTTTATCCACCGTTCTTTGACCGATACCCACGAAAGATCCAACCCAGAGTGGAGAGAGTTCGTAAGTGCACACACGCATCCCGCTCATTGTGGAGAGCTAGAGACCATTCACGCTTACGAGACAAATTGGTGACAGAGCTCACTCGCTCTCAATGGTGAGGAAGTCGTCGTCGGGTTGCTTCGCATCAAGTGTTAGCTTCAATTGGGTGAACCAACATGGTGAATGAGAAGGAAACTTACGCAAGTGCCTGTACAGAGGTGATCGTCTTTACGGCAGTTTGTGTAGGCGCAATGTTGATGCTCAGGGCAGGCCTTGTCATGGGGACGACCGCAGAGACGAAGTTCGCGAGCCCAATGGAGGTCATTGCAGTTCTGTGCAATGTTAGTACTCAAGCAGCAATATACAGAGGCCTTCATCAAGCGCCATGTTGAAGCGCATCGCATCACTGCGAGGCTTGAACGCATCTCGCATGGCAGGTGGACGACACGACCGGACAGCACAATGAAAAACAAGTCATACCTTCTTGACTGGCTTCGGGCAGTCTAACATGCCTTGAGCGAGCTGTTGCTTGTAGCACTTGTCGGCCGCCAGATTCTCGCACTCGCATTCCTGCACTCAGTCAGTGATCAAGAGCCGCGTCTGTTCAGTGAAGGAGTGACTTACACCACCGAGGCTCCAAGCGCAGAAGACCTCCGGGCACAAGCAAGCCTGCGTCTCATCCGTCGCCGGAAGCGAGACAGGCGTAGCAGCTGCCAAGGACAGGCAAGAAGCGATGAGTACAGCGAGCTTCATGGTGTTTGAACTTTTGAAGAAGTGATGGACGAAGAGCTAATCGAAGCTTTGGCTGAGCGGATGGCGAAGCAAAGGCAGACAGGAAGAGAGCAGAGGGAATGAGTTTGTAGTGAGGTAGAAGAAGGAAGAAAGAAGAACAAAGAGAAATGGAGAAAGTTTGGAGCTTTCACCGGAGGCATGCCAAGACTGGTCCCGTGCCGTTGGCGCCAATTAGGGAAGTCGCGTTGAGCAAATTACTGGGTATATGCTACTATCTGCCCCGAGGTCTTTCACTCACCGAGGCCGAGATAAGAGCGTCAATTGGTAAGAGTGAGCTTGAGCTTGGGAGGTGGAAGCGCTGCTACTCGGCGTGCTCCGAGGGGAGCGTGTTGAATGAGCCCTTATATCCTAGCCAGGACTATGAGGCATCCTCGGCCTGTGTTATCCTCTACAGTGCGCTCCAAACTGCGTTTCATTATCCCAATGCAAGCCCTTTAGACATGAGTCAATTAATACTGGGTCCTCGTACGATGGAATATGTTATGTCGGAACGGTACAGATATATGTCTACTCTTTCTAGCTTTGGGCTACAGTTTGGAGGAGCCTTTTGGCCGCTCCATAGCTTTCGTCTTATTCTTGAAGTTCTTGACGAGCTGTCTCACTCCCAGGTCCAGCATCACATCTTCTGAGCCACCAGGAATCCGCACTCCAGGCGCTTCCCTGTATATCCCTAGACGAGGTTGTTAGCTCAGATTGCTAGACACAAAGGAAAAAAAAGGCACTCACGCTCGATAAGTTCACCTTGCCCACTCTTCGTATACCCATTGCCACCAAACAGGAGCATAGCGCACTGTGCACACTCATTCAGAACAATACCAGATTGCGCCTTTACCATTGCCGTGAGACCACCGAGCTCAATGTCGGTTGTCTCCTTTGGTAGCTGCGTCATCTGGTAAACAAACTGCTCCACCCACGCCCACTGACTCTCCAGCATAGCTCCGCATTTCGCCAGCCGGTGTCGTACAACTGGTTGCTCTATAAGCGGCTTCCCAAAAGCCTCGCGTTTGAGGATATATTCCATAGCAGCAGCCAAAGCGACACGAGAAGAACGGGTCGCACCAATCGCGATCGTCAGCCGCTCGTGGTTGAAGTTCGTCATGATATACTTCATACCCATGCCTTCCTGCCCAATGAGGTTCTCAACAGGGACCTTGACGTCGTCGAGCTCGATGAAGGTGGTCCCGGCCGAGACCTGGCCACCAACTTTGAGCCTGCGCATGCTGACGCCCGGGTAGCCTTTTAACGGCACGACGAGCATTGAGAGGCCCGTAGGTCCAGGTCCACCAGTACGGACAGCCATCGAAGAGTATTCAGACCAGATGCCGTTGGTGATCCACTTCTTTGTGCCATTGACGATGTAGTGTTTCCCGTCCGGCGTCTTGGTAGCCGTAGTCGTGATGTTCGCGACATCTGAGCCGGCGGCGGGCTCGGTGATAGCTATGCATGTTCGTTTTTGGCCGGTCAGAAGCTCGGGGAGGAAGCGCTCTTGCAATTTCTTATTGCCGTACTTGAGAATGGGTGGCACGCCGAAGGAAATGCCAGTTGTCAAGGAGCCGGAGGGTCCTGCGAGGCCAGAGCGTGCCATCTGTACATGGGTGGGTCAGTCCTTAGCCATGTCTACTGATTTGATCCAACTAGTGCATACCTCATCACAGTAGATCATTGTATGTATGTAATCGAACTCTTCAACCTTCACGGTGCCGAGTATCTCATGGATCCCCAAGCGCTTCAGCCATTGCACGGGTAGCGGAGCTGGTAGCGACGGGATCAGCATACCAGCCTTCGCAAACGTCTCAAAGACATGCTCAGGCACCGTCTCCTCAGTATCCCACTCGAGCGCATTCTCGATCAAATTCTTTCCGACGAATTCTCGGCATGCTTTCTGCCATGCTAGATGTGTGGGCTTGTAATACGGCGAGGGAAGTCCGGTTAGGTACGGAGGTTCCGAGAACGGGACCACGGCCGTTGAGGACATGTTGATGGTGTTCGGGACGCTCGTGGACGAGCGGAAGAGCCGGATGATTACCTTGATAGATTAGTACAATTCAAGGAGAGCGAGATGTGTGCCTCTTACATTGTGTTGGAGCTTACTTCGAGACGCGGCGCAGGTGGAGGAGCAGAGGGGACGTCACATACGGGCCGAGGTTCGCCAAAAGTTCCCACGACTTCTCGGATGCTATTCGACGAAACAGTACCATGTGGTGTTAGCAAATATACATGATTTCCTTCATCCAAACCATGTATCACAATACACCTTAAGATCTCAGAACCAGCATCCCTTATTGCCCTAGCCACGGTTCCGCCTATCAAAGACTTGAAATCTTGAAAGCCTCTTTGGCGTACTTCGTAGAGCCGGTTCCCACGAGACAGACAAATTGCGCGTATAGGGAGGACCTACTGACAGCAGCTAACCAAGCACATACTGCATCTCAAACCATACCTATTGGAGATTTTCGGGACTTGCAGCTCCCCGTAACGCTCACACGCGGCGGAAAGCTACTGCTAGGCAAGCCCTATAAATATCGCGACTCGAGCAATCGAGTCAGTCATAAAACCGCACAACGATACACATAGTTCTTTAGACTAGTGCATGTCAGTAGTCTGTCATTCCGTGAAAGGGGTACTGGTCGCATGTAAACATGTATGATATTGCATTCCCAAAAACATAAAATTTGCCAACGCCTGAAATGCCCCAATCGCCCTCTTTCAAATGCCCACACGACAATCCAAACGCGACCAAACAGCGTTGCTGAAATCAAATCCAGGGTATCAATCAGACAAACATGCAGGCGCAACATAGCAGTAATCCCTCCTTTACAACTCCATCGTCACATGCCTCTCTCCACTATCCTCTGGCCGGACTCCGAAGGTCTCTTCAATTTCCCGCGGGTCCATGGTTCCGACGAATGCGCGCTTGACGAAGGTATACCAAGCATCGTTCTTGCTGTGTTTGTGTTTATGCTTATGTTTCTTGCCCTTCTTCTTCTTCTTTTTCTCCGTGTCGACTTCGTCATCTTGGTCCTCGGACTCTACCTCCACGTCCTTATCGTCACTTTCGTCTTCGAATGCGTCGTCACCCTCTAGGTCCTCTTCACCGTCCGTCACATCCAGCTCTATGAACTTGGCTTTTGCCTCATCCTGCCCAATCCTCCTTGCCAGGTCAACGTACCCTCTGACGGTCAAATCCTTGAGCTTGAACTTCTTATCACTCCTGGTATCATACTCAACTTCGAATTTGAACTTCTTCGGATGCGGTTTTGGCCGCGGCTTCTTGCCTTGATGTTGTTTGTGCTTGCCTTCTTTCCACTTATGCTCGTGGACTTCATCGTCTCCGTCCTCGGACTGGAATGGTTCTTCCGACCCCGATGATGGTGAAACGACAAAGTCATTGTTGATGTGTGTAAGGTTTGCAAAGTACTGCGTATAACCTAGGAGCGTGAAGGGCTGAGGCGAGTACGCTGGGCCCGGTGGGGCCGACTTGTCCGGTTCTTGAGGAATCTTGAACTTATACTTTCTCGGTTTCTTGCGCGATTGGCGCTCTTTCCGTCTCTGCTTCTTCTTCTGCGCGATGATCTCCTCCACTTCTTCCTCCCAGGCTCTGTCGTCTGAGAAGTCCATGAAGCCAGGGTCGACCAAAGGTGTCTGTGCGCCTGATAGATCTCGAAGCATAGGCGGTGAACCTGCGGGCGCCGAAACGATGAGCCCTTCCAAGGTAGAGATGTTGTATGTAAAGATGCGTAAGGTGGGGAAGTAGTTGGGCACGACGCTGGGGGCTACGTGCGCGATGCTATATCGCTCGGCGTAGCGGCCACCGATCTTGTCGAGAAATGTCTTCTTCTTTCTCTTCTTCTTATCTGCATCTTTACCCTTTCGCCCCTTGGTATTTTTCTTGGACTTTGACAGCTTCGAGGTGATCCACTGCCATATCGAGAGCTGATCCTCTTCCTCATCGTCGATGTACTCGGCGAGACTCTGTGACTTCTTCTTCGACTTGGGTGGTGTTGGAAGCTTTGCCCAAGAGTCCCGCAAGTCTATCAGGTAGTCCGAAGCAGAGTTTATTGTGACCTCTCCATTCTCGAGGCTACTCTCTGGGACATCGTTCCTTTTGAACTCCATGGCACTTCCCATCTTCCCATTCTTCGTATCCTTTCTGAGGTCTCTGGAATCTTGGAGCATGAAGTGGTCAATGTTCATGTGTCCAAACAAGGATCCAACAATGATGTCTCGGTACTGTCTCTCCCAGAGAGTAAATTTCTGCCAGCAAGTCTCCTCCCAGCTCAGCTTGCTGTCGGTTCGAGCAGGAGGTACATGGCCGATTAGTATGACCTTCATTCCGCGTTCTCGTAGGATTTGGAGCTGGACGCGAAGCCATTCCATGTGTTCGTAGCCAGGTTCGTGCTTGTTGGCACAGCCGTCAACACCGGAGTTGGAATCGAAGAAATATCTGCCAACGTTAGTCACATCTTCTGAGAGCTAGTAAGACCGACTCACAAGGTATTCAAACTGAGGACTGCCAATTTCTGCGGTATGACCTCTTGATAGAACCAACCCCCCTGCTGGAACTGATGCCTCTGCTCTTCGGGGATGAAGTTCCGCCATATGTCCAAGAATTTGTACGTCCATTTGTTGGGTCCGCTCAGGAAGATGTTGTGGGGGAGAATGTCGTTGTTGCCAAAGGTAGGCACGATGGGAATCGTAAAGTCATTGGTGGGGTCGGTGTCGTTGATGTTGTCCCCTTTGCCGAAGACCTCCTTGAACTTGCTGACTACAAACTCGTTTTGCTCGACGACCTGTCTCTGCGTCCGCGGTATCTTCTCGTCGTTGTCGTGCCGCGCCGAGTCACCGGTCCATATGACGAAGTCTATGCTGTCCTTGAGGTGCTCGTCGATCCACTTGAAGGTCTCGTTGACCAGGGAGAAGGGCGAGTCGCACGCCGACGTCTCGGCACCGTATATGCCGGCAGGTCCTCGTTTTCGGTGGCAGGCGGCTTCTGCCTCTGTGCTCGAATATGTCTTGAAGAAGGGGTCGGGATGAATGTCTGGCAGTGCGCATGTCAGTATCTCAGTGCCGCAAGTCAGTAGCACGTGCCGCGACCCACCGGTAATATGCAAAAAGCGGCCCTGCAGCTGCCGGCTGCCGTGGAGGCTCTTCAGCTCAGTCCCAGCGGTCGGGCGTGTTCCTGAGTTTGATTGCGGGGCAGCCCTGCAAGCGTCCAGAAGCGTGAGCAACGCCGCTGCCAGGCCTCCCCGAGCGTGCAACATGGCGGCGAGTTGTGAGGATGCGAAAAAGGCATGCGTGGACGTTGTGGATATGTAAATGCGGTTTGGAGGGAGCACCCAGCTGGCGATGCTCTAACTATATCGAACATGTGGTAGCATTTCGCTGCCTGCGCTCAGGACACGCCCCCAAGTACCCTTGCCTATTGGCTGCACCGTTGCGTCACAGCAAAGTCACCAGGGCTGACTAGGCGGATGGATGACTTTAATTCACGCATGCGCACCTGGACGTACCACGGGTGCGCATTCACCATCCACGGATCTCATAGAAACAATAGAGGAAGTGCACATGCTCTTCATATCTCGTCTAGCATCATCTGCTCACTCTAGCTGCTCAACAGGAACTATGCTAGATACTACATGACACCACCTCCTTTGTCGTGACCCTCGCCGTAATCGGTATACCGGTATCTTGCATCTCTCCAGGTGAAGATGCAGTGCTGTCTATGCCAGCCGCAGAAATGCTCAACAAAGACGCCCACCGTGCTGTTAACCTGACAATGCGCCCGTGGATGGCCAAAACCCATGCCAACCCACATCTATGCACCGATAGAACGTGTCCCATGCTGAAAAGAAGAGAAACACGTCTCGCGCAGTGTTTTCCAACCCAAAACACCTTCGCTATGCTGTAGAAATGATAACCGCCAGATATTTGCACACTACTCCTCTTGCAAGACAGATCAGTGACTGCCCCCATTCAAAGCGTCAGTCTCTACTAGGCCACGTCCTCGCTAGGAACCGTTTGCCTCTCCGTTCGCTCCCTGCCTGCCTTTGATCTCTTGGCTCAACATCTTATTGTACATGCCTCGCACATCCTCGACCTGCATGTTAGGACGCGGCCAGAAGTTGTTCACAGTGTAAACCCTGTCTGACTGTTAGCTACACGTTGCAATGTCCTTCTAGAAGCAATGCCACTTACCACAGTCGCTCCTGCAACTCCTTGTTGTCCCTAGTTTCAGCACGGATGAAATTGCCGATAGCAATCAGCTCGGCTTTGAGAATCCGAATCATCTGCGACTTGTCGGGGTAGTTCTTGAGGTTGGCCTTCTTCAAGCGGCCGAGATTGTCACGGACGGGCCTCAACTTGCGTTCAATAAAGTCAGACGACTTCTTGTCTTTGCCCTTATTCGACGTCGAGTCCACGCTACGGTTGTGGCTGTGATTATGGCCATGGCTATGCGAAGACTGACGCTCTTCGTGTAGTCGTGGCCGCTCGCTGTCTGCGCTAGTCTTCCGGCGGATCTCGGGTGTACCCACTCGGGCTGGATGCTGGGGGCGGCGGTCAACGCTTGACCGGTCGTTGCGGCGATCTTTCCGATGAGACTCAGAGAGCCTATGTTGATCGCTGTTCCTCGGCCTATGCTCTTGGGCTGATTGGTCATGCTGGCGGCTCTCTGGGCGACTCTCGGGTTGACGGCTCTCGCTATTGCTATGAGCCCGGTGTGCAGACCTCTCGGCTTCGCGAGAAACGACTTTGCGAGCATGACCACTCGGCGCTGGACTGGCAGACACGCTAGATGGCTTCTCGGGGCGACGTGCGACGCCAAGGTGGCTCTTCTTGTTGTTGCGGTGGTGGTTCTCGATGAGACGCTTCGCGTTCGGGTCGCCAGCCTTCTCCTTGAGCACCATCAAAAGGTAGTTGGCGCGTCGCACAAGATGAACGGCGCCAGGCGACTTGGCATTCTTGTCCTCACCCTTGCTGCGCTGCTCTTTTTGACCGACGCGATGCTCTTCCAGGAAAAACTTTTCCCTCATGTCAAGCTCTGGGTCATCACGAATGGCGACCCAAGCCCCGTATCCATGCCGAGCAATGCCAACACAAAGCATGCCGTCCTCTCGGGCGCCCCAATTACAGCTGTAATTTGCTGGCTTAGTCGCATCTGGGACGCGGAAACTTCGCCATTCGGGAGAGCCGTCGATTGCATCCTTGAGGAGTTTCATCTCGACTGGTCGGTCAATGATCGTCTCCGCATTAAGCTTCTTGACGCCGTTGAAGGTGAAGAGGACAGCTTTCTTGTCCTTCTTGGTAACGACTCGGTTAGGCTCACTCTCTAGAGCCTTGAGCCTGTCCCGTTCCTCCTTTACCAGGGTTTGGCTCATGGTGATGACGTTGTTCAGGGTGTCTTTCAATACATCCAAGTCTCGGCCAACAAGTTTGGCATCTCTGAGCATTTCTTCGCTGCGCTTCTCCAGAGAGCCATACCGTTCGTAGGCTCGAATCAGATTTCGGGTTTCCTTCGTGCCCAGCGGACGCTTCGGATCGCGGTTGCCAGTATCTTCGTCCTCGTCGTCATCCGAGCCTTCTCCGTCTACATCGACAAACGTTCGCTCTTTCGCGCGCTTCTTGGCAGCCCGCTGTTCGCGCTCGCTGACTGGGGCGGCTTTTCGCTTTCGTGGAGCGCTTTCCTCCAGCAACTTCCGCGTTTGCTCCTCGTCCTGCCTCTGCTGAATTTCGGCTTTGACGACTTCGAGCTCCTCCTTGGGAATAATATCGTCCCATTCGAGGTCGATCTTGACATCGGTATATTCGAAGTTCTTCAGGAACTCCTCTCCGCCGTCTGACGTGAGGCCAGCGGCCTGTTCGGTTTTGTGTTCCTCGGCGTTTTCGAGAACGTCATCGATGTCCAATTCTTCCAGTTTCTTCTGATTGCCAGACTGTTCAAACATCTTCTGGCCTCGGCGTTTGAGGATCTGGTTGATGTCATCGGCGGAGTTAGGTTCGCCAGCGGCACGCGTCATCTTGTCATTCAGCTCCTTTTGTTGGCGATCGGTGACGCCTCGCTGAATAGTGATGAACTCGAGCATGCGTTTGTTGCGTGCCCGTTCGAGGATCTCCTCTTCAATGGTGTCCTTAGACACAAGCCGATACACACTCACGGGCTTCTGTTGCCCGATTCGATGAGCGCGGGCCATGGCTTGTAGATCGGCCTGAGGGTTCCAATCCGAGTCGAAGAGAACGACTGTATCAGCAGTCATGAGATTGATACCAAGCCCACCAGCGCGGGTTGAGAGGAGGAAGCAGTAATCGTCACTACCTGGGGCATTGAAGTGATCGATAGCGATCTTTCGCTCGGAGGCAGGGACTGTGCCGTCGAGCCGCTGGAAGGCGTAGTTACGAAGTTTGAGGTAGTCGGTCAAGATATCAAGCATCTGTACCATCTGACTAAAAATCAGGACCCGATGCCCGTCGGCCTTGAGCTTCGCAAGAAGCCTGTCAAGTAACATCATCTTGCCACTCGTGGTGATCAGGGTCTTCAGGGTCTCATCCTTCGTTGCGCCTTCTTTGAGAAACTTCGCTTCTGCATTGGGAAACAGAAGTGCATGATTGCTAGCCTTCTTCAACTCCATAACGATGTTGAGTAAGGACTGTTTGCGGCCGCTTCCACCGTCGTTAAGGGCTTCGTAGTTCCTAGTAAGGATGTTCTTGTAGTACTCCAACTGGATATCTGAAAGTTCCACACGGAGGATCTTCTCTGATTTGGGCGGCAGGTCATTTTCGACTTTCTCCTTGGTGCGGCGGATCATGAAAGGTTGAATGGCTTCGCTGAGTTCCGCGAGCTTCCGGCTGGCATCGTCGGACGCCAGGTCAACTTCCTCATCAATGTTCACCTTGCCGGGCATCAGAAAGTCCATAAGAGCCGACAACTCGCCAAGCGTATTCTGGATTGGGGTACCGGTGATAAGAAGTCGACTAGGTGCGTTGAAATCTTTGAGTTTTGCGTAGAGTTGAGACTCTCGATTTTTGAGGCGATGGGCTTCATCTACAGCAAGGAATTGCCACTTCAAGGACGATAGGAATGCGTAATCAAGGAGTACATATTCGTAGGTCGTCATGAGGACGTTGAACTTGACTTTGCGCGGGTTCATGTCAACGAGCAGCTCATTCTCCTTGATGATGCGACGTGCAGCTTCGTTGCCTGTGTAGATGATGTAGTTGATGTCAGGAGTCCAGTTATTGAAGGTGTCAGCCCAGGCAGGCATAGTCGATAACGGAACTACACAGATGAAAGGTCCATCCTGCCGCCTAGCATGACGAAGCCAATTCATGAAGGCAACTGTTTGCACGGTTTTACCGAGGCCCATCTCATCGGCCAGAATGACATTCGTGCCGCGACACCAATTGTGTGCTAAGAAGTTGACACCCTGCAGTTGGAAAGACCGAAGCTTGCCGTACTTGATATAGTCGGGTTGCTCATCAAGCTTAACGAACTTTTTGCGGGTAGCAAGATTCGTTTCCTTGGGATCAGAGTGGGGGAGTTTGGATGAACGGTCGAGATAGCGATCGATCTCGGTCTGCGATAAGTTGCTGACCAAGGACGCGGATTCCCATGTACAAGACTCATAAGTCAGTCCCTTCCCTGCCCTTGTGTTAGGTAATCTAGATAGGGGTGGTCACTAGGAGCGAATCTTACATTTGACAAGGTATTCTGTCTCGTCTTCTCCGTCCCGCGTCCCAATGACACGCTCGACGAAGTGAAAGTTGCGCTGACTCTCGCGCTCGGTTTCGCGGGCAACCATATGTTGTTCATATTCTTCAGGATCCTCCTTGCGACGGGAGATGTAGTGCATGTCGGTCAAGACAGGGCCCTTGTAATAGTTGTCTAACTTCTTCTTTCCACGATATGTGGACGCGGTCTCAAAGGGCTCCCACGTCGAGTGGTAGTGGGCCTTGTCTTGCCATTTGATCTGCGAATGAAATTAACGGTGAGATAATTGAGAGGTGCGAAGAGGCACTGACCAGGTATTCGAAATCCTTCTTGTCTGCGTTGCGGGGATCAAGATCTACAACGTCGGTTAGCTATAACTGACAAGTCTTGCTTGAAGCGCATACCGATGTCGTCCTTTGCACGATGATCAAGTATCTTATCGATGCCAGGGCCGGTATCCTCGACGGTCGTGCCCCAGTAATTCGGGGTCATGTCTTCGTCTTCATCTTCCACAAACGGGTCTTCTTCGTCCTCGTTGTAGTTGGTGAGCTGCTTGCCAAGTCTCGAGGAGAACCGGAGTTCTGCTTGAGATGGAGGGAGTTGTCCCGTAGCAACCAGCTGCTGACGTCGCTTCTGCTTCTTGGTGGGAATGTTGCGCCGCGCACCAACGTAATCATCTGATTCAGACCCGGACTCAGCAGAACGGTAGACTGGGGTAGGCTGGTGTGAGGCTGCACCATGGGGTCAGTGTCACGATTAGGCCAATTTGGTACAGTCGCCATACCTTTGCGGGAAGTTGTGCGGGCACGCTTGCGTGGTGCATCGGAATTGGATTGGTCCTCTTCATCGCTGCTATCGACCTGCAGCCTGTTAGAAAGATTTTTTTCCATCCCAGACAGGTACCTTACGATGCGACGGTTTAGGCGGGCGCGTCCCTGAGGCACGGTTAGCTCGGGTTCATGAGAAGCGCAGAGAGGACGCACGCTTCGACGCAGGCCATAGAGCTCAGGATTCTGAGCCATGTGCTCGTCCTCCTCGACACTAGCCTTGCGCTTGAGAGGCCTCCGTGATTCTTGCGACGTTGAGCTTCGGGCGCGACCCTCTACCGCGGGCGGCGGTGTCTCGGAGTCATAGTCCCCATCGGGCTCGCCCTCTGCGTCAACATCATCGGAAGACTCAGACGCAATGGCCATATCCTCATCTTCGTCGTACTCTTCGCCTGGGGCATCCTCATCGGACGAAGGCTGCTCGGCAGCGGCCTCCTTGACGTCGGATAACTCGCTCTCGCTGTGTGCAGAGGGTTCGCTGGCAGTCGCAAGGGTAACGCCGGGCGGTGACGCATGCCCGTTGGTGAGCGGAAGGGCCGTAGAGCCTGAGGGAGAGGGCATCGCGATGGACGCGGCTGGGGTTTGATGGTCAGCACGATATCTCAGGAAGCGCACGGCTGAGCAAGAAAAAAGCAGGTGCGTTGGATAGCGCCGAACTACGCGATCCAGACGACACAGACGACGTCTAGCACGAACAGTCGAAGCCTGAGTAGCGGAGGTCCGATGGAATCTGGCGCTGCTTGATGGCTGGCGATGGCAGACGGACGGACAGAGTCGCTGAGGCCAATGGGCGGGCGGAGGGCTACAGGAGGCACCGGCGCGTTGAGAGCACACGAGAGAAGCGCGGAACGGCTGTCTGAGCCCGTCAAGTGCGTTGGAGCGATGGGACGGCGTGGAATGGTGATGGGGTTGATGGACTTGAGCGAGGGCCGCGGCGGAGACAGGCGCCGGCAGCGTGGCAGCAGCAGCGGCAGCAGACAAGAATCAAGAGTGAATGCAAAAAGGACACTTACAGTCCATGGCTGGGATACCCTCAGGTGGTAAGGCGGGGGGTGGGACGGGGTCGCGGTGTGGGTGCGTGGGTGGGTTGGGTGAGGGTTCAAGTCGACGAGTTCAAGCGACAGCCGCTTTCCATGCTGGCTTGGCCCGTTAGGTGCGCCCGCCGCATGTACCTGCCCTGCTCACGTGCACGCCAAGCCCCGCGACGCCCCGGCCAATCACCGCGCGGCTGAGCTGCTGACTGTGGGATTTCGCGGCTCTTCACCAGGAATGCGCTCAGCGGAGGGCACTCGCAGCGTGAATCTCGCCGCTCCAAGCTCTGTCCTCTCGTCACTGTTGGTTCTCACGGGCGAGAGTCTGCTGGTGTCCTGCAAACCACTCTCTATCTGTGCACGAAGCGCAGCTGCTCTCTTTCCACCGCAGTCTTCTCGAGTCTGCTCGAACCCACACCTTCCCCGCCAAATTACTTCTCGCAAAATCAACCTTTGGAAGACCGCACGCCGTGTGCGCCTCAACCCGCAGCCATGTCTGACAAGCTTACCCGGTATGTTTCCAGAGTGTACACACCTCATGCTCCCCAAGTTTGCTAACAACCGCCAGTATTGCCATCGTCAACTCCGACAAGGTGCCCCACTACCCCTCCTATGCGAAATTCTTCGAAAGCTAATGTGGTGATATGTGCGCGTGTAGTGCAAGCCAAAGGTATGGCGTTGATGCCAATCGTTCACGTGCTTAGAGCCTGATTAGACTCCAGAAATGTCGACAGGAATGCAAAAAGTCCTGTCCCGTCGTCCGTACGGGCAAGCTGTGCATCGAAGTCACTTCCGACTCGAAAATCGCCTTCATCTCCGAGCGCCTCTGCATAGGATGCGGCATATGTCCCAAGAAGTGCCCGTTTGATGCCATCAACATTATCAACTTGCCCACAAACCTCGAAACCCAAGTCACCCATCGATACTCGGCCAACAGCTTCAAGTTGCATAGGCTGCCCATGCCCCGGCCGGGCCAGGTATTGGGCTTGGTTGGCACAAACGGAATTGGCAAGAGCACTGCGCTGAAGATCCTCAGCGGCAAGCTCAAGCCCAACTTGGGGCGTTACGACAACCCACCTGACTGGGAGGAGATCTTAAAGTACTTCCGCGGGTCGGAGCTCCAGAGTAAGCGCCATGCCAATGCGCCTCGTGCGGATGTCGCTAACATATGGAAGATTACTTCACCAAGGTCTTAGAGGACAACCTGAAAGCCGTTGTCAAGCCTCAGTATGTCGACCAGATTCCCAAAGCAGTCCGACAACCGGACAAATCCGTCGGCACTCTCATCAAGGGACGCTCACAGATGGATAACCTAGAAGAGATCATGGATGTTCTAGAGCTACGTCATGTCGCCGACAGAGACATTAATCTCTTGTCTGGTGGTGAGCTGCAGCGATTTGCCATTGGGACCGTCTGCGTCCAAAAGGCAGATGTGTACATGTTTGACGAGCCCTCTTCTTTTCTGGATGTCAAACAGCGTCTCGCCGCAGGACGCATGATTCGAAGCTTGCTCCGCCCTGATGACTATGTCATTGTAGTCGAGCACGATTTGTCTGTCTTGGATTATCTTTCCGACTTCATCTGCGTTCTCTACGGTAAGCCAGCAGTTTATGGTGTAGTGACTCTGCCAGCCTCTGTCCGCGAAGGCATCAACATTTTTCTCGACGGTAACATTCCCACCGAGAATCTCCGCTTCCGCGAAGAATCTCTGCAGTTCCGGATCGGCGAGGCTGGCGAAGAGTTCATGGTAGACAAATCACGAGGATACAACTACCCCAAGATGGAGAAGACGCTCGGCGACTTCCACCTCAGGATCGAAGGCGGTTCCTTTACTGACTCCGAGATCCTCGTCATGATGGGCGAAAACGGCACTGGCAAGACCACCTTCTGCAAAATGCTCGCGGGCGCCCTGCAGCCCGACAGTGGGAAGAAGGTGCCGCAGATGAATATCAGCATGAAGCCGCAGAAGATCACACCCAAGTTCCAAGGAACAGTCCGCCAGCTCTTCTTCAAGAAGATTAAGGCTGCCTTCCTGAGCCCACAGTTCCAGACCGATGTCTACAAGCCTCTCAAGATGGACGACTTCATCGACCAAGAGGTCCAGAATCTCTCTGGTGGTGAGTTGCAGCGTGTCGCCATTGTCCTCGCTCTCGGCATCCCCGCCGATATCTACCTCATCGATGAACCGAGCGCGTACCTCGATTCCGAACAGCGTATCGTTGCCGCCCGCGTCATCAAGCGCTTCATTATGCACGCCAAGAAGACGGCATTCGTCGTGGAGCACGACTTCATCATGGCGACCTACCTCGCCGACCGCGTCATCGTTTTCGATGGCCAACCGGCTGTCAAGGCCCGCGCCAACGCGCCCGAATCTCTCCTCACCGGATGCAACAAGTTCCTCAAGAACCTCGACGTCACGTTCCGCCGCGACCCCAACTCATACCGCCCGCGCATCAACAAGTTCAACTCACAGCTCGACCAGGAACAGAAGCTGAACGGGAACTACTTCTTCCTCGAGGATGATAGTTGAATAGGGCTTCCATAATCGTGATACACCCCCGTCCCTGCGCCGCCTAAATGGGCATCTAAACAAGAGCGGGAGAACAAAAAGGGGCAATAAGAAGAAGAGCATTAGACGTAGCGCACCGGGCCTGCTAGAGGAAGAGAGCGGGTCCGACGAGGACGACGAGGAAGACGCTGGGGCGCGACACGGCGATCGACCTCCTGTGCTACGCTGCAGGCCTTTGTGGCAATTAAAAATGGACAGAGGTGAGAAGTATGCCAACAGCGTGTACGGGTCAAGTTAGGGGGTCGCCGTTGATTGGTGTCCAGTTGCGGATGCGCGAAGAAGCCGTACTGGTACAAAGATATACACCATATATAGGTAGCGGTCTAGGCTACTGGCCGCTATAGCACTTGTGGTCCAATGGGCCAAATCAAAATGGCTGGGATACAGATTCTTGGGATTATGTGCACTATGATTTGTGAACCGCTTCGCGGGTGATGTGTACGTCTTCCAAGGTTTGCATGCAGACGCGTGGGTAGTGCTTGCTTCCCACTTCGTCACAAAAGCAGTGTCTTGTCTTATCTTGCCTTGCGCACATCTGTACGGCAGATCCGTGCAGTATTCGTTGCGGTCCTTACTGGGAAAAGGCAATGCTGGATCGCAGAATCTAGCCCAATAACTCATGCAGTCTGGTGTTTGCGAACGCTAGTCCCAACCATCTCTCATCCCCCAACGCGAGAACAATATGGCTACCGTAGGTATGTCTCACGTCTGTGTTCGAGATTCGAGGTTCGTGAGATCTGACCGGACCCGCTGGGACGGACTACAGCACTATGAGCACGCCCAGAAGATGGGATTTGCTGGCTCGTTGGAGACGCCCTCTTCGTCATGTTTAGAGAAGTGGAAGGGATGGTGAGTATGCATGTGCATCGAGTGCTAGGGAGCGACATGCCGTGCACGCATTGCACATATACTATCAGTCAGAGCGCCCGAATATTTACTAAATTCCCAGCTCTGTCAGTACCTAGGTATCCGCGCATGTCCACATCACACGACGGGACGATACAGAGGACGCATTGTACGTCCATGTCAGGGCGGTATTGCAAGACTGCATGATCAAGCGACACAGGGAAATATAAGGCAGATTGAATTAGGTGCTACACTCCGAGTAACCTAGGCTGCTAGAGTACACATTATCACTCGAAGAAGAAGACCCCTCGATATCGGAACCAGGTCAGTAGGCGCAATGACGAATCGGCCACTTACATGGAACGTGTAAAACTCCCGTGATAAAGTCCCTCGAGTGCAAACCAAAGACGCCATGTAAGGCTCAAGCCAGACCATGCGGCATCGGACGCTAGAAACAGTGGTGAAGTGAGATGATTGTTCGAGACTGGTTGGTGGGGCTATACTGCTCTTTGCATTTAGTCCTCCTCAATCTCGCCCTCCTCGCTTCCAGATCGGAGGCCTGCGTCTTCCTTGGGCTCGGGAGCAGCTTGCGCAGGCGTCTTGGAACGACGATCACGGGCGCGATCGGTCGTTGGAGAGTAGCGGGGTCGCTTGGACTCTCGTCGACCGCCGCTCTCGTCGCTATCACGGCGGCGGCGCGTTGAGATCGGGCGGCTGTCTCCATAGTCCAGTTCGCTGACGCTTCGCTCGCGGGGATCAGCCCTACTGACATAAGACCGTTCACGTTCGGCCTCGCGCTCGCGGCGTTCGCGTCCATAGTGATCTCCACTTCCTCGACGAGGACGCTCGAATCGATCATCGTCTCGATTACGACGGTATGGTGGCGACAGTCCAGTGCTGTCATTGTTCCTATACCGAGCCTCTCTATCCTGTTGCGCTTGTCGGCGCTCGGCAGCATACGGATCATGCTCTGGTGAGCGAGTCCGCGTGCGATGACGACGAGAGTCAGTATGTCCGTTACGGTACTCACGATCTCGGTCCCGTCTGTCCCTCTCACGATCGCGGGGATCACGCTTGCTTCGCTCTCGATCCTTCTCCTTCTCCTTCTCCCTAAGACGGCGAATGTACTTGTCGAAGGCAGCCTCTCGGGCGGAGTCTGTCTTGATGGCTCGATATTCGGCTGTATCCTCGAATCGGGGTCGCACGCTCTCGTAAGAGTCGGTCACTAGGATGGGCGATTCGAGGTGTCTCAGCATTGACCGGAAGTCATCCACTGCCCGACGTTCGGTATACTCGGAATCGCGACGGTTCTCCTCTGCCCGCTTCTTGACCTTACCGATCACATACGCGTAGATATCTCTCAATGATTGCTCATCAAAATTAGCTGTGCGTGAGTCAGCTCGCATAACCTCGACGAATGTCTCGAAGGTTGTGCTCAGTTCAACTTCATATTTTTTGAGCTAGCCAGTGTTAGCGGCGATGAAAGAGTGATAGTCGGGACAACGAACCTGGAGTACGTCCAATGCATAGCGACGTTGAATGCGGAATTTGCCATCCTCCTCTTCAAGCGCGTCCCAGAACAGGTCAATGGGACGGGATCCTTTCTGGCCAAGCATCGCCAGATACCGAGGGTCGTTATCAATGAGGCCACGGATGTCCTTCCACTTCGTGTTCGCCCTGAGATCGCCGTTATGTCTGAGCTCCTGGAGCAGAGCTTTGAATGCATCTCGATTCTTGCGCTCGATACGGTCTTCAGCTTGTTTCTTGGCTTGGTGCCGATTGTGGTGTTCTTGCTGCAAGAGCTTAATATGTCGTTCAAAGGTCGAAAGAAAATCCACTTTGGTGAGAGGCTCAAACTGGCCACTCTCGAGCTGTTCAGACCTGGCCAGCTTCGCCTCTGCCGTACTCCAACGCGAGAATGGGTCAAGGTCAAGCCCGCGCATAGCGCTCGAAAGCTGACCGAGCGCAGATGCCCGCTCTTCTTGAGCCTTCTCCGTGCGCGATTTGTTCAAGGAGAGGATGTATTCGTCGAACAGCGCTCGGCGCTCGGCGTCATCCCTGGCAGATCGGAAGATGGCCTCGTTCTCAATCATTGGCAGCGCCGTCCTCCAGCGAGTGTAATGCTTGATCTCTGAGTGGGACCGGAGCATGTCCGTGAAGTCGGCACGCAACTTGGCTTGTCGCTCATGCTCCTTCGCTTTGTCTTGGGCCCGCAGGTCGTGGCAGTACTTTTTGAAGGCCTCCTCCCGCTCTTTGGGGTCTGGGATAGCACGCCAGTTCGAGTCTTTGACGCCGGCGCGAACAGCCTGTAGCCACGTCCAGTCGGCCTGTGCACCGATGCGCTTGAGTACCTTCATGAAGGCAGCTTCAGCTTCTTCGGCACTCGAGAACACCGGGTCATTGGGCTGGACGAAGTTGGTGGCGGTGCCACGCTCATTTGCGCCGTACCGATCGGATGGGCGGTACTCATCGCGCTCGTGTCGGTTTTCGTGAGATTGCTGGTAGGACGGCCCCGCAGCCCAGGCGTTCTGTTGTCTGTTGCAATGTCAGCTAGGTAGACGCAGAAAGTGCGCGTGTGACTTACGCAGGGGGCGGTCGTTGCGGCGGTTGACTCTCTTGGCCTGACTTCAGGTTGTTTGCGACCGCATCTGGCATCGTCCATGTCGTCTCGTTGGTCGTCGTGTTGTGCCAGTACGAGCGTCCCTCAGGCGTCTGGTGCTCTTTGAAGGGAGTTCCTAGAAGCGCGCGCTGTGTACTGTTAGTGCTATTCTTACGATAAGGACCTGGGCAGCTCACCTGGTTCGGGGTCATCAAATGAGGATTCTCCCAGGAAGTTATCCTGGAGTCCGCATGGTAGTAGTACGTTCGTCCGTCATCTGTCTTCTGCTCCCTCCAAGGAGAGGCAGCAGCTGGAGGCGGAAACCCGTTCATGGCGCCTGTCACTTGATGATGCGCGTTAGTAAAGGCTCAGTTGCGCAGACTCCAAGGTTGGGAACTGCGAGCGCGAGAACTTTTGGGGCGAGTCGCGTTCGGAAAAACTATTCCTCCGAGCCGCGCTCTTGGCACGTGCTTCCACTCGACTTCACCTCTGAGGCTCTCTACCTTGCCTCAAGGGCTCGAGCGCCAAAGCACTAGCGTCTCTCACCTTGGAGAAAAGGATGGCAGCGCTTCTAGCTGAAAGAGGACCGCGTGCGAGCGTTGAATTCGTGGAAAGCTCGGTGCTCGAGGCTGTCGTACCCGCCAACTCTACGATCAACCTCGAGGATGAGCTCGCGACCTGGGATGGAAGCGTTGACGACGAGTCTGGTCCTCTGTTACCCGCTATCTCCCAGAGACAGGTTCTTCTGTTCGGTATGGCAACGAATTGTCTATATAAGCTTGATGCGAGACCTCTTACTCATGCACAGGGGAATAGATGAAGTCCTTCCTGTCTACGTGGTATTCCGGACGCCAAATACTGAAGAGAACACCCTGAAAGCGTATCTCATGCGGCTGGCCATAAATCTAGAAGCATTCGCTTTCAGTACCGCCCCACCACCAGAGCCAGAAGCAAAGGCACCAACTACCAAGGAAATGATCTTCTCGGAGACCATCAAAGACGCAAACACACCAGTCATCTATAGGAATGAAAATGAAGAAAGTGCTTTCATCTATCTCATGTGGAAGCTTGAGGTCTTCATCAGTCAGATAATGTTCCCACCCCACCAGATCATCTGAGCTAACTATAGCAGGTCGACCCAAAGGCAGATTCCATAAGCCTGCAATATACTTTCAGCCAACAGCGTCCTTGAGACCGGCTGAGAAAGTCAAACGAAGCTTGATAGATGATGAATATCTCCCTAGTAAAGTGCCAACAGCGCTCAACTTGTTGCAGTCTTTTGAAAATGATCCGGCCCTAGCGGGTGCGCATCCTCGACTATCCGCCTTACGTATCAGTAAGATCGCACCTACAGCCCCAGTAGCCAAAGAGCTATCCCGTCCGATAAGAACCGGCCAACGGCGACTTTTCCGAGCGTTACCAGCGTTGATCTGGCGAATGAGATATTCAAAGATGCATGCATCTTTGAGCGATTCTTCTCTCATGGCTTCCTTGGACCTAGAGATCGCTCATGTCACGGGCTGTAGCATGAATGTGGAGGACATTGAGCTTTCACTACGAGCGGGGTCGGTGGACCCCATCGCAGGTCATGCTGAAGCACCAATGCTACACAGACCTGGAGATCAGATCACGTATCTGTACAAGGTCAGACCGGATGTTACGGTTGACGGTACACCGATTTTCGGAAACGAAGGACACATTCTGGTGCTGAAGATCAAGGCCAAAGCTGAAGTCTCAAAAACGTGTCGCCCAAATATATTCATCGAGTGGAGAACGCCGGTGAACTTCACTGGCGACCAGGATACCAGCCTTATCAAGGCTGCTTACAGACTCAGCAATCCCACATCTCAACCAGCGAAGGCGCCTCATCCAGATTCTTTACCGAGCCGTGATGACCAGAGTCAGCTAGGAGCCGATGCACATCCTAAGGTAATCAACATTACGCTCACCGTATCAGGGCCTCCTTATGTTCAAATTGGTGAGCAGTTTTCTTGGAATATATTCATCGTGAATCGATCGGACAAAACCCGAAAACTAGCGCTCATTACGATACCGAAGAGGAGGAGGGACTTTGATAAACATAAGTCCCATCCTTCTGCATCTTCAGTTGGCGGTCAGCATGGCGAGAAAAAAGCAGTGCTGGCATCTGCCGTTGTCGACGAGAACATCGTCTACGCCAAACAGAAGAATGCCAGGACGGATATAGCAGACCTGGTGTGTTTGACCACCGATGTGCGGATAGGGTCAGTCGACACGTCGTTGTATATGACGGAGCACTACTAACATATTAGCAGGCACCTCGCTCCGGGTGCATGTTATACGGCAGAGCTCAAGTTTTTGGCATTATCGGCGGGAGTGCTCAGCGTTGATGCAGTCCGAGTTATGGACTTGGCAACACAGGAGGTAGCAGACCTTCGCGATCTTCCCAGTATAGTCGCGGTGGACAACGTGCCGTAATCGCGTCTGGCCGTTTGTTGGCGGAGGCATTATAGTCCAATCACTCCTGCAAGACACAAGACCTGGATGATGATGATCCAGATAGTGTATAGCAGCCCACTGCGTCTGAAGCCCCTTCCTTGGACCTTTCGAACTTGAGCGCGCTCTGGGGGGTGGGGGAACTGCAGAGGCTTAGAAGCCGTGGTGGTGTTGAGGGAGCGCTAAGCCGTCCGGAGGCCCTGAGGGAGACGCTGAGGGTACGAAGGAGCTGGTTTCTAGTGAGAAACATTCCAAGCACCTTTATTCGTGGTTATTACATGTTATATAGACATTATTTTTAGGTATAGCGAAGCCCAAGAAAGCCTTTTAGATAAGGGCTGTATGTAGGTGTTGAGTATTCCTCAATAAAAACCAGCTCCTTCGTATACTAGGCTAGGGGCGTTATCCAGACTATCAGAAAACGATTTCAGCAGGTAGACAATACAACACCCAGTCTAAAGACCTGTGTAAGATGATGGGTCGCATGCCGTGAAGTTGTGAAGCCTCCGAAACGTCACTCTTTCGCTGATTCGCCAGCGTTCGGCGGCCTGGCTCAGCCCCTCAAAGACGTCTGCAACGCCGGTGGCATCATTCTCAACCCAGAGCGCCAGTCGCCGGACCTCCCGACACCCCTCCAACTCACTGTCAGCGCCTCTGGTGGACTGTCGCGACGTATTCGCACCAGGACTTTCGGCTTCTCCAGCGAGCCTGGCACACTGCGTAACAAGCAAACGGCGGTTTCCACACACGGACCTTGACGGTTCAAAAACGTCATCACCTACCGCAACGATGATCGAAAACACGCGCCGCCGTCTCCTCTATCAACTCAACAGCCGCTGGATTTATGGCAAAGTCGTGAGCCATCGCCCTTCCTTTGTCGCTGACCTGTCCTAACACTGGCGCCTTTCTCAATCATAGCCTCTCCTTCACGCCGCCGTATTCCTTCTCCAAATGGCCGCAGTCTCTCTTTTGACTCGCAAATTCAACTCTTATTATGCAAAGCGACCAGGTGAGATGCTTGTGATGCCCCTCCCACCTTCCAAATGGCTGACGAGGTAACTGCAGTCTTGACCACGATGATCACCAACGCTGTACGTTCATATTCATACTGAGTTCGCCACGCGAGCCTTCCTCCCCCCATCCTTACGCCCACCGACTTTCACGCGATGTATATCGATGTCGTCCCATGACTAGGCTCTGAATGCTAGCGGTGGAGGCTAATGGAAGTCATAGGTGTTGGGTGGCATCGCAGACACCGTAGCGCAGTCGTTGACGGCCATCCGGCAGCGCGCCGTCCGCAAAGGAACCGACAAAGACGACTTTCTTGCGATAGAAATCCACGAGCTTGACAAGCGGATTCCGTTCTCTTCCAACGAGCTCATACCCGATTCGAAGCGACTGCCGCCGCCCTTTGACTTTGAGCGTCTTACTCGCTTCATGGCCTATGGCTTCTTGATGGCACCGGTGCAGCATAAATGGTTCGGTTTTCTGTCGAGGACCTTCCCAGTGACCAAGACCGCGGCTCTGGTCCCTGCCCTGAAAAGGGTGGCTTTCGACCAATTCCTATTTGCGCCCATCGGTGAGCTTCCGATCCGACACTGATCACTAAAGCGTAGCTGATGATTGATAGGTCTTGGTATCTTCTTCACGTTTATGACAGTCGCAGAGGGTGGTGGTAAGCGCGCGGTCACCAGGAAGTTCCAAGAAGTCTACGTTCCGGCGCTCAAAGCGAACTACATGGTCTGGCCGGCAGTCCAGATCATCAACTTCCGAGTCATGCCTATACAGTTCCAGATCGTGAGTGCCGAAGCGTCCTCGTTCCTCCAAGCCTTTTTTTTCTGACCAGCATACAGCCTTTTGTGTCCACGATTGGTATCGCTTGGACAGCATACCTCTCCCTAACGAATTCGTCTGACGAGGCCTAGCGGCTTCTCCTCGCGCTATCTCATCTCCTACAATCTCTTGTTTCTGCATATGGGCTGTGCTTGGTACAAGGACCTAGGATTTCACCTGAGCTTTTCGCGTAGAGCATCTTGCATATGGGGTTCGGGTACTGGGTCGGCGTTTCATGAGCATTACCAGGCGTAGGAGACTTTTCCGTCAGATGTATCTGCGCTCTACCTACTATTGTTAAGTGAGCGTGACCAAGATCTTAGAATGATGACTGTGAATTCTACTACGCACTTGTCTCGGAAAAGTGAGGTGCATTTCGGCCGCGGGAGTAGATCTACCTCGGACGAAGCGGACTCGGAAACTTTGAGAACACCCATTCTAGAACGCGTTGTTTTTACAATCTATAGCCGGCGGCAGCCCTACCGCGTTCCTTTTCCGCGTTGCTTTTCTGCAGGACTCGATAAGACCTTTCGTCACCTGCGCAGCTCACCCCACCTGCAGCTGCCCCGCCGTACATAGCATGACATAGGACTATTCAACAAACAGCCAACACAGCCCACGCCAGTCCCTGCAACCAAACGTAAGTGGCCTTGATTATCATCAATTCGCTCCAAAGACGAGCATTGAACGATACTCGTTCCCTCAGAGCCTGGAAGAATCACACTGAGCTACACACTGACGGTCTGAACTAGAGAACCCTGCTACACATCTATCATGTCTCTCTCCAACAAGCTATCTATTACCGATGTCGACCTTAAGGGCAAGCGGGTCCTCATCCGAGTAAGTGTATTCTAAAAAACGCTCTCCGCTTGTTGGCGGTGCAGAGAGGATTGTCTGGTTCGCATAGCCAGTTCCTTCGAATCAGCTTCGCAGCCCTCGACAAGTGTTCTTACATGGAACATATTCTTCTATATGTATACTTATTGTGTACACAGGTCGACTTCAACGTTCCCCTCGACTCCGACAAGAAGATCACGAACAACCAGCGCATTGTCGGCGCGCTCCCCACAATCAAGTATGCGATAGAACAAGGAGCCAAGGCTGTGATTCTCATGTCGCATCTCGGGCGACCGGACGGAAAGGCCAACCCGAAGTACAGTCTGGAGCCGGTAGTTCCCGAACTCAAGAAGCTACTGGGCGGCCGAGATGTCATCTTCACCAAGGACAGCGTGGGTAAAGAGGTGGAAGACACTGTAAACGGAGCTAGCAATGGACAGGTTATTCTCTTGGAGAACTTGCGGTTCCATGCTGAAGAGGAGGGCAGCTCCAAGGACGCAGATGGCAAGAAGGTCAAGGCGGACAAGGCCAAGGTGGATGAGTTCCGCAAGGGACTCACCGCGTTGGGTGACATTTACATCAGTGAGTATGCACGCTACATACGAAAGACGGGGGAGTTAATTGTGTACAGACGATGCCTTCGGAACTGCTCACCGGGCGCACAGCTCCATGGTCGGTGTGGATCTCCCACAGAAAGCCTCCGGTTTCTTGGTGAAGAAGGAGCTCGAGTACTTCGCCAAAGCTCTGGAGAACCCAGCAAGGCCGTTCCTCGCTATCCTCGGAGGTGCCAAGGTCTCAGACAAGATCCAGCTCATTGACAATCTGCTTGGCAAGGTCAATAGCCTCATCATTTGCGGTGGCATGGCCTTCACGTTCAAGAAGACGCTCGACAACATGGCCATCGGAAACAGCTTGTTCGATGAGGCAGGGAGCAAGACCGTCAAGGATTTGGTCGAGAAGGCGAAGAAGAACAACGTGAAGATCGTGTTGCCTGTAGACTACATTACCGCGGATAAATTCGACAAGGACGCAAAGACCGGCTATGCCGAAGACAAGGATGGCATCCCAGATGGCTGGATGGGTCTCGACTGCGGTGACAAGTCGATCAAGTTGTACAAGGACACCATTGATGAGGCCAAGACTATCCTGTGGAACGGACCTCCAGGCGTCTTCGAGTTTGAGGCATTCGCAAAAGGCACCAAGGCTACCCTGGACAACGCCGTAGCTGCTGCCCAGAACGGCAAGATTGTCATCATCGGCGGCGGTGACACTGCCACCGTTGCAGCTAAGTACGGCGTAGAAGACAAGCTGAGCCACGTCTCCACTGGTGGCGGCGCGTCTCTGGAGTTGTTGGAGGGCAAGGACCTGCCTGGAGTTTCCGCCCTTTCGAGTAAGTAGGTCAAGATCAAAATCAGGAGTCTCATTTGGCTCAAAATAGAATGAAGGGTCTTCTTCGAGGTTATAATGTATGTTATCAGCTCTTTTGAGGTCAATACAGCCTGCTTGCTACGCTCGAGTCTTGCTCTGGCCAGTGCCTCTGATCCTGTCCGCCGACCTTCTTCTATGCCGGCTGCCAAAGTCCTTCATCACCCCTTCCCTGTTGACTTGAGCTACATGCCTTTCGCGAGGCAGATGTTTGCGTTCGTGATTCGTGACGTTGGTTGCTCATTTTTGGAGCTTCTTCAACTCCTCCCTGCGCACCGTTAGCCGCTCGCCCGTATACTTTGATACACCCATCTCCATCCTTAAGCACGAACCTTAACTGCACAGCGAACTCCTCATTCGTGTCATCATCGTCCCAGCTCTCCTCCCACAAATGCGCGTTGCCGCCGGGCAGCTGTGATTCCTCTTCTGGCCAATCTGCGGAAATCGGAGCTGTTAGCTTGCTAATTTGGCCTGGAAAAGTGAGGGGAAGACGGTGGAAGACGGCATACCCTCGAGCGGGAAATCCTCAAACTCATCGTCCTCTTCCAAGGGCGCGGCGGGCTTTTGCTCGGTCGCTGGCTCGCCGTTCTTGTTGTCTGAGGCGGCGGCTTTGGTTGTGCTCGTGCTGGTGCCTTGGGCTGACATTGTGGTGTGCGGGGGAAGTTTGGGAGCGCTGAGTATGGTCAGGATGTGGGTTGGGAAAGTGTCTTGAGAGGCGTTGGCGTGGATGGATGCGATGCTTTGATATCGGAGGCTGAAGCGGAGGGACCGGGATGGTGGTGGATGCGGGCCGAAGTTAGTGTACCCGAGTCACGTGCTCACCAACGGGAATCCCAGCAATTCACAACCAAGCGATTGTGGTGTCTAGAATTGAATGCAAGTAGAATTGCGGTGAGCCATTCGTAGATCGCCAAGCAGTCACTATTAAAACGCCTGCAGCCTCTGCCGCGATTATGCGTGCGGCTACTCACCGGGTGACGTACCTCGACATTGTGCAACAACGCGGGGGCGCCTTCGGCGAGTTGGCACAGTAAGCAAGGCCCTAAGTTAGGTAGTCGAAACATTATCAGGTAGACCTATAATCTAGCTGTCTCGCTTTCGAAGCCCGTCTAAAGCCGAGACATCCTCCCTCGACTTGGGCTCCTCATCCCCTTTTCGCTCCTGCAACATACATTCCCGCCATCAGAACCCCGCAGCAAGCTTGATTCCGCGAACATGCTCAAAGTAGGAGGATGGCTTGGAGGTGGGCGGCACAAGGGGGCGACGCGAAGCCTCAATGCGCTGGATGAGGTCAATCAGAGTATGTCCGGTCGTGGCACCTGCGGAAAAGAAAAAATAGCTGACAATGGGTGATAGTTGAGGACGCAATGGCCGGTACGACACTCCATGCGCTATCTACCCTACCCCGGGATCTGTACGATTTGAGAACTAATGTCACGCGAGCACAGCCGTAACACACATCATGAACGATGACGTCGACGCAGCGGAGGCGCATCTTAGCAAAGGTAGCTCGCCGTTCCACATGGTGAGTGAAAGCTCGGTAGCGGCAGAACCGGCTAGACGCCCCTGAGGCTTACATAACGATAGTTGGGGAAAGGTGTAGTGACCTTTATGCGAGCTACACTGGGGTTTGAACAGGATATCATGCGCGAAGGTCTGAGGCCGTCTCTTGTAGCACTATGAGAGGACATGTGTGTTGACTGGAACCCTAGCATCCCAGACCCTCTCCGATGCCGAGAACTCGGCCTACGAACAGCAGCGACGAGCTCACCGGAATGCGCATGCGTACCAATCGCCTATCTATCCTCCGGGAACGGAATATGCAGTGTGTCTGGCTGAGGCGCAGCTCATGAGTGCAATAGTCGGTGTGCTGAACGAGAGCTTGACAGAGGCCATAAAGAGCTTCTACAAATTGAGGAAGGCATATTTGACGCTAGACAGTGTCATGGAGTCGGAGAAGAAGTTCTTGAAAGAGCGGAGTACCAGCAGCGTCAACTCTGCGTCTTCATCAAGGCCGGCATCGAGGACTGCAACGAGAAGTGGAAGCCCAATCGCTGCGAAGCCCCCTGCGCCGGAAAAGTCCGTACCTGCTGCGGCGGAAGAGAAAGACGCACAAAAGGTGATCAAAGGTGGAAACCAGGACGATGATGACGACGATTTTGACTTTGTGGATGCTGATGAAGACCACAAGGAAACTTCTACTCCCAAAGAGTACATGGGTCATCTCGGCGTGCCTACAGAGAAGGGCAAAGAGATTCAGTTGGATAATGCGGAACGAGAATCTCACATCAAGTCTAGTTCAGCGCCGGACCTGCCATCTGGAGAAAAACCGGACCAAGGCGTACCTCAGGCGATCGACGACTTTCATAAGCTTTCCCTCACCGACACTGTCCAGGAAGGAGAAGATGTCTCGCAGTACGGTACCCATCCTGTGGATGTTTTTATTATCTCTGGTTCCAACTTCTGCTTCGGTATCCTATCATTGATCATCTCCTTGGTCCCTCCCGCCTTCTCCACTCTACTCAAGATTGTGGGCTTCAAAGGCGACAGGGAAAAGGGTATCCAGATGCTCTGGCAAGCCACCAAATTCCATAACATCCACGGTGCTATGGCGGGTCTTGTGCTCTTCGGTTTTTACAATGGGATTTCTGGTTTCTGTGACATTGTGCCCAAAAGCGGCGAGGGGTCATACCCGAAAGCCCGATGCAAAGCGCTGTTGGACGAGATGCGAAAGAGGCACCCTAATAGCCATCTCTGGCGACTCGAGGAAGGCCGCATGCTAGCCACGGACAAGAAGTTGGAAGAGGCTGTTGCGTTCATGGCGAAGCACTCCGACTGCCCGCTGAGACAGCTCGAGGCGCTTCAGTGGTTCGAGAGGAGTTTGGACACGATGTACATGCACGATTACGAAGGCACCTCGGCCGCATTCCAAAAATGCGTCGAACTCAATAACTGGAGTCACGGACTGTACTACTACATCTGCGGCACTTCCCACGTCGAGCTGTACCGACGCAACAAGGCTTCCAACCCTGAAGAAGCCGCAAAGCAGAAGGAGAAAGCGAAAGAGCTCTTCGGAAAAGTCGCCGCCAACACGGGCAAGAAGCGGTTCATGGCGCGCCCCATGCCCTTCGATCTCTTCACGGTCCGCAAGATCCAGAAATGGGAGGCGCGCGCCGAGCAATGGAAATGCGACATGGTCGACGCCATCGGCGTCTCGCCCTTTGAGGAGATCATCTACTTCTGGAACGGGTACAAGCGCATGCGCGACGACCACTTGCAGGAGTCGTTGGCAAACCTCGCGTGGATCGAGAGCCCCGAGAACGAGTTCTGGGCTAAGGAGGAGGGGCTCGATGAGAAGGGCATCCTGTACATGCTGCGTGCGGCCGCGTTGCGCAATATGAATAAGACGGAGGAGGCCAAGGAGCTGCTGAGGAAGGAGATTATCAGTCATGATCGGGCGTTGTTTAAGGGTCCGTTGAAGGACAATTGGACAGCGCCTTGTGCAAGGTATGAGATGGCGGCGAATATTTGGAGAGAGGCGGATCGCGAGGGTAGGCCGCAGGATCATCCCAAGTTGTTGGAGGAGTGTAAGATTTGGCTTGAGGAGGTTTCGAAGTGGGAGAGCTATGATTTGGATGCGAGGTAAGTGTTTCGTCGGAGAGGAAAGAGTGATGAGGGGAATGTGCTGACTGATTGTAGGATTGGGATGAAGATCACAACGGCGAAAAGTACGCTCAGGCGGTTCGGTGTTACGATATGAAACTGCAATAGCTCCACCTAATAGTCGATGCGGGATTTTCGTAGCATCTTCATGAGCGAGCATGCAGGTCTCTACATATCAGCGATTGAGCTCGTATAAAGCGTCCTATGGGATCATTTTATACGTGAGGCAGGTTTGAGTTTTGCATAGCCAGAAAATCATGAGCAGACGGACTGACTGCTAATCAAGATATTGCGGGTTTGAATCATGGTAATCAGTATATAGCGTGTAGGATAAGCTTCCTATGTAGGACCACTTCTACCCTGTCGTGTACGCTAGAGCTTGTGGAAATATGGTGTCAAATTGACTCTCTGCGGCAGGGGATACATATCATATGCTTTGAATTGACTCTAACGTTGACGTTAACGTCAGTAATGATGTTGATGCTGACTCCGTGTCTTGAGACCATTTTTCAGGAGACTGTCTTGATCCCTTATTGTTCCATGTACTTGTTGATATCGCACATAATCTGTCGGATCAGATAGGATAGTGGTGACTGATAGGACCCAACACAAGGGAAAAGGCTCGCGGTCTAGAGATATCATTGACTTCACGAGCCAGACTTGTCGAAAGAAGAAGTGGGACCTGAGTTCACGTCGTTGAGATGTTTTTTTATTATCATGTCGTTGACATGTTATCAAGCCTGAGACCCGCTTTTACGAGAGCTCGATGAATCCAACCTACTGAACACGATATATATGAACCCGACCGGTTATAGGATAATTGGGTAGTAACGAATCCTGCGATAGGCTAGGTTGCTCCTGTTCAGAGGGAGTCAATGCTTGGATTGTGCCAGCGGCGCGAGCTATACACTCTTCACTAAGTCTATGATCAGCTAAATTATATTCACAACAGTGCTCTGTGGGGTACCCACCAATATAGCACCACCTTTTGGGAATTCTTGAAACCCCTGCACGTCCAACACTTGGATTTTGGATTCAAGAATTGTCCGGCTTTCGGAGCCCCTAAGTGAAGCGCAGGGTAACATGTAATTAGCGTACCCGGGGCGAGCTTACCAAATTCTTCTGGTGTACGTCTTGCGTTGCATACATTAAATCTTAGTTGGAGGGACTCAAAATACGGGCCCTCGTGTCTCGCCACGTCAATAGTCTCCGACAAGCGCTGACCGATGAACTTGAACTTGTACTTGAGGATGTTGAAGAACAAATCGTAGTCGTACTCAGCGGGAATGGGGAATAAACTCCCGTGGTCGGGGAGGAACCAGCGCACTGCAAAAGGTGCTTGGAAATATGTGAATTGAGTGTTCACGGCTGGGGGCCGGTTTCGAAGTTCCAACAGAATCTCGTAGATTTGTTTGTCTTTAGACCTAAGGTGTATGTCAGTAACGTGCTAGAGTCTTGATCCTCATTAAGACTTGCTCTTTTTTTGTCATGGTATCTTCGATCATCCTACGAGTATCCTGGAGGCCTCCACTAATGCTGGCTTCGATCATGCCAACGGAACCCTGGACCTTTTGCAAGGTGAGCGCGTGACCTGGAATACTGCTCTGAACCACCTCAAGCATTGCCGTGTTCTCTTGCAGCTGCCGTCGAACATGTAAATGATGTGTGTCCGAAGTAGCACTGATAGATTGCAGCTGCTGTGCGCCATATTGTCCGAGGAGCAGATTGATAGTATTCACATGCGTTGCCAGATGACTTTGGAGATTCGACAGCTCGCCCTTCATCTTGAACGTCCAACGCAGTTTCGCTCCAGTCCCTAACACTCTGCTCGGCTTGCTCCATATGCCTAGTGATGGTTCATACTTCTGGACTTTCTTGAAGAATTCCTGCAGGGTATGTTGACAACCTAACCCGACCTTCTTAATAGTGTCGAGGGCTGGAGATGAAGGATCGCTTTGCCCTAGTTGATCAAGCTTGCGAAGAGCGTCCTCCAGGTACTCTAATTGCCGAATCACTCCCTGATACTCTGATTTGGAACCGCCGACGCTCCGCAGGCAGGCTGTGATGTCCATGATGAGCTTGCCAACGGCGATGAAGTCTCCGATAGAGAAGCCGAACGACATCGCGATCTTCGTCCCTGGGGAAACCGGTAGGCGTACTACAGAGCAAGTACTTGTGAATGAATTTGGGGCAAGTAACAGCGTCAAGAGAAGGTAATGTGGTGAGAAGAGAATTGAAAGGGGAGCAGCGCTTTATGCGCAAGATGAGGGGAAGGGTCTCGTTACCATCTTGACTCCGCCATGCGTAACGTGCCATCACGCTTTGTACTGAGCATACGCTGCGTTGATAGGAGAACGACACTGGATCATGTGAGCAGTGCTACATAAGTCACGTGTCTCTGAGGTACTTCATTGCTTGTGGGAAGCTTTATGACTCTCATGTAGATTGCGACAAACCTCGACTGCGCTCCTGAACGTCCGGAGAGTCTTGAGTTCCACCTCTTCAGGCCCTATCTGTGCCTGATTTCTGCTGAATGTCCTTGTTCGTAGGCGTTAGAGCTCCGCCTCGACCTCATCCAGCGGCCGACCCATGTGATGTTTGCCAAACACGGCCGTTGCCCGCGAGGTCCTGCCCAGCGAAGCAGAGTAAGAAGACGCTCACGCTGCAAGCAGGAAAGACGGACACTTCAGTTGTTGTTGTTATTGTCTGATGTCGTGCCTTCCCTCTCCACACTGTCAACAGATCGTATTGTCGTACTTACTCATACCTTTCACAAGGTCGAATGGAGTGATGATTAGATGGTTCTCTGTGACCGAGAACGTTCCTTCCTGATGTGGAATAACCGGCCGGTGAATTTCATTCGCCTTGACGCACCCCACTCTTGAGAGTAGCAGCCATGGAAGCAGTTCGAGGTTAAGGTCGACACTCACGTACTGATTATGGCTCACGGGCAACGCTGCTAGAAAATGGGAGCTGGCCTCCTTAATCTTTCCATTGGTATCGCCGGGATATCATACCGCAAACAATGAGTCTCTTCCATCAAGCCTTACAACCCTCCGAAACGTCGCTCTCGCGCCTGCCTTCAACTGCGCCAGGTGTCAAAGTTCCTCAAAACACCCCGGTGCTACTGTTCAGTGAGCCGCCATATCCTAGAGCTCGAACACCATCTTCGAAAGACAACGGATCATCCACGCTCTTCATCGGTCCGCCCCACTTGACAATTCCTCTGTCATCGATAGCGTAGGCACCACCAACCTGCCACCGGCAACCGCCTTCACCGACTTGACTACCCCAAACGCCTTCTTTCTTGCCAAGCAAGTACTGGTTGTAGCCGTTACGGGGATGAAGCACATGGCCCCAATTCGATATGCCGAGACCCCACAGGGCGTATAATTCTCGACTCTGATCCACGACAATATCGATATTCCAGGCGCCGCCAAGTTTCTTAATCCATTCGTTCGTTGCGGCAGGTGTACAATGTGATACGGCGATCAAGTGAATGGACGCGTTACGATTTGCTAACGCTCGCATAGCAAGGAACAATTTCTCTGTGACTGGTTGGAGTCGTTAGTGGTTGTGGCTCGTCGCACGCTGTTCCAGGTCGCACTCACATGGACACCCGCAAAACCTCATAAAGAACACTATGCACGATCGACCATCAACAGGGGGAAATTTGAGCTTGACGTTAGATTCAGCTCGGTTGCCGACTTGCGGTACCTCGCGGACGGCATTCGGAGGCGCTGGCGGCGTCTGCCATGAGCTCAGGGCTTTCGGTACACCCCATTGTACGTTTGCGAATGGATTCTGGAGACCAACTCCACCTTCTTGAGCTCCGTTTTCGCCTTTACCTCCTCTCGATGTGTAGTTTCCTTCAGACTTGGGGAACGAGGGGAGCGATACGTTTCCAAGGCCAGCTTTGTGGAGTGCGATCTTCGTCGACAGTTTGCTAAGCATGATTGTTGTTAGATACGATAAGAGGAAGTGAAGAGAGGAAGAGGCAAGAAGATACCAGGCAAGAGTATGGCCTTACCGCTAGAACAGATACGTCTCGAGCTGAAGCGGTGTTTGGAGTCAGGGGAGCTGAAACGGGGTTGCGTTGCACAGACACCTACTACCGTGTGGGGTGGATTACGCGACCGCCAACAATCGCTTCATGGGTAAATGTTCAACATGAATTTGAGACGCACACGTGTCGACAAAAAGATATTTAGCATTGGTATCGTGCTTGCACATGGAAGCGGGGACTACGAGTACAAAAGCGCGAAAAGGTATCACAATGCCTCATTTTACAACACCCACTTTGAGAACGCCACGAGGAATCAGAAGCCTTCCCGTCATATACCCCTCTTGAACGCAAAGATTGCACCACATTCGAAAACAGTCTGTCGCTCGAGACACTCCTGCATTATCTGCTCATCATCCCACCACCAATGCGGCTCATCCGGGACATCATCAACAAAAGCACCCCACAAGTCTCGCCAGAGTGCCCTTCCCACCAAAGTAGAGAGCTCTCCATCAACATCGGAAGAGCTCTTATCGAAGGCGCATCGCAACCTTACATTCTCGTCTCCTTCCGATGGACGAGTCGCAGGCAAGTCGAATCCTGCTTCTGAGACCCAGCCTGGTACCAAAGTACAGGGTTTGGAACAGCGAAATAGCTTCTCGAGGTTCAAAGAGAGTCTGTCCTCAATCCAGGCCTTCATTCTGGGTCCAGCGGTCTTTCTCACTGGTGCAGCATCCATGATTCGAATCTCCAACATACCGCCCGGAGCGAGAAGCCTATGACACTCGCGGAAAATCTGCGGCAGCTTTGATGACGGCACAAGTGACGGTAGAGTCGAAGCCCTGATGTGGGAAAATGAAGCATCCTGGTACGGAAATGGAACAACACCAGGTTGGGGAACCGTTAGGTAAGACACATTGCCCGGTAATGGTATCGGCTGCTGTGGCTTAGTAGTGAGGTAATGCACCTTCTGTCGTGGATGCATGGCGGACAATTGATAAACCTCAGCTGAAGCATCGATTAGCCCCAATCGTGGTACGAACGGAGAACACTCACCGAGGTTGCCGTATAGTTCCAGGATCTTCCCTGTGTTTGTCTTGGGAAATCTACTATACCTTCCCAGGTTCTGCAATTGGAACGCAGTCAGGACCCAAAGCTGCTTTTCCAGAATGAGCTCTTCGCTGCCTTCTTCATCCACTGGGTTGTTCCATTCCTCTTTCAACCGGTCCAAGATAATTTTCGGACCAGCACTCTCCATCCGCCGGATGAAGCGTTGGAATCGACTAAGCTCGAGTGTGCTGCTATGTGCCATTGCAATTCCTACATCAGGAGGCAAAGGCGGGAGGCCCTTCTCATCCGTGGACTCTTGTGTGCCCGAAATGACGATATCCCATTCCGATGGCGGCCTCCAAGTCACCAGATTGGAATCCGACAAACCACTTGCGTAAGAAGCATGCTTCTCGGTCCCTGGTAGCGCGAGCGCCTCATCCGGGTGTTCCTGCAGTTTCAGTACCCCAAGATCCAGACATCCTTCTATTCTCACGGAATGTGGTCTTCTACCGCTATTTTAGCAATCGCTTCTTAGATTGGTCCATTCCCTCACCTTTTCCTTTTCTCTTCCTGGGGACTCGGTGTCGATCTCAGTTCCTCCTCCCCTTCAACAGCCTCCGATCTTCGACTGGTTGTGCGCTGGATGGATGAGTGAGGGCTCAATTGCTGGGTCTCGTAGACTTCGTCAATCACCTTTATCTTCCCAGGGTTCTTCCAGCCCCATTGCCGTTCATCTGTCGGAGTATTAAATGGTGCCTTTTACTTCGAGAGCAAGAGCTGCGGAAACTTACGAGAAGAGCGTGAGACGGTCGAATTAGTATACCGAGATGACAGATCCCCTTCCAACTCAGGGACCTCATATTCGGGCGGATCGATTGAAGCCCCAGACGGGAGGGTAGAAGAAAGAGAAGCCGATACAGTCCAATGTGGTTGTGCTGTCGGGTCTCTCAAGTCTTCCGCTGTGTCGAGGTCTAGGGCTTGTGGGACCGAAATAGAGGTCTTTCTTGGACGAGTAGCACTACGCGCCGTGTCGGGTCGAGTCTTTTGAGATGGCTTGACGCTTTTCGCCTTCTTTAGTCCAGACGTCCACCATAGCTCTCGGTCATCCGGAATGGAGCTCTTAGAACTTTTCGAGCTCCTAAGCGAGGGTGTTGTGGACGAAATTGAACGTTCCTTTTCCTTTTCCCGGGCCTTTCTCTCCTTCCGCTGACCGACCTTCTCCGTATCAGGATCGGTCCACGACAAGTCGGCCGAGAACATGATTGTTTGGCCAAGGTCAAACAGAGTGGATAGTCCACGAACAAATGAACTGCGACAAGGAGAGACTCAGAAGGAGAATCGAACAGTATCGTACAAATTAAAGGTCGCTAATTGATATTCACCCCTCGGGGGAGCGCCGACCAGCCGGTCAGACAGTGTCGCGAAAGCCAGAATGGTCTGTACGACGGTCTTTTTTCACTACAGGACTCCAAGACGCAAGTGGTCGCACACCCTGTCTGTGGCTTTATTGGCCCATGAGCGGGCCCTGCGGGAGGCTTCGAAAACTTGAACCTTGATGAATTAGGACCGTGTACCCTGTCATGCCCTGATGCAAGAGTAAGGACCTTTAAGTGCTCCGTGGGGCTTGTCGGAACGCTCCACAACGCGAAAGTTTCAGTCTACACGTGGGCTACGCGGGTAGAGTTCCGCCATATACCAGAGATGGACAAACACTTTGTCGAAAAAAGAAACGCCACGGTCGTACGACTTCAATGCTGTGGCTAGCTCATCAGGCCGCCTCGTCCTGAAATGTCTATGCCTGATATCGCCATGGATATCCAAGGCTCGAACACAGCAGCGTGCAGATGCGTTGTGATCCCGCAGTCAGGTCCAGTCGCGTATCCACTGTGCAGCCAAGTATAGCGACCCATCTATGTGGTGTTCGTATGTTTATCCACTGCACACAGAACTACCGGCCTCTCACTTCTGCATCTCACTCCGCACGATGAAGCAAAACTGGAGCGGAAGCTGAGGGGTCCGGCGCGGGGCGGGAATCGTTCACCCTGCCGTCACACTGAGAGTTTCTCAGGTTCTACGTTTCGCGAGGGACGTACATCTGTGGGGCTGTTGCGCATCAATCCTTCCGCCAGTCGAATCTGGGCCAGATCGACGCCGCCTGTTCCTGAGCGCCCGGTTCCTGGCAAGGTTCAGCCTGGCTCGCTACCTGCAGCCACTAGTTGCACATCCGCCAGGCTGCTCGATTCTCTGAATTGCCCCAGTCCAATGTTATCTCCACGGCACGAAGCCTCGTGCCGCCGTGGCCTACCATGGACAGGTCCTGTAGCACCTTGATTATTCAACTCTGGCCGAGCTGCTGTCAGGCACAAGGTGACAGCCCGTCAAGCCCGTTTCCTCCACCTCACCAGTGAAGGCTAGCTGCTATCTGCCACCTCTCAGGTCATTGTGCATGGCCTGCTTTTATTTGAACGCCGGGAGCCTTTGTGTCTTTCACTTCTAATTTCGTTTGCTGCTCGCACGGTTCCTCCCGCATGGTCTGAGTCCTCTGAGTCCTCCCTTGACATCACCAGGCCTTCCTCTTGCCTTGCATGTTCCCTTGCGCGCCAACCTCCAAGAGAGACTTTGCTATCTCGAAACGGTGCAAGGAAGCTGAAGTCGCTCCCTCGTCGTTACTATCCGCAGAGCTTCGACCTTCCCTTCTAAAGTTATTCTACGACACCGTTTGAGGCCGACGCCATGGAAACCATTCGAAAAGCACACGATTCTTTCAATGGGGCTATAGGTGCCTCGACGTTTGGGCGGATATTCCGCCTTGAGGGTTCGGGACACGTAAGAGGTCAACTTCCACCGTCGTTCCGGCCTTGTCTCTAACTAGTGCGAAGGAGCAAGAGATCAAAAACACCAAGTTCACCACCGAAGTGCGCGCGGGTCTCACTACATTCTTCACGATGGCTTACATCATTGCTGTCAATGTGAGATCTTCGCGCCTCTATCACAACGTTGCTGATAATTATAGGCCTCGATCCTTTCTGATACTGGAGGCGACTGTGTTTGCAAAGATCCTACGGGTCAGGACCCGACATGTGCAAAGAACCAAGACTACGCGAACTGCGTCCAAGGTGATTCCACAACCCAGGGTCTAGACGGAGAGAGCTAACTCCTCCGAAGAACTACACCGATCGCTGATCACAGCAACTGCTGTCGTTGCCGGTTTCAGTTCGTTCCTATTTGGCTTTCTCACAAATATGCCAGTGTGCTTAGCGTAAGCAAATTCAGTACGCGCATGTTCACTCCAAACCTCTGCTAATTTTCCCACTAGGCCTGGCATGGGATTGAATGCATACTTTGCATACCAAGTCGTTGGCTTCCATGGCAAGGGTATCATCAGTTACAATTTGGCTCTCACTGCAGTCTTCGTCGAAGGATTTATCTTCATCTTCCTTTCGCTGATCGGGATGCGTCAATGGCTTGTCAAAATCATTCCGGTATCCCTCAAGATTGCCAGCGCGTGTGGCATTGGGCTCTTCCTCGCGGAGATCGGATTAAGCCATTCCGCGGGTATCGGCGCGATCACTGGTGGCCAGTCAACACCTCTCGATATAGCGGGTTGTGCACCCCAGTATCAGGATGCTACCGGCTACTGCCAGAGCCACAAAATGACTTCACCTACCGTAAGCGTCTTCTTGTTACTGCGTCGATTCTGTTGTAATCGGAATCCCTGCTGACTGTTTGCTCTACAGATGTGGATTGGAATATTTTGTGGGGGCATCTTTACCTCCTACTTGATGACATACAAGATCAAGAGCGCTATGATAGCTGGCATTGCGCTGGTTTCTATCATTTCTTGGCCGTAAGTTGCAGCCTGCAGCGACCGCTTTCAAGGTACTTACATCCATGCAGGCGGGGTACATCCTTCACCTACTTCCCCTACGATGATGCTGGCAATGACCGTTGGAACTTCTTCAAGAAAGTTGCAAACTTCCACCCCATCGACCACGGCCTGAATGCTCTGGATTGGCACGTTTCCGATGACGCCTCTCATTTCGTCCTTGCTCTTTTTACGTTTCTCTATGTGGACATCATTGACTGCACGGCCACGCTCTACAGCATGGCAAGATTTTCCGGTGTCGTAGACCCAGAAACTGGGGATTTTCCTAGGTCAACCCTTGCTTACTGCACAGATGCCTTCTGCATTTCCATTGGCGCTCTTTTGGGTTGCTCTCCAGTCACAGCCTTTATCGAGTCCGGAGCAGGCATTGCCGAAGGTGGCAAGACAGGGCTCACTGCCATGACTTGCGGTGTATGTTTTCTTATCTCCATGTTCTTTGCTCCTATATTTGCGTCCTTGCCGCCGTGGTCAACTGGCTGCACCTTGGTACTGGTAAGTGTGATCCCTTGTCTTTGCAGACACAGTCTAACGAGATAAAGGTTGGTTGTCTGATGATGCGGCAAATCGTCAACGTCAACTGGCGATACATTGGAGATGCGGTTCCTGCTTTCGTCACGGTCATGTTCATTCCGTTTGGCTACAGCGCTGCGTACGGTCTGATTGCTGGTCTTATGACCTACACAGCTCTCAATGGGCTCATCTGGATCACCAAATTTGTTACTCGAGGCTACATAGTCCCTGATGACGAGGACCACCGCGAGTACTGGACGAGTGAGTACTTTATCAACTTGCTATTGAACCAGAGACTGATTGTATTGCAGTCAAACCCCACGGCAAGCTGCCTTGGTTTGTGACAGCGGGCCACTCTTTGACTTCTCGTTTCGGACGTGACAGTGATGGAAAGCAAGACGGCGGTTCCATGAAGAGCAGCGAATCGCGGAAGCACTTCCGCGACGAATCCAAGGGGTCCGACCAGGAACTGGAAACCGTTGTGGTGGTTCCAAGGGATGAGAAAGTCCTCCGAAAGTTTTGAGGACAGGTGATTCGCAAGGTTGGTGTGTGCTAAGATTAGCATCACTCTGCACGTGTGTATTTTGTATGTTGTGTGTTTTGGGGGATTAGCACGTCAATGATTCTGGGCGGCTATCTCGGTGTATTTTAACCATCATACTGATACCAACGGTCGAGACTCAACATGAATTTCATCGTATTGTACATGCAAGACACCGCGTCACATCAGGAACGAAATTCACTCCTGGACTCGGGCCTGGACAAGATTTCTCAGATGACCTGTGCCTGAATCGCAAGGTTTAAGCCGAACACTAACGATCGGCAACTATCTTTCGGCTGCCGGTAGTCTCCCGAGAAGCTTTGCACTATCGCATGCAAACTTTGAACGGCGTGGAGACCCCTTGCGGATCAGCCCTTGCCCCAGCCGTTTCCTTATTTCCAATTTTCCCGTCCCTTCACATGTTCAGCATCACGCGGACAAATGACTGCAGAACTCGTCATCAAAGCGGGAAAAAGCGTCCTGGCCTGGCCCGTTTTCCATTGATCCAACATTATCCGAAACCTGGCACCGCGCTAAAATGATATGCATCTATTTGTGGGGTAAAGCGAGGGCCAAAGTTCGTCCATTGCTCTTTCTAACCGCCCGCGCTGACCGACACATCATCTCCCCGCTATCCTGAATAATGAACTGCATATGACCAAAGCTCCCGGTGTCTGACCTCTGCATGCGTTCCCGAGCCTACGGAAGATTTGCAACAACCCGGATATGATGACCAAGGAAACTCAACACAGCATGCCCCCATCAATCTGATACACCGAGCCCGTCGTATAGCTACTATCTTCAGAAAGCAAGAACATGATCAGCTTAGCGATCTCTTCTGGCCGGGCACGGCGACCGAGCACGGCATCGTTCGGGAGTTCGAAGCCAAGGTCGGCATCCAGTCTCTCCATCAACGGCGTCTGCACGAAGCCACTGGGGATACGCGTCAACCACAGGTCCTCCTGAAAGAGAGAAAATAGAACGATGTTCAAGTTCAATACTTACGGTGCGATCGCGTTGACTCTGATTCCGGTGTCGGCTTCTTCGCGAGCCGCCGCCTTGGTGATTCCAACGACGGCGAACTTACTCGCGCAATACACAGAACATGATGGCTTCCCAACAAGACCTACGATGGAGGCTGCGTTCACGATTGAACCTCCACTCATATTACCTTCCGCTGCTCTCATATTACGAAGCTCTGCTGACATGCAATTGAAGACGCCCGTGACATTCACCGCGAAGACGGCCTCGTAGTCCGCAGAATCGTGGTCTCGTACAGGCCCGAGACGTCCTGAGATCCCAGCAAGATTCGCAGCGCCTGCCGGGGTCAATGAAATTCTCTATTTGTACTTGCCGGCAACTAGATCGTTGCTGGGTGATGACTCTGCTACTCACCGTCTAAAGCGCGACCAAACTTTCGCACTGTGTCACCAACCCACTCGTCCACCGCATTTCGGTCGCAGACGTCAACTCTCTTCCAGAAAACATTCACGCCGCTATCCGTCAACTCCTTGGCAAATCGTTCCACTGCTTCTCCATCCTTGTCTGCTAATGAAAGCAGATCGCCGTTCTTCCCCAGCAATTGGGAAGTCGCGCGCCCGATTCCGGACGCAGCTCCCGTGATGGCGAAAAGTTGCCCCTTGACTGATGACATGACCAACCTTGGGAAGTCTGGACAGCAGACGAGATTTGAAGAATCTTCAATCTCCACCCAAGCTGTGCATTTATTGACTGGTAGCGGCCCCACAGCTCAACGGCTTTCTGTTGGGGGAGCCGATGCCAATCGAAGTGACACTGCTTCTTCCTCGCAGACAACCGTGTGGGAGTTGCATGTCGAGTTGTTCGACTTCCCGGACGAATCTTCCCGATGGCCACGCCAACGTCGGCGCGTCGGTAAGGTTGACCGATTTCACAACGGTCCACGAGTGTCCTCGAGTACAACCATCTCGCTCATATTCAGACGGTTATTCCTTCCTCTTGAGACAGCCACAAGAAGTCCACTGTCCTACACAACCAAGAAGTCCACTGTCCTACACAACCCAGGAATCCAAGTCATCAGACGCAGCCTCCGTGAAAAATGTCTCTCCGCCGCTTTCACGAATAAGAACAATCAGGCAGCCTCCCTTGTCCAGGTTATTTTCGTTGGGTTTCACCAATCTTTGAGCAACCTTCCAGAAAACCAATGGTGACATGTACCACGTCGAATGTTTGGGCATTCCTTTCATCTCGGTTAGGCGTCCACGGGAATGCGCATGTTGTGCTTCTGTGTGGCGTTACTCGGAGAAGCTCGTGTCACTACATCTGCAAAGCCGGGACAAGGGGCGGTGAGTCGAAGCGGGTCTACAGGCGTTTTTTGCAAGGCTTCGCACAGATCGAAGATTGAGCCCCTGGTGTAACAGCGAGAGAAGCTTCTTCCACCTCTCAGCCTCGTAAACAGCGAATGGCAGTGTCGGCGAGCTTGACAGCAGGCAGCGCCGCAATGTCTCTAGATCCGGCAAAGCTTCCAGAAAGACTCCGCCTCGCTCACCGAAAGTTTCAAAGAACATTCCAAACATGACGCTAGAAACAGCTTGGGCTGACATCATTCTTAGGTACCACGCGGTCCTAGCCTTGGACTCCATCATTCTGCTTGGCCCTTCATGCTTCACGGACAAGTTCAGAAGAATGAAACTGCAATCCAGTCTTCTGGGACCAAACGATGCTTAGGGTCAATACCAGATTCATACAAGATGACATATAATCGGCGGGTGCCTGGAGATCGCCTCTCAGAGCGGACATGTACTGAACCAGGATGTTTTCCTCCCCCATTGGAAATAAACATATCGCTTGCACCCGGTGTAGGGAGAGAAAGGTCAAGTGTGACGGTTTGAAGCCGAGCTGCCGCCGGTGCCAACGAAACGGACATGCCTGTGCGTATCTCAGGGGAAAGAAGCAGCGTCCCAAGAATGAATGGCTACAGCACCTTCGGACCTTCAGCGCACAACCGAGTAAGCGGGTTCTTGAACTTTTGCTCACGACAGACTAACGCCTCTTTAGTGCACTTCGATACAACGGGGGCTTCCACCAAACAATTTGCACGCAGTTCAATTGGCCCAGAGAGGGACATAGCACCGGGAGTCATCGTGAACGAATCGATGCCCAATCCCACGCGAGCGCCAAGCGTGACAGATTCCTACGCCTCCAATCCAACGCCTTCGAACCACATCCCCCAATGGATGCCAGACACAATCTCGACCGAGCAAGCCGCATCCTCGCCACATCCGTACGCGATCATGCAAGGCGCGACATTCCAACCCGCATCCGAAGACGCAAACTTCAGCCTCGCCCCATGGCGCTCCACAACGCCCTTCTCGCAGGCTTCCGAGGACTCGATGACCATGTTTCCGAGTACGACATCTAACCCGACTATAAGGTCGAATCCGGATATGGATACGAACTATAACTCGGATTCGGAAGGATTGGATCCCAGGGTAGCGTGGCCGCCGCGCTCGTACACGCCTTTCTCTCTAGTCTCGGAGGATGTGCCGTTGGATGGCGTGGGGATGGGGTTGCTGGATCTGTAAGTCTTTCTCCAGAGTATATCTGCACGTTGAGTGCGAGCTGTCTCTTGGGCTTTGCTGATTGAGAGGCATGTAGGTCGTTGTGTTATGCTGATCCAGTGTATACTGCGTTGGAGGGTAATGATGGCGCTTGGAGGTGTCGGGGATGGGACGAGTGGGCCGGGTGACAGAGCTCTGGAAATGTCGTGTAGGTGGGGTGGGTAGGTGTGTTGCAAGAGACTGTTCGTTTGAGTTGTGTCGACATTGATTTGTTGTTTGATACCCCAGCCTAGCGATTGAACTCTTGCTTGGTAGTTTAAGACTGTATATGTACTAGATATGATCTGATGATTCTTCATCATTCTATCATCATATCTCCCAGCTTCCGGCGCGGTCTTTGGAGATCTTCCTCCGCACAGATAGTCTTGAAACATGATCGGCTATTGTCCTTTCTTTTCCTCCCGTGCTCCCTGCTTCCCCTCGTGCGGCACAAACCTCTTCCTCACAGCCCTCACCATCTGCATGAACCAATAAAAGTTGAGCAGACTCAACGCCGTGTTGCCCACCAAATATATAACAACAAGCCACATGGGCAGCGGTCCCATCTCACAGCTCGCAACTCCTCCTTGGCCCACGCCACTCGCGTTCTTCTGGCATTTGCCGTCGTCGACTATGGCGCCGTACTCGTCTGCGAGGGTCGTCGTGAGGGCTTTGTAGATGTCCGAGTAGATCATGATGGACTGGTAAGTGCCCCAGACGAGGCGGCAGAAGAAGAAGGTCAGGAGCAGGGCGATGCCGTTGTAGAGTTGGAGCTTAGAGCCCGTCAGGTTGAGTTTATCGCAGAACCAGTGGATGTTCAAGAAGGGCGTGGAGAGCTCGTAGAGGACGAAGGAGAGGCCGTAGTAATTGCCAAAGGGTCTCTAGAACACTAGTCAGTTGGGATGGCTCATGTTGGTGGGAGCTGCTGAGGGGAAGTCCTCACAAATCCTATGCATGTTACTGCTAGCGCTCCAATGGCATGCAGCAATGCACTCGGTCCTGATAGTGCTATGTATTGTGCGGATATCTGGAGATCCCAGAGGAAATAACCTGCTGCAAAGCCCTGCACCATTCCACTAGCTGGTGTGTAGCCCCATAGTCTGCCCCTCCAGTCCATTTCTTGTCGTTGCGCGTCTGTGGAAATAACATATAGAGCTGCCGTATTTATGAACAGAGCCTGTACCATCGAGACCCAGTGGATGTCCCAATTCAACTGTGTACGTTTGCTGAACTTGCGATAGACATTCGGACTGAGAATGCGTGAGAGCGTTGGCGAGAGGTAGTAGAGGATGAAATGGTAGGCGAAGAAGCCGATGAGCACCTCGTGTGCATGCCATGGTAGCGTGTACAGTGATAACTTCTCAGCTAGGGGCTTTGTCAACACGACGAGGCGCGTGGGTGCGGGGATGGGATCTCGCATGCTGAAGCTTGATATTATCTATTTAATGGCAAGCAAGGGGTCAAAGATGCGGAGAGTGAAGACAGCACACAGATAGGCACGCGAGCAAAGACATGATTATATACGAGCCCGGCTGACGAGGTGCAGGACGTTTCGGTGGGCGTTTGAGTTGTAAGTCGCAGGATGGCCGGAAGCTCCAGATGCCGTCATTGAACCCTGAACCCTGTGCGAAGGTCGCTGCATTGGCCGATCTTTGAGCGGGGCAGCACTAGAGCCATGGAGTCGGTCACGTGATTGAGGCAGCTAGCCGGCCTGGTGACTGCTAGCTCTCGAGCTCTACAGCCTCGACTCCGTCACCAGCGTATCCGCCGTCCTCCACCAATAACCCGCGCCTATCGCTCGCGAAGCACCTTTCATAGTCAGCGCGTACATCTCACAGACTGCAGCTCCCGCGCCCGGCAGTCCTTCGCTCACGCAATACCCCGAATCAAGGCCTCGAGCTCCCCACCCACCACCAACTCCCTTTCACCAACCTGCGCGGCGGTTCACCAATCTGCTCAGCGGCTCACCAACGTGCTCAAAAGGCGGCGGTTGCGTCATCGGACGTAGAAATGTAGGTCTCGAGGCACCCAACATGGCTCTGTTTTCTCTGCTTTGGGTGAAAAGAGGCCACGCCGGAAAACTAACACCAGCGAAGCCCTTCTCGCTTTCACTCCGACTCTTAAGCTACTGGTCTGTGCTCCCCCGTTGCTGTTTCTATGTCTCTGCCTGAAGCTTTCGAGCTTCTTTTCTCTCTTCTCCTCTAGTGCCTTTGCATTCACAGTTGTCAGGGAACAGCCACTGACTCTATGCCATCTTTCACAGTTACGGATTTCAAAAAACACACTGACGAGTGCGGAAACACCTGGCCCAACGATACCGGCATCGCCCAGGTTCGTCTACAGCTCGAAAGCGGCAAAGTCTACAAGGACACGTTCGCAAACCTCATGGAGTTCCCCACCCACCCCGCCGACTTCCACGGTGATAGTCGTATCTGGAAAGAAGATGGGGTCTACCATCTCATGGATGATCATGAGCAGGAGTGGGAGTTCAAGGAGTCTTCGTCCAAGTGGAACAAACTGAAATATCACGATCTCCTTGTAAGTCACCCAAACCCGTCGACTGTACATCAGCGCTGTACTAGTCATCTGCTGGTACTGGTCGCTTGCGGACCCTTTCATGGGCCACGTGGAATCACGGTCTTTCAATGAACGACGCTCACTCTTGCGCCACAGGCCAACCCCGGCATCAATGACGAAGATGTCGAACAATTCCAGCAGGGTTTCGCGCATTCGCCCGAAGCGCAAGAGACGGCTCCGACTCAAACAGGGAAGAAGCGCAAGAACCCCCCCAGCTCCAACGATGTGAGTCTCCCTTCACGCCCTGATTGTTCGCACTCTAGCACTAATGGATTCGCGCCCGCTAGGCGAACGGCAAGAAGGCCAAAGTCCAAGAGAATCGGGCCATCTTCATCTCCAACCTCCCGAAAGATACCACTCTCACAGAACTCGAGGATCAATTCAGCAAGTATGGCTTGATCGACATGAGCGTGGATGGCACCAAGCGAGTCAAGATGTACCTGGATGACATTGGCGAGTTCAAGGGCGAGGCTTTGATTGTCTACTTCAAGAAAGACTCTGTTCAACTGGCTATCGACATGGCTGACGGCTTCTATCTCCGCTACGGTGGCGAGCGAATGAGCGTGAAGGAGGCCGACATGTCCTTCAAACGCAATCAAGACACCGAAGTCGTCAGGTCCAAGATGGGTCGCAAGGAGAAGAAGGAGAAGGAGCGCGCATTGGCCGAAATGAATCGGTAAGATTTCCAGCTGAGTTCAGTGCACACTGAGCTAACTACCCACCAGCCGCCTCACCGACTGGGACTCAGGCGACGAAGCCGCAAGCCTGATCCACAACCCGCCACCAGTCAACAAGTTCGCAAAGAACGTCATCATCAAGAACGCCTTCTCGCTCGAAGAGCTCGACGAGGACGTGCAAGCCATCTCCGACATCAAGGAGGACTTCCAAGAGGCCGGTGCCGAGTACGGCACAGTCACCAACGTGATTGTGTACGACCGCGAACCAGCGGGCATCGTCACCGTCCGCTTCTCCGAGGAGGCTGCTGCCGAGCAGTTCGCCAAGAAAGCCAACGGCATGCAGTTCGGCGACCGCGGCGATGGCGTCCAGCAGTACCTGACGGCCTACGTGGCGCAGGACAAGCCCAAGTTCAAGAAGTCGGGCAAGGGGACGGAGTCGGACGAGGAGGAGGAGGCGGCGCGCCTCGAGCGCTTCGTCAACGAGGATACCTCGTAGACGTGGTCTTTCTTCAGGGGGTGGGGTTTGGGGATGATTAACGTTTCAAAAGTCGTGGAGGGGGCCGCTTGGTTGATACCCACTTGTAGTCAATAGATAGCCTACTAGCCACAGGAGTTACGGAGTAGTGAAGACTCTTTCTGTGGGAAATACAATTCTTCAACAACGTGCATCTTGATCCTCAAAGGTGTTTCAATGGACAGGGAAATCTAGATTTAGATGATCTTGGTATTGGTATTGGTATCTACAAGCTCAAGCCTGCACCCAGCATTACAGGTAGTTATTATAGCGAAGAAAGCCGCCACCGCCCTCAAGACAGGCCTATATCCCAGAAACCCAAAATGACCCAGATCACACCACGCCATAGTCAGAAACATTGGTATCCCCGAAAAACGCCCAAGCATGCATGTCACACATTACACCACCCACCAACGTCTACCCTACCACCGCACACCCCCTTGTTAGCGCCATTCACCGCTTTACAACACTAGCGCTAGAGCGCCTGCCAGCACAGCTGCGCCCGCGACGACAGTCTTGCTCGCACCGCTAGCGGGTGCGCTCGTGGTCGAGGGGTTGGAAGGCTGCGTGGGCGTTCCGGAGTGGAATGTCGTTGCTGATGCGGGGACCGTGATGGTTGCGGATGCGGTGCCCGTGGCGATATGTGTGCCATTGACAGTAGGCAGGGCGTAGCCGCTGGAGACGGTCGACGAGGATTCGGCGCCGTTGAGGGAGAAGTTTGCGCAGGTGAGGCGTGTTTTGTTGTTTGAGTGAATGACGAAAGAGAGGTTGCCGAGGAAGGCGTTGGAGGAGGGATCTGTGCTTGTGTAGAAGTCTACGAAACTACGGGCGTTGTTAGTGTTATGCTTGTGTTTGTGTTTGTGGTTGTGTTATTGTTTAGGAGAGGGGGACTGAGGAAATAAGGGGGAGGATAAGGAGGATAGAGTAGGGAGACGTACGTCGTGCTATCGGCGGGCGAGTTGGTGATGTTTCCGTGCTTGCCGCTCAGGTCACCAACCTGGCATGTCGCGGGCTTGGTGGCATCGCATACAGGCGTCTCGCCCCGCTTGTACGGATCCAGGTGAGCTCCTGCACCAGTGCAATTGCCATCGGCCGGGACGGGCTTCTCGTGGATATGGTACACTTTCATCATGTTAGTCTTGGGTTCACATATGCGACTGGGTAGTCCGCCGAGGAAGGGAACGTACTGAAGGGACCGAGACTGGCATCCGGGAGACCAGAGACTTCGATTTGGAATGCAACACCTTTGCCATCACCACCGGAGGAAGCCTTGACGACGCCTCGGACGGTGGTTCCGGCTTTGTCAGGGAGAGTGGCCTGATATTGAACGCCAATCGGGTTGCCGGTTATCTCGGGAGCAGAGGCAGTGGATGATTGCGCGCTCACTGCAGAGGCAGCGGCGACGATGGCGTAGATTGAGAAACGCATTGTGAGCTGCTGGTGTCGAAACGGGCAGTTGCTGCAGGTGTTGCGAAATAAGAGTCGACGAGCGAGGGATTGAGTAGGCGACGAGCGAGTGTGGTGTATGTATTTTGGGGTAGCAGTCTGGGGACGAGCAGGTGGACAATATATTGGTCGTCGCGGTTACCTCTTGTAGTGGGCTGGCAGTCACGCTGGTGCACGAATGCGTCACTCAAGATTGGCCGCGCAATTTGCGGTGAATGTGACTACAGGCACAGGGGGCCGAACTCAATGTTGCAAACAGAGAAATGGATGACGGTAGGAAATTTGCCGCGTGAAATGTGATCTTCTGTGGCCGTAACCGGCGAGCAGGAGATATATGTGCGGAGGTTGGGGTTCACGTCGTACAGGGCGAGCACACCCCCCTGCGCCACAGCCTCCGCATTCCATAGCGTGTCGATCGCCTCCTCAGACTCTGGCTGAAGTGTGTGTCTGCACACGGGTCTGCTTGCGGCCGAGCAATGTATCCAAATGGAAAGACGAGGTTGACGGGGGCTGATAGTTGTCGCGAGGCGCCGAGACAACATGGCCAGACAAGCTTTGTGCACGGCCTGCCGTCGGTTTGAAACATGCAGAAACGCCCTGTCCTACCCAATCATCGTATCGCGTGAAGTGATGGGCCAGGAACACGGCCAGCGAACTGTTGGCCTCCAGAACGACCCTGGCCAACGAAGTCGCTTCGTTTTCCGCACGCAGCCGCGAAAGCGATGACTGCGCAATGTGTTCCAGCCTTCTCGCCTGTTGTACACGCTTCAGAGGCGCAAAGCCTACCGCCAGGTCCCGCCCGCGGTTGACGATAGGCCGCACACACGAAACCTCGCGCTGCTGTGCCCCAAAAAGCCGCTGCCAGGTCGTGACAAGCTTCGACTAGTGGACGCGCTAGCCTTTTCTCCTAAATATACCCTGGCGGATCGCTCGCCGTCAGCCACTCCGAACACTCGAGACAACCTGTCTTCGCGCTGTTTCATGATCTTTTTAGAAACTTTATGAACGCCTGTTTCTGGCCGTCCGCGACCGGCTGACGCCAGAGCCGACTTCAAAGCCACCGTCGCCTGGAGACAGTCTCGAGAATGTGCTCCATGTAGCGCCATGACAAGAAAGGAGAAGTGTCAAGAACGGAACACAGCCTGGACGTGACACAAAACAATAACGAGCCGCGATTCGGGAGCCCAGTGTCAATATACGGCATATTGTGTGCGGGGGAAAATCAAGATCCATATTGCCCGGTTTGGTGTTGGTACCGCAGGGCCATTTCGGGGGATACATGCTGATTGGCGCAAGGGAGCTGATATTCCTGGGGTGTGTGGATGAATGCGGCAAGACCATGTTGTGCGACCATGTTATATGTGTGACAGCCATGCAGTGTCTAAATGATGATGACCATTGACAAGGAAATGAAGTGATGGGAAGATGACTTGTTTGATGACGATGCAATGACCGGTATTTTTGAAGATTGCCTACCGTGATGTGAACACGATGCTGCGGTTGTGACTCCGCCGAGCTGTCATCGCGGAGACGCGACGCTGTTGTGTCCCGTCAACGACACGTTGTGGCCACATATGGTCTGTCACACTGCGGTCCTTCATCGAGCCTCATTTCGAGTCTTGTAGCTGACCCGCGGCGAGCACCAGCCAACAATTTCCGCGACACCCTCTCGTGCCAGGTCATCGCTCACTGCATGCACATTTTTGTACGCGTAGACCAGGTCCTTCTCGTCGCATATGACCCATGTCCCTTCTCCGGATGCTGGCACCAGGATATTCTTGTTCCTGTATTTTTGGCTGAGAGATGAAAGGGCTTTGGCCCGCGACATGCTTCTCCCGGCACCATGAGCTAGCGAGAGTGCGTTGGTGAGACCCCAACTGTTATTTACGGAGAAGACGGGCTTCAAGATCATGGTAGGCGTTCCCCTGGACCCTGGTAGTGGAAGTAAGAAAAGCGGCAAGTTCGTACTAGTGTCGTAAGTGGGTGCTGCACCTTTGCGATGAAGAAATACGTAGTCGTCGTGTGGGAAACTCTTTCCAGGCGACATCTTGGAGATCTTCTCCTCTGAGCGTTGATGGGCGGTTTGAGATGGTGGAATGCGCGGCCACTGTACGCGTTCCAAATTGTTATGCCAAATGTCGACAACTCGTCGCTTCCGAAGCTCTTGCTTGGCCCGGAACAGTGCCTCAAGGTTATTACTGCACTCCACATCCAGCGCGTTCCTTCCTAGTTCCCACGCCGAATCTCCAGGCTCAAGGCAGGAAAGAAAGCGCAGCGCGATCAGATCCCGGTTCGCTTTTGCCCACCACAAACCTCGATCGTGCTCTTCCATATACGCGCTCATCTCCTCGCTACCTTCCTCCAGACTAACATGCGTGTCTGGTGCATATCTCTTCAAGATGCTCCCACCATAACCCCGCGATCCAGAATGCACAAGGAGTATCACCTCGTCCGTCTTCAGTCCAGGATCGTCTTCCGTGGAAGGTGCAATCGATTCAACGACCTGGATCTCCGCGAAATGATTCCCAGCACCAATGGTGCCGACAGCACGATCCCACTCTTCACCAGCCGAACAGCTACCCTCTTCATCTCTTAACCATTGCTCGCGATCGGTCCGCGTCCGCCAAGGTCCTTCAAGACCACGCAGCTTCTCAGCCACTTTCCTGCCTTTGTCGCCATCTACCTGGCTTCGTGAGAGCGTTGTCTTATACCATGCCATGCCACATCCAATATCCGAACCGATCAGCGGTGGATGAATCCATCTCTTCGACACAAACACGGCGCCGACGGGGTACTTCGTTCCTGGGCAAAGATCCGGTTGTCCTGAAGCGTAGACGATACCAGGGAGCGTGCGTGCGGTGGTTGTGAGTTGTGTTAGGGCTAATTGCTCGACAGGCGCATCGTGAGCGAGGATGCTGATGGAGCAATTGGGATTGGCGTCTTCTGCTCACAAGTTAGACACAACCTAGATAAAACAACAACTAAATTACCATGACTGCTACCGCCTTCCTTCTTCACACCAACATACTCCTCTCCAGCACTAACAAGCAGCACGACATCATCTCTGAGACACTCTTTCCAGTCATCGTGCACGACCAACTCTTTTCCCGACCCGGCGACGTACACGCGAGCGGGCTTCTTGATTCGAAGTTTTGACTGTGCGGTTTTAAGGACGAGAGATCGGATGGATGAGGCGGCGGAAGGATCGGAAGACAGGGACGCGGGAATCAAGAGTGGAGTTTTGGAGGTCTGCTTGGCGTTTGAAGATAAGGTGACGCGCGTGGCTGGCATTTCTTTGGTAGGGATGCTGGTTTGGGGATAGTCTGCTGCTGTAAGCCTTGGGAAAGAGCGCAGTTGAACAACTTCACTGTTCTGCACACCAACCTCGAAAATTTTGTCTTGAGTGCGATTATAACAGTCGCGAGCGCGAACAAGTTATAATGATGGTATTCACTGACGCCAGAAGGACTGAATCGAGAATTTCTACCTGGCGGCTGGTTGCTCAAAGTGACTCATCCTGAGTACGGCTGACCCTGGACTCCGAGATTCTGTGAAGGCCGAATTGAGAGTTCGTACTTGGTTACATTATCTTTTGAATTCACTCCGAGAGAAGAAGATTATTTGAGTCTCTAAAACTGCATTTCAGAGTTCACGCGATGAGGCGGGAAAGACATCGCAGCTATTCTACAATGAACAACCTCCTGTGTCGTAAGATGCACTACTTGAACATGTATCGCGAGAAGTAAGAGCTGATCGACTGGTACCAATCTGGAGTTGGAAACGGAAGCAGTATATACAACCACTCGCATCATCCTATTACCAACATGTACAGAAATCACCAAACATTCCGCATCTCCTCTCCTTAAACTTAACCCAAAGTCCCTTATACTCCAACTCACCCGGCCTAGCCTATCTAATTTCACATCAACTCAGCCGTCCTCTCCTCACTTTCCCTAATCCACCTCTCCAACAATCCCCTATCTCTAGGCTTGAACCCGACCTTGAAGTACTTCGGCTCCATGGTCAAACTCGTCGGAATCGCATTCGCCTCCAAGCAATCCAGGACCGGCATATCCCTCTGATCCTTCGGCGGCGTAAACTCAAAAGCACTAATCAGCCTCACAAACGCCGTATACAGCTCCCGATTCGCAAGATGGCTGCCCGCGCACATGCGACTCCCTGCGCCGTACCCATAATGCGGCGTGCCCGCGCCCTCGGACACATCCAGATACCGCTCCGGATTGAACGTGTACGGGTCGTCGAAGTGCGTGGCGTCGTAGTCGGCAGCGTACGCGTTCATGTAGAAAGTGGTGCCTGAGGGGATGACGGCGCCGTTCCATTCGATGGGTTTGATCGAGACGCGGGGGAGGCAGATGGGGATGACGGTCCAATAGCGCAGGATTTCTTTGTACAGCGCGGTTATGTAGGGGATTTTCTCTTCGTGCAGGCAGGCGTGCCAGGCCGTGTTATTGGGGTAGACGGCTTGGATGGCGGCGTGGGCTTTGGCTTGGATCAGTTGGCCGGCGGGCGAGGCGAGGTAGGCGATGCCCATTATTAGGTTACCGGGGACCGTGTCGAGACCCGCGGATACCATGGTCAGGCAGATCGATTTTATCTCGGCTGTGGAGTGTTAGAGTTGGTGGGTAAGACGGGGCACATGTGATGAATTGAGAGAGATTGGGGGTGGGACTGGACGAACCTTCGTTGAGTTTTGCTTCCGGATCTTTGAGGATGTTGCCTGTGATGCATGGTTTGTCTGTCCCATTTGTAATCTTCTCTTTCAGTATACCCAACAGTCTATCCATGTAGATATCTCGCCGCTGTCGGAACTTCACAGCTTCTTTACTCTGATTCGGGAACATTCGCAGCAGGGGAACATAGTCCTGCCAGTTGTTGCTCGTGCTTCTGAAATTCGAGACGCCGCGCTCCACATCAGTAATCTCTTTCAGCAACGCATCTTCCTTGTCGCCGTCAATGCGGTACCCGTAGTTCAGTGTTAGTGAGGTATTCAGAGCATATCTCTGCCAGTATCCGCGAGGATCAAGGTCAATTTCTCCACCTTTGCTGTCGTGCAGGATTTCCTTGATGCTAACGTTCGACTCGAGGTCGATCAATGGCATATATGACTGCACTGCAGGCCGATTCAAAGCTGTAGCGGCAGCCTTCCGGCGCTGTTTACAGCTCTCGTCCCATGGCGAGGTCCCAATCGTGAATCCCTGAGAACTAGACACCACAGTATGGAAAGTGTGTAGTGTTGGTCTCGATATCAGAGCAGCTTGATTCGTAATCCAGATATGTCTGACAGAGTCGAAAGTGTTGGCGAATACAATACGCTAGATGGCGTCAGCAACTAAGACGATACTTGAGATCTTTCCTAAAGTTGGACTGACTCTATTGCCCATGCGGACCTGGAAGACTGGTCCATACTTCTTCGCCCATTTTTGTGCTACCAAGGCATGGTTCTCTCCAAGCTCAATTAGACTGCCAAATAGTGGGAGACCCGGGATTTCGGGTATGCCTTTGATCTTTGGAGAGTCGGTGCTGTAGAGAAACCTGTAGACCGCGTAGGTGACGACCAGTGCCGCAGCTATGAGCACTGGAGAGACCATGTTGGGCCGGAACAGTTCTGGTAATGCTGATCAAATTCGATGAACTTCAGTATTGTAGGGGATGTCTTAGGTTCGTCTGTTGATGCTGTTTTCACTCAGCACTGTTCTTATATGTCTTTCGATCCGGAGACAATCAAAGCTTCTTGTACATTCAATGCAAACCCTAGGACCATAGCCGAAGCCTGTATCCGTGACCTGCTGATGACTGACCCGAGACTCCTCCGACGCTTAGCTGTACGATGCAGTCATGTACACGCTGTTATTGGACAAATACTGCCTGTCGCTGTGTAGCATAAGATCTTTGTTCCTGGGAAGTTGTTTCTTGACCCCCGCACAGTGAAATATCGCGGCCCTAATTCCGAGGTTCCGTACTTTCTCCACACTTGCGACAGACTAGCGTTGTGGGAGGTCCGTATTACGAAGGAGCTGGTTTTTATTGAGGAATACTCAACACCCACACAGCCTTTATTCAAAAGGCTTTCTTGGGCTTCGCTATACCCAACAATAAGGTCTATATAACATACAGCAACCTTAGACGAAGGTGCTTGAAATATTCCTCACTAAAAACCAGCTCTTTCGTACCCCAGATCTACGAATGAGGTCACTCCCCTCATGCAAGCCAACTTGAGTCCTGCCCTATCCGGCGCCAGCGTTTTCGGCGAGTTACGGCGAGCTGTCTAGTTGCCAGGAGTCTGCTACAACAAAGCTCGCCGCTCCACAGTCGTGTCATGTATGCGGTGAGCAGGGCGCCTGCCAACGTTCAGCCTTCTGAGCTGAGTCAGTATGGTTTGGCTGGGGAAGTTTGATTATGCACTCGTAGTAACATTGCTGCGGTAAACAGAGAGTCGTTGCAAGCGAACGGTCAGTCCTCATGCTCTGATATTAGATATACAAGTGGTGTACTGTATAACTCAAGACTTTCGGTGACAGGCTAGATCATCAGGTTCGTATGTCACAGTTGCAAAGCCGGCTCGATCCTCCCAACACATTCCCCAAAACCGACAAGTGCAGAATCATCGCCTCCACAAACACCTGTGATTGTGATCTCATCGCCATCCTCGAGGAACTTCCTCTCTTCGCCGCCAGATAACTTCACTGCTGTCTTGCCACCCTCGCTCTGCTCGAGGAAGCTTCCAAACTCGGCAGAAGTGTCACCGCTTATTGTTCCCGAGCCCAGTAAGTCTCCGGTCTGGAGAGGACAACCGGTGATTGTGTGATGAGCCATCATCTGAGGGAAGGACCAAAGTAGGTGCCGACCGTTGACCTTTGCGACTGTTGAAGAGTTCCCGGCATTTGCTGGGTCGAGTTAGCAGAAGTACACGTATGAGCATTTCCGCACGTACTCTTGATATCAACCTGGAGCCGAATATCGTAGACATTTTTCTCCTCTTTCTCCCTGAGATATGGCAAGATTTCCGTGTCATTTTCAATACCCTTTGTCTTGAATGGCTCCAGCGCATCAGCCAGTACAACCCAGGCACTGATTGTTGTGCCAAAGTTCTTTGCATTAAACGGACCCAAAGGAACGTATTCCCATGCCTGAATATCTCTCGCTGACCAATCGTTCAACAAGACCAATCCGAACAAGCTGTTATGAGCCTCGTTAATCGGCAATGGCTCGCCGTGCTTGTTTGCTTTACATACAAACGCGCCTAACTCCAGCTCAATATCTAGCTTCCTGCACGCAGTGAACGTAGGAATATTCTTTTCTGCCTTTGGGTCTAGGAGGATCTGGCCGTTGGGACGGCGAATTGGCGTTCCTGAAACCACTACTGATGATGCACGGCCATGGTAGCCGACTGGAATATGCTTGTAGTTTGGCTGGAGTGCATTCTCAGGTCCACGAAACAAGCATCCGGCGTTGAAAGCGTGCCTCATGCCAGCAAAGAAGTCGGTGTAGTCACCGATTTTCATCGGCAGATGCGTAGTGACATCCTTCAGAGGCAGCAGCGCTTGCTTTTGAAGTGTTGAATTGTTCTTCAGGACATCGGGATACGGCGTATCTTCCGCGAAAACACTCTGTATATACGTGCGCACGACTGAGTGGATTGGCCGGCCAAGAGCTGCAAACGCGTTCAACGAAGGCTGCGAGAATACTGCTTGATGTGGTTGAATGGTCGACAGGGCTGCAAATCCATTGTTCGCAGCGAATAACTCCAGATCGAGGGCATGGTCTCCAATTGCGACCGCGACCCTAGGTGTCTGTGAGGTGGCCGTGGAAATTACGCCGAAGGGTATATTGGCGAGGGAGAAGTGTGAACCCCTGGGGATGCAGAACCAAGATCTGGATGTAGACATGGTCTGTGGAAGGGTGACTTGTGCTTAGCAGTCTTCCGTAGGATAGTGGTTGTTTCCGGATACTGCAGATGCACTCGGGTATTGAAGGATATGTATGAAATCTGACCGCCTGGGCCTGGTCTCGCGATATACCAAGTCGGATCGTACGATGAGCTGGGTAGCTGGCAGAGACTGCGACTATAGATAATCCGCATCGCGACAAATGACTTGATCCGACATCTGCTCGCGACGGTTGGAGCCGGCGATGAGACCGGAAGCTGTGTTTCGGTGCGGAACCGTTCCGTGGGCCGCTTCAAACGCGACCACCGTTCCCCGAAAAACACCTCTCACGTGCCAAACTAAACTATTTCTGTCGGCGCCCAGGGCCAACGTCGAACTTCTCCACCTTTGTACGTGCGGAATCAGTGGCCGCAAGTTACCGTCCGCCCGTTTGCCTGCAGCCATGTCCGAGCAGATGGCCTATGACGACCCTCACACCCCGCTGCACCCCAAGAAGCCTGCTATGGAAGCTCTACTTAAGAAAATCACCGCCCGCGAGAAGAAGCTCCCCAAGAGCTCGATTCCGCTAACGAAAAGAAACCTGGAGGAGTTCCACAACCCGGACTATACGGACATCCACGATGCCTTCCTCACAGTTCGCCCACAAAGAAAAGTATCGGTATCTGAATGGCTTCAACTCCTACCATGAGTACGTGATTGTCTACTCATCAATCCAGTAGCGCACTAACACATGACGAAGGTCAGAAGCTGTAGAGGGTGCGCTACCCATTGGTGCAAACTCTCCCCAGAAGCCGCCCTATGGTCTCTACGCTGAAAAGCTATCCGGGACCGCCTTCACAGCTCCGCGCCATGAGAACCAGCAGACATGGCTGTACCGCGTTCTCCCATCGTGTGGGCACAGCAACTTCGAGCCCCGCGAATCATCCACATACAACACAAACCCCGAGAACAAGCCATACGAGAAGATCCATCACATCCCAAACCAGTTGCGATGGGACCCCTTCGACCTCGATGAGACAGTAGACTGGGTTCACTCACTCCACCTTGTGGCTGGTGCCGGCGACCCTACTATGAAGAGTGGCCTGGGCATGTACATATACGCTGCAGGGAAGGACATGGACGCACACGAAGCTTTCTATTCAGCAGACGGCGACTTCCTCATCGTACCCCAGCACGGCGTCCTCGACATTCGCACAGAACTAGGCCGACTGCTCGTCCGGCCCAACGAGATCTGTGTGATCCCACGGGGCATCAAATACCGCGTCACATTCCCCGAAGGCCCCGTTCGAGGCTACATCCTCGAACTATACCAAGGCCACTTCCAGCTGCCCGAGCTGGGACCCATCGGATCCAACTGCCTGGCCAACGCGCGGGACTTCCAAGCGCCCATCGCCGACTTCGACGAAGACACAAGTTCAGAATGGCACGTGCTGTGCAAATTCGCAGGGCATCTCTTCTCCGCGAAGCAGACACACTCGCCCTTCGACGTAGTCGCCTGGCACGGCCTCTACTACCCCTATAAGTACGACCTTGGCCGCTTCAACACCATGGGCAGCATCTCCTTCGACCACCCGGACCCTTCCATCTACACCGTTCTCACCGCGCAGTCAGACCACCCCGGCACAGCAGTTGCCGACTTCGTTATTTTCCCGCCTCGCTGGCTCGTCGCCGAGGGCACGTTCCGCCCACCTTGGTACCACCGCAACACCATGTCCGAGTTCATGGGTCTCATACACGGGCAGTACGATGCCAAAACGGGCGGCGGGTTCCAGCCTGCTGGCGCATCTCTGCACAACGTCATGGCGGGCCATGGACCCGACGCGTCGACGCACGAGAAGGCGTCGAATGCGGACTTGAAGCCAGCTAAAGTCGGCGAAGGGAGCATGGCGTTCATGTTCGAGAGCTGTCTTATGGTTGGCGTGACTGAGTGGGGGCTGAAGAAGTGTAAGAAGATACAGCAGGATTACAATGCGGAGAGTTGGGAGCCGTTGAAGCCGCATTTCAAGAGGCCCGAAGGGCCGAAGAAGATTGAGAATGGGGTTGGCGGGACAGAGGGCGGTATTGGAGATAAAGGACAGGTGCCGCATTGGACATCTTGAGGTACCTGTGAAGGTTTGAAGGACGAAGGTGGATTAACGCTGTAACGAATCATGAATGTATTGTTATGGTGTAGCATTTGCCGTGAAGCGTAAAAGAAAGGACAGTATCAGAGTGAGCTGGAACCAAAGTCCTACAAGATCTGTATTCGTAAGCATTGTTCAACTTGTGTTCATCCGGTTTCTCATGTGTCTGAGTTCCGTCACGTCAACACGACAGCACCTCACACCTCGAGTCCCGGAGGCCATAAAGAAGTTGGTATTACTTCCAAACTTTCAATATTCATCTAGCTTGTAGCATCTCATAAGACATCAGATCCGTGATCCGCCTTCAAATCCATGATATTCGTATCCTTTGAACGCTTGTGGTCATGCAATGTAACACCAAAACTAGGTGGACGAGGGGAGTAGGCTTTGAGCCTATAGCTTTTGCATGGCAACCTGGAAACAGGTTAGAATGCAGGGAAGAATCTGGGGAAGAGTATACACTTACGACGTCGGTAGACTGAACATGGTCCTCGTCCTCCTCGATTTGTGCCTGCAAGTCATCCAGGGAGATCTTCTCGTCCTCGATGACCAAGTTGATCTGCAGCTTCTTGATGCCGAAACCGACGGCCTGCAACTTGGATGCTCCCCAGACGAGCCCGTCCTTCTCGATAGCGAGAACGTTGGCCTTCAGCTCCTCCATATCTGTCTCATCGTCTACGGGACATGTTAGGGGAGGTCGACTTGAAGAAAAAGTAGACAGCACGTACCCCACGGCTTGACGTCCAAAGTAACGATGGACTTGGCTGCGGGCTTGACTTTGCCGGCCTTCTTCTTGTTGTACTCAGCGAGGCGTTCTTGCTTGATCCTCTCAGCCTCGGCATCCTCCTCTTCGTCTTCACTGCCGAATAGATCGACGTCATCGTCGTCCTCTTCAGCAGCGGGAGCCTCAGCGGGAGCCTTAGCAGGGTTGACTGTGAGCTCAGAAGACTCAGGACCGTAGGCAGTGTGGTCCTTGGTAGGGTCACCAGGAAGAGTGGAGAACTCGGACTCGAAGGTGAGGATGTGGTTGTACCAGCGCCATGCGTACGGGTACTTCTCGGGCGCCGGCGGAGTCTTGATCTGCTGGAAGACTTTGACGTCGGCCTGTGAGGGGGAGTAGCTTCATGGTCTGTCAGTGATGACTCAGTGCGAGTATTGAGAAGTACTGAGGCGCGGAAATAAGAAAATCAGAGGTGCGACAAGCGCTTGGGTTTGTATTCAAACAGCGGGGTCTTAAGCCGCCTCATTAACACGGACCAAATTTTCTCATCATGAAATCGAGGTTGCAGTTGTGGGGCAGGACACAAGGTGGACTTGATGAAGGAGGGGCAACTTACCCAACGATGTAGCTGCGTGTCTTGATCCAGTTGTTAAGGATGGTAGAACCAGCATCGGAGACGAGGTCGGTGAAACCCATGGCTGCAAGTTGTTCGATAATGCGCGGGCTGGATATGGAGGAAGTAGTTGTTGTGGCTTAAGGGCGGGCCGGTGTTGAAGTGGTTTCAATTTGCGGCGCGGGAAAAATCTACGTTGCGGATTATGGTTTTTCCACATGCACATGCACGTGACTCCACCCCCATCCAGGCGGACACCACCGGGGTCATCACGCCTGCCATGACGATGAGGTCTACGCCATTACTTTTAGCACGCTACGAATAGCTCCCATGATCAGGGCGCGAAGCAGCGTTCAAGATCCTTGGCGCATTTGGTCCGCTCTCTTTCGAGTCCATGCTGTTGTGAGGTCGCATGTGCTAGAAAGCTCTCGAACCACCCCTTGACCTACATCTTTATGGCGCTATGGCAGGACCCTCGTCCATAGCGGACATATATAATCAAAGCGTGCTATTACCTTAATCTTCTAGTCGTCCTGATTTTCGCCCACACAATGCTTACAAGCAGAGCACGCATCGCCACGAGGCGCATCGTCCCGAAAGCTCCTTATCGACCACCGACAATTCGCGCATCTCCAATCCTCACATTCACGGCCCGTACGACCTCTTCAGGCGATGTCTTTCGCCCAACCACGTTCCTTCGACACTATGCCAATGGCCGGCAACCGCATCCGCCGGGGGGTACCCACCGCATGAACCTAGGTGGCGAGCCGGAGAAACCAGCGTTAGAACAATATGGTGTGGATTTGACGGCGAGAGCACGAGATGGGAAGCTAGACCCTGTCATAGGAAGAGATGCAGAGATTCACAGAACCATCCAGATTTTATCACGAAGAACTAAGAATAACCCCGTTCTGATCGGATCCGCTGGTACCGGGAAAACTGCTATCCTCGAGGGCCTGGCTCAGCGCATAGTGCAAGGGGACGTTCCAGAGTCCATCAAAGAGAAGCGGGTGATATCCCTTGATCTTGGCAATTTAATCGCTGGAGCCAAGTTCAGGGGAGATTTCGAAGAACGGTTGAAGAAGGTTCTCGGCGAGGTTGAAGCTGCTAAAGGCGGCGTCATATTGTTCGTGGACGAACTCCATACTCTATTAGGGCTTGGTAAAGCAGAAGGTAGCATTGATGCCAGCAATCTACTCAAGCCAGCTCTCTCGAGAGGAGAGCTTCAATGCTGCGGCGCTACGACACTGAATGAATATCGACAAATCGAAAAGGACGTCGCGCTTGCGAGAAGATTCCAACCAATCCTCGTCGGAGAACCCACTGTACAGGACACCATCTCGATATTACGCGGCATCAAGCAGCGCTATGAGGTTCACCATGGTGTTCGGATAACAGATGGGGCACTTGTTGCAGCCGCGACCTACAGCAATCGTTATATCACCGACAGATTCTTGCCTGACAAAGCCATTGATCTCGTCGATGAAGCTGCTAGCGCCTTGCGTCTACAGCAGGAGAGTAAACCGGATGCCATTCAAGAACTAGACCGCCAGATCATGACGATTCAGATCGAGCTGGAGTCTCTACGCAAAGAGACGGATATTGCCAGCAAGGAACGGAGGGAAAAACTGGAGGCCACGTTGAAGACTAAGCAGGATGAGGTCAAAGCATTGACTGAGAAGTGGGATAAAGAGCGCGGAGAGCTTCAAGAACTCAAGAACATCAAGGAAGAATTAGAGAAGGCAAGGATGGAGCTCGAGCAAGCACAACGCGAGGGCAATTTTGGCAAGGCAGGAGAGCTCAGATTCTCTAAGATTCCCGAGCTCGAACAGCGGTTGCCCCGGGATGAGGAAGCTGTTGGCGGGAAAAGCCCTGATTCATTGCTTCACGACTCTGTGACCGCCGATGATATCGCTACAGTGGTGTCGAGGACGACTGGCATTCCTGTGACGAAATTGATGCGTGGAGAGAGCGAGAAATTGATACACATGGAGGATGCTCTGCGACAGCACGTTCGCGGGCAAGATGAAGCGCTCAAGGCAGTCGCAAATGCAATCAGGATGCAGAGAGCTGGCCTGTCGGGCGACAACCGACCAATCGCTTCTTTCATGATGCTTGGTCCTACTGGAGTGGGCAAGACTGAAGTGTGCAAACGCCTTGCAGAGTTTTTGTTTTCCACTCCACAGGCCGTAATTCGATTCGACATGAGCGAGTTTTCGGAAAAGCATACTGTATCGAGACTGATCGGATCACCTGCTGGCTACGTCGGCTACGAAGATGCTGGTCAGTTGACCGAAGCAGTACGGCGGAAACCTTACGCCGTCCTGCTATTCGACGAGTGGGAGAAGGCTCATAAGGATATCTCTACCTTGCTTCTCCAAGTACTTGATGAAGGGTTCTTGTCTGATGCGCAGGGTCATAAGATCGATTTTAGGAACACCATCATTGTTCTCACGTCTAACCTAGGCGCCGAGATCATCGTTAGTGACGAATCACTGCAGCAAGGAAGCAAGTCTACGAGCGAGATCTCACCAGATGTGCGCAATGCCGTCATGGACGTAGTCAGTTCGACTTACCCACCGGAGTTTCTCAATCGTATTGACGAGTTCATCCTCTTCAATCGACTTTCCCGCGAGGCGCTTAGGGATATCGTGGACATACGCCTTCGTGAATTACAGCAGAGACTTGACGACCGCCGTATCACCCTTGAGGTTCCTGACAGAGAAAAGCAATGGCTGTGCGACAAGGGCTACGATCCAAGGTTCGGTGCACGACCCTTAAATCGTCTCATTGCGAAGCAGATCGGAAATGGACTCGCGGACAAATTGCTAAGAGGAGAAATCAAGAGTGGGGAAACTGCTCAAGTGGGCATTACGAGTGACGAAAGCGCCCTCACCGTCTCCAAAGTGTCTTGACCAACATAAACGCCGCTGTATATACGACTTTCACGACAAATGATTGTATTATAGGGAATCTCCGCTTGTATAAGTAGATGTGTATTGAGCGACCGGTCAGCATAGACATAGGTTGGTACAAAATTTTCACGTAGCTTTCGCCAATTAGATACCCTAATCCATTCTCCCTTCACACATGCTTTTTGTTAAGACTAGTCCTGCTCCCTTTCGTACCCGTACTTCTTCTCACGGTCTTTTGAGCAATGTCTGTGCGATGAAATTCGTGTCTCGTCCTCCTTTGGTCTGGGAAGGAGCAGCTGGACGCGTGACTTCCTCTTTCGCTTCACGACGTCGATTGCACCACTCTCACATCGCCAGTGTTGTACCTCTCCCCCAACAGTCCCTCATACTCAGTGGGAATTACTGCGATGCTCCCCAAGAAGACTTTCCGGTTTCCATTTGCGAAAACGAGTAGTCGCAGCTCGGGCTCGATCGCGCACGGTGAGAGCAGCCGACGTTCAACCAACTCTCGGTCGTCACGACATGTATCTTCCCGCTCAGCCCGATCGACGTCTTTTGGGACGCCAGTACCATCGCAGCGAAGGGTACCTGCGCGTGCGGTGGATGGCGGCAGTAACAATATCGCCCAAACAGCATCGACGTCGCTCCCCGCAAAAGGCCGCTCAGAAGCCGATGATGCACAAATCGACTCGCTCAACGAGATTGTCATGGCAGTCGATCTCAAAGAGCGAGGAACGGTGGGGTGCTGTTACTATGTGGCAAGAGAGGAAAAGCTATACTTCATGGAAGACATGCAGATGGGTGGACTCGATGTGGTAGACGCTCGTATGGAAATATATTCCTTGATCCTTTGTTTCATCTACTTACTCTATATAGTTCGGCTTTACATCGAGCCTACCGTGATTCTTATATCCACCAAGGCCGACGAATCTGTGATCGAGAGATTCGATCCCGGAGCGCACAGTGGCGCATCTGAGATTGGCAGCAGTGAGCACGAACCAATGCTTACAGATTTTTCCGCTTATTATACCCAGATGATCAGTTTCGTCTCCCTTACCTGCTCGAGGTTCGTCCTGGCGCGGAATTCAACTACGAAGCAGCAAAAGGCAAGCTTGTAAATCTCCAGCTTGGTCAGAATGATGGTCCACAGGTTACTTTCGTCATTCCAGGCGATGTAATACCGGTCGATGGTTTTGATGACGATGATAATGTCGCTGGCCGTCAAGGACAGTTACTCCGTCTCGCGGGATGGATCGATCTCGACAGCCGATTCACAGCAAGTTCTTTCCTTAACTCAAACCTTCACCAAATGACTAGTCGTAGGTCGGTTGCTCGGGGGCGCTGCTTTCTTATCTCCAGCGTCGGCGCGCAAACGCATTCTTACCGGGCGACGAGAGCGCATACATGATGTTTCGCATATCCACTCTCGAGATGTTTAGCCTTCGTGATACCATGTAAGCAAACTTCGTACGATGACTTGTTCTTGGGGCGGTCGGTATTGACACACCTATCAGGTTTGTCAACGCCGATACACTGCACTCTCTCCAGATCATTGACTCGGAGTCGCATCCGAATTCCCACAATCAGGGACCTACCAAGGCAGCGTCTGGGTCTAAAGAAGCGCTTTCCGTGTATGGCTTATTCCATCACCTTGCCCGTACTCCACAGGGGAAAAATCTCTTACGTCAGTATTTCCTTCGACCTTCTCTGAATCTTGGTGTGATCGGAGAGAGACTCGACACTGTTGGCACCTTCGTTCGTCCTGAGAATGCAGACGCTTTAGAGAAACTCGTCAAAGAACTCCAATCCGTCAAAAACCTCCGAGTAATAATGATCAACCTCAGGAAAGGTGCGAGTGGAGGCGTCGGTAAAGCTGGGGGCGTCTCCAAGGGTGTTTGGGCGGGCATTCGACAGGTAACGCTCATCTCCTTCGTATGTGATTGTAGCAGACTTCCTAACTGTGCACTTGTAGTTTGCTTTCCACGCCTTGAAGATCAAGGACACCATCCAAGAGGTCATCGGCGGTGACAAGCTAGCGATAAAAACTAAAGTAGGTGCTGCATAACTTCGTCCTCGTCCAGAATAGTACTGACTAGCTCTGTGGGTTATGGAGAAGCTCGAGGGCTATCACTTAGCCCAGGTAGGACGGCGCATTAGCGAGATAGTAAGTCTGGTTTTCTTATCAAGTCTTTGTTACAAGGATACTCACATTAGTAGGTCGACTTCGAGAAGTCTGCAGAAGAGCTACGTACAGTGGTTCTTCCGGGTATCGACGAAGAGCTGGATCAAATGAAGCGAACGTTCGCCGGCTTAGATGGCTTGCTCGGCCAAGTCGCCCGCAAGTTGTCGGAAAAGATCCCCTCCAATTTGCAAGAATCCTTAAACGTAATATACTTTCCTCAGATAGGCTTTCTCACAACAGTTCCTGTCGACCCCCGCTCAGGTGGGGCTGTTTTCGATGGCGGATTTGAGAGTCCGTGGGAACGGATGTTCTCTACTGAGTAAGTGATTCCGAATGCCACCATCGAGGCGTAATGGGTCGTGCAAAGTTCTTGCTGAAGGTCCATAGGGAGCAAGTCTACTTCAAAAACAACGAGATGAGGGAGATGGATGACCATTTTGGCGATCTGTATGGAATGATTACAGATCGCGAGATCGAAATTAGCCACGAGCTCGCTCAGTATGTTCTGGAGTATGAGGTTATGCTTCTTGCGGCTTCCGACGTATGTGGAGAGCTAGACAGGTGAGGTCTAACAGTCTCGGTGTTCACACCGAAGAGCTAACCGCTGTAGTCTCCTGGCATTAGCACAAGGGGCTAAGATGTACAAACTCTGTCCACCTCGAATGACCGAGGCCAATGTCATCCGTATCAAAGGCGGAAGGTAAGTCCCATTGTGTTCCACGCCTTTCAAATGCTGATTCACATTGAGACACATACTCCAAGAGCTCACAGTATCGTCATTTGTTCCCAATGAAACGACACTTATAGGGGGTGCTGGAGAGGACCAGATAGGCAACAATCAGCTCGCGTCTATGAACGGAATGCATTCTAACTCTCCTGGCAACAATGCTTCATATCAAGGAGGAGCATCAAACATGTTGATCTTGACAGGGCCGAACTACGTTTGTGTCTAACCATATCTGTGGCCTGCGTTTGCTGACTCTTACAGTCTGGAAAAAGCGTATACCTGAAGCAAGTTGCGATCATAGTTTTCCTGGCGCATGTTGGCTCTTTCGTTCCCGCAGAGGCTGCCAGAATTGGAGTAACAGACAAGATCTTGTCCAGGGTGACGACTCGGGAAACGGTCTCTCGCATCCAGAGCGCTTTCATGATCGACCTACAACAGATCTCTTTGGCTTTGAGTTTAGCTACACGGAGAAGTCTGCTGATCATTGATGAATTTGGGAAAGGCACCGAAGCAAGTAACGGGGCAGGCTTGGCTTGTTCTGTGTTGGAGCATCTCACTAGCCTGGGGAAAGATTGTCCAAAAGTAATAGGAGCCACACACTTTCATGGTATGTAGCAAACTGTTAAGGTTCGACTGTATTCTAACTGTGTGAAGAGATGTTCGAGACCGGACTGTTCAAGCCGAAGGCCTCTCCAGCATTCGGACATATGGAAGTCCGCTTAGACAAGGAAGCCGCCGAGGTGGAGAACCAGATAACATATTTATACAAGTAATTATTCTGAAATATAAGTGGAACCATCTTGCTAACCTCGAGCAGTTTCTGTGACGGTCGTAGTACTTCCAGTTTCGGCACCTGGTAGAGGCTAGAGCCCATCAACACAATGACGGATGAGCTAACGTAAATTAGTTGTGCAGCCATGAACGGGGTTCCTTCAGAAGTAGTGCAACGCGCGGAAGAGCTCATTATCTTAGTGGCCAGAGGAGAAGACGTCGTGGCTGCATGCTCCGTCATGCCAGACTTGGAGGCCGCCGAGCTTGAAGACGCAGTAAGTCCATCACGTCTGAGGAAGATAATGACCCAGCCTTGTCTAAGACAATGAAAGGAACAAATCGCGCGCGAATTCTTGATAGCAGACGTTCACAGAGACCCGCAAAAGACCTTGAGCGATATACTCTCAGTCTCAACGACTTCGGATTCTCGCTCGTAGCAGATTCGTATGCCGCTGTTATCGGCTTGCCAGAACTGTTAGTCGATCTTCCAGACTAGCTGATCTTCAGATCTTCATGCGTTGGTAATGGACTTTCGTGCATCTAGACCAAGTCTTCAGGGAAGTGTTACTGATTGATACAGTCAAGATCACCGCAAGCAGTCACTCACGCTTCCTGTCTATCAACCTATCCTACTCTTAGTACACCTGTATTGTTACTATACACAGTCGCTGGTTGTCGTGACGGACTTGAGAGCTCATGAGCACTTGCGTGTAGAGACGCACTCCGCGGAGGAAGCCTGGACCCCAATGGCTATTACTACCGCTGTGGCCTGACGCACCGGTTCTCTGTCTTCAAGGTACGCGAAAAGTATTCGAAGTAATTTGAGGTGGTGTATCTCTGGTGCCGGCAATAAATAACGAGTAGGGGTTCTAATGTGGATCTGATGTGAGCCTTTCCTCAATGGTCGTTTCGAACACAAGCTTTTTGCAGCATCCTGGAAGCACTCTGTATCCTTGGAGATCGACCTCTAGCCCTCACTTTTGGCATCGAGCGGCGTAAGCATAGAGCACGTGAATGCACATCACCTTGTCCCACCTCTACATTGACTGCCTGACTGGAACCCGGCGCACGGAAGTCCGCTTTCGGACTGCGAAGATCAATGTCTATCCCTCGAAGCCATCTAATGGGGGGACGCGTAGATCTATGAATATCGAGGTAAGATGGTTGTTTATGGTAGCGGAGGTGGGGTCAACGTTGCAACGGGTGTATGATATTGTTTCAGTCGCTGGCAGCCTGGATCTCCGTGATTGCGACGAGAGACTGCCCTGTCGCAGTAATAGACGGCCGATCAAGATCTCTTGCTTGAGGCACAAATACACTACATAGTACCCCGCGCCTGAGTTTGGCATGCCTCGCGCCTCCCTGCGTTCTTGCGGTCTCGTCCGGAAAAACGTTGTTTCGACGACCTCACACCGCTGACCTACGGTCAACCAACCCCACCACAGGCACCTCATCCACGATATCTACTTACCACTCCTTCACCTATGTCGCCCGATATTTGCAACACAGTCTGCCAGTGGCCTTTCCTTGTCCAGAGCGAACCCACCCGATCATCGCTTCAGCTCGTATCGTAAACCCGGATGACTACACCGCAGTACGACCTTGGAACTTGCTTGGTGAGCTGTGACCTCAGGACCTCTGGACTCGGTCTGTCTTCAACGCAGAGAGATCGCAGGTCAGGATCGCAGCCCCAGGACCTGAAGCTGCCTACACCATTCTCTTCCATCTCGTTTTATGTCCGTGAGGCTTAGCGTATCCGTCATCGTCAGAAGTTCGAACTATACCATTGATCAGCCCTGGATCTAGTACTGGTACAGAAGCCTGTTGTGCGGAACACATCTTGTGGACGACTCATCCTTCTAGTCAGTGTGGCAGACTAGCCCACCTAACCTATCTATGGGTTCGGTATCTTACGGCGTCTACCACATAAGAAAGGAGGGCGGCTTGTGGGAGCCGAGATCAGAATCGATGATAAGAGAAGAAGAGCAGCTGTGGTAAGTTTGATGTGATACATTTGGAGATGCTGACTCGCGCGCAAGCGCGGGCGCGGGCGTCAGACATACGGGCCGCCCGTCCGCACGTTACCACTTGAGCAGCTCTAGCGGATAGGGCTTCTCGCTCTTTATCGAGCTTGTGCGTGGCTTCCATCACGAAATACGCCGGTGCGTAATGGACTGATAGTCTCCCATCGCTCGTTACAGCATAGCATTGGAGGCGCTCGCATTGCTGCTACGCCCCTCACGAGTCGACTCCAAGCACTGGCATCAATCCGAAGAACCTAGACTGATGCGAGACACATCGGAGATTATCAACAACTTTGAGCCACCCGAGCCGAGGACCGTCAGGCCCGCAAGCACTACTTCCATGAGAACAACGGCGTCATAGCTTCAAAAGGCCCCAACCGGAGCTGCCCTACCATCCACCGAACGATATGCCCATCTAAAACCGCAGGCTGAAAATTTAACAGAGGCCGTTTCGTGAACGTCCGTTTCGACCATGAATCTGGATCTCTTCATTGAGGCTCTTGACAGAGCGACTGGTGGGCGCCTGCGCCCCTTTCAGTTCGGATCCCGAGTCAACCCCACGGATAGGGCCGCTGCGAACCACCGTCAGAAGGCCCACCATATCTGACTCCACAAGTCGCACTCGATACAATTGAGAGACAATTGCCTGCAAAGTATGGTCTTGGCGTACTGACCTAGAACAATACTCTTGCTCATGCATTCTCGGCTGAATTTATCGCGGCTACCGATGGGACGGCTGGCATCATTGTTGTCGTCGTGATGGGTACCAACACAACTGCCTGCTCGTCCTGCAGCACCTGACACCTTCATGGCACCGAAGAGAGCTCATTGCCACTAACGTCATATTTCTGTACCAGACGAGGACCCTTCCTGCGAGCTATGATATGCAGCTACCTCTACACGCAGAAACCCTACAGAGACCCGCTTTTGCGATCGAAACGGCGATGTGTCTCTGAACGCACTCAGGCTTCAGGACAGTGCCGCATCCATCTGTGCAAACGTGTCAGTCTCTTGGCTGTAAGCGGACACGCCGAAATCAGCTGGATGCCAACGATTTGTGGCATCCGGGAGCTGCAAGATCATGAAAACAAACTTCTTCTTCCGTACATACACGAGCACGGGACAAATCCATTGGCCAGGCTATGCTTTCCAGCAGCACGGGATCTCAAGCGTATCCTCCACCCGCCCCATCATGGTACTATCCGTCTGCTGTATCGCGTCTTGCAGGTGTCGGCGAGTTGTGCACCGAAGTGTCGCTCGCGCCTTCGGCAGCCCGCAAACTTAGTTTACTTGGGATACCGCGGAAACCTGGAGTTTCAGGCCCAGGTGCTTCCCCACGTTTCGTCAAGGTGTCCGCTGCCATGATCGAAGCGTTCGAGGACCACCCCACTGATTTTCGCGACGAGGCGCTCCCTAATGACAACCCGCATGCGAGGTCTCATGCTACCAGTGTACACTATCTTCGCAACTCGCAGTTGCATGGCAGGTGTGCTCCTAGAGGATGCAGGTCTACACGACAATCTACGCATAGCTCTCCACTCAGTATCGTTACGCGTGCACGGGTTATGTGACTTCGTTGGTCGTTCCTCGGAAGGGCAAGTGTCAGAGGCGATCGTCGGACTCTCAACCCTTCCTATGCCTGGCAACCCTGATACACTACGCCACGCCGATACAGTCAGCCTACACCTACGTCAAAATGTTTCAGAAACATCAGTTCACTCGTGCAATTAATTGTAAGTGTGCCACAGGACCCATCACTTCCAGTCTCGGCTGCTTTTCGCAAGAGCTGGAGGGGTAGATGTTGTGAAGGATTCGACATGCAGCGAACATGCAATCAAGCATCAGAGTAGCGGAGTTGGAATCAATGGCAGAACGAAGGATGCACGACAAAAGCAAAGATCCGCAGTATAACTGTTCGATCAATAGCAACAGAACCGATGGCCATCTAGCGCGCGAAAGCCGGGTTTGTCGATAAACCTGCGACTCTCAGGCGAGATGCCTGTGCACGCCGTTTAGCAATGATCTGTCTGCTTCGCGAGCCAAGCACCCAAGCTTTCCTTGGAGCTTGTGGAGCCAGGCGCCTCCCGCCGAAGTAGGTTGTTGTTGGCTGAAGATGTCGTTAGGTAAAAAGCCCTGCGGCCACAAGAGCGAGTCGGAAATAGCTAGCGAGCAGGCCACAACGATCGCAACGCAACCGCATCGAACGCCGGCGCAGCATGCACCACTTCAACGCGCTTAGGTTTCTACATCGTGCTACCTAAACCTTTCTTTTACGGACCCTGCAGGTGAAGCAGCGACTTTCGAAGGACCGTGTATCGATGGTAGAGGGGCGAGAGGGGCGGAGCAACAACACCAAATGAAGTCCTCCCAGTTTGTCTCCAGCTTGGGGTGATTCTACCGCTGGCCTCCTCGCCATCAATTCAGGCGCCCCGGTCCTCAGTAATCAGAGCCGCACACAATTTCTTGGGGAAAAAGGGAAATCGGCGTTTGTAGCGAGTCCAACGTGCTGGTGAGACAAGGTAGTGAGCTTACACCTCGCGAATGGTGCAGACTGTACTCGCAGCGATCGTGTCGCCACCGCATCCGGGCACACCAGCAATTATTCCTCACCAGCAGTCATTTCTTACAAGCAGTAGATATTCCTCCAGGCGCCCCTTCTCATACGGGGCGATTCTGTGCGAGCTTGTACCACTCAATGTACGTTCAGGTCCGTTGACCGAACTTCAGGCTGTATGATAGGCGACGGCGCCCTTGCATTGTCTGAGTGCTAGCCATGGTTGGCACTATGTAGCGCACCTATGATGTCAAACATCGTGCCTGAAGCTCGAATGGCCTGACATAGCTGGCTATGGTTGAAGACCACACAAAGGGGTCGTAGCCATTTTCATGGAATGGGTAGTCAGCACTAGACCGTGTGTAAGGGTCTGTTCTATTGCTCTAAGAAAGCGTGAATTGTCACGGTAGCTAGCGCACCTGTCATCTACGATGTCTGCGCAGCGGTGGATGAGCTGGTTGCGCTTCGCCAGCCTTGGGGAGAGGACAACCCGGCGTAGTGGACAACATCCCACCGACCCTCGTGGGCCTCAATTTACCTCATGCAACCGGCTGTACTGGTTCTCGTGCGCCCAGGTTGCCTGAAAATAGAGCATCTCAAGGCCACCTTTTTGTCCTCCATCTTGAGGCCGGGAATGTGCAAGGGAAGAGGATCTACAGAATTCTGTGGCCGAAGCTTTTCGAACTCTTGCTCCAGATAGCATGGAGCAACAGATCACAGCAGCCCACTCAGACAGGGCATGAGCATCACGGGCCCAGCAAGGCAGTGGACAACCCTCTGCATCCGCCTGCAGCTGGCGAGGGCCACACTACGCCGAAGGGGGTTGTGACCTGTAAGACTTGGTCCTCAGCCCCAGCCAACAACGCGCTGTTGTGCAGATGCGCCAGGATGCAGTCGCCGGTGGGCGTAAGCTCGAGGACGTTCAGGGTACCCATGGCGAACAAGGGTGCCCTCCAGATCCCTTCTTCTCTTGCTCTAGCGGATTTTCAGAGCTGCACCTTGCTACACTCCTTCCTCTTCGCCATATATAATACTGGTATCCGGCCAGCCCTCAGCTCTATAGCCCAAGGCCGTTCAACACTATTGCATCATGTTCCAAGCCGTGCCTCACCAATTTCCCTTCCAGCATTCACCATCGCCGCCAATCGACCCCATGCCTGTCATGCAGCCCCATAAGACAGCAATCACCACCAGCTCCGCCGGCGAGCAGAAGCCTCGCAAGCTACGAGCTTCATGCGATGCATGCTCGCGGGCCAAAGTCAAATGTGACAAGGTAGGTTATCCAGGACTACTCTCTGAGCTTGATACTGACAGTAAGCCAAGGTACGCCCCACCTGCCAGAGGTGCGGCAACATGAGTATTTGCTGCAACTACTCTCCTTCCATGAGGTATGCGCTGTAGCTTGGGCGGGCTGTCCGAAGCTCAAGCTTACACACTGTCTAGGCTAGGCAAACCGCGCAAGAATAGAAATCCAGACGGCTCGATCATGCGCGACGTATCACCAGCAAGCTCCTGCGGCCCACTGGGCCCTAGACCTGACATGATACCCCGCACGACTTCTAATACCGTGGAAAGTTCACCGGAGCCAGCCGACCCTTTCTTCTTCGGTCCAGCCACTCCCGAATTCCACTACCAGGATGCTTTCATGGCGAACAGCGGCTTCGACGGCAGCCAGTCGCCATATTCAGACACGGGCTCCTTTGTCAATCGTTGGTCCAATGAAGATCCCATCATGTTCCAAAGCCCAACAGAGCTCTTTACGAGCATGCCGCAGCAATTTTCCCAACCGTCACCGCCCTACATTGCGCACTCGCGTACAACGAGCGTACAGAGCCAACCCGAGATGTTCGCTCCCATGGATGGATTGGACAACTCGCCTCCGCTTTCGAGCCCTCAGTGGTTCGGCATGCCCGAGCCACATGGCTTGGGTTTGTTTGTTCCAGAAAAGATGACTTCTCCTCAACCCATGGCGCCTGCGCCGCTACCAACGCCTCCCGTTACTGCGACTGTTCAGAACCACGACTGCACCCAGTTCGCATTTCAAACTTTGAACAGTCTTTGCTCGCCTCCAGCTTCCCAACCATCGGCAAGTGACTTCAATGGCAATACCAATGGACTCCCCACGCTGGACACTGTGCTCTCAACCAACAAGAGTGCTGTCGACAAGCTTTTCGTGCTGCTTGGGTGCCCTTGCGCCTCCAACCCGCACTTCTCGACTACAATCGCATTCACCATTATGAAGATCCTTGCTTGGTATCAAGCTGTAGCGGGAGCGAATCACGGCACCGCCGAATCGCCGCTACATCCTCAAATGGAAGCATTTGCCGCCAATCCAGTGTCTAACGGAGAAGAAGATACTGTCCGAACACAGCTTGTCCTAGGCGAGCTTCGCCGCGTCGAGAAGCTCATCGACAAGTTTCAAGAGCGCTACTGCAAGACTGCCAACCCTGCCGAGACTGGTATTGAGGGTGGCGTCTATAGCAGCCTGGAGTCTCTGCTCCGTACCCGGGTTCGCGACACGTTCAAACTCACCATGAAGGTGGCTCCTGAAGAGATCAAAAGACAAGTCGCCTCGCGCCAAAACCGTGCGCGTACCAACACGATTCCATGATTCTGCTGCGTTCAAGCGATTGCATACTTTTAATTCATTCACTTTCCTTGCTTCACTTCTCACGAAAACGTTCTGGTGAATCTCGTGCCAGACTCGGCGCGCATGATAGAGTTTTGGGTCTCGGAGACAGCATCCGCTTGTTACATTATCGTTGTCACCGTCCTTACGACACCGTCTATTGTTTATTGTTCAGTTATTCTACGCCACTCGCCTCTGTCAGTGTACATATTCCGGGAGGCATGCATGGAGCAGTGCGGTTTACTGCCATGTACAGCAATATAGGCTATGCAGGGGAACCTTCAGACAGCACGTGGGTATATCCACGAACCACTGAGTGTTTGGAACATGTTCTATACCCAAGATGGCAGGCATGCGATACACTAGGTGCGCATCCAACGCCGTCAAATGAAATTAGCAGACACACCACTATCATACACTTGTTGCGTCATGATCAATTTAGTGTTCGGACTTCATGTACAATATCCCTTCCCCTTCGCAGCAACCTTCCCCGTTTGCCTTCTTGCCTGGTCTCCATCGAAATCGGCCAGCGACCACGCGCGAGAGGTGGGATCACCCGCACTGGCGAGCATCTCCACACGTCCCGCTACCGTTGCAGATGTGGAGATGATCATTTGTTCTGCATCTCGCGTGTTACCCTCAACAGAATCCTCCTCACGCGGTCGTTCGCCTAGTTTTTCATATATCCAGCAATATTCCAACGGCGCGAGCAAATAGATTGCGGGCGCAGGACCCGACACGTTTTTGCGGCCCCCAATTGCCAGGTCGCATTGCCAGATCTTCATCTATTTGCAATTTAAGAGGGGTCCGGTACCAAGGGCCCAGGGCGGAGCGACCCTTCTGTGCTAGCATCAGGCAGATTTGGCATCAGGCTTGACTTGCTGGGTATGGGTGCGTTATTGTGTCACGGTGACAGGCACACTGACTTGCGGCCGCCTCGCATGGGGTTGGCATGCTCTGCGAACGTTGGCGCAGGGAGAGCTCCGCCAGGGTGCTGGTGCTAGTCCCAGCGCCATCCGCAGCGTGCGAGATTGTGTGGTAATTTGCTCGCTGCTGGGCAGGTCTTGTCGAATGCGAAGCTGGGGGACAGACACTGGACAGGTGTGCAGGCCGCCCGACTGCAGCGGTTTCAGTAAGCCAGCAACCACCGAGCAGTGCTCTGCGACCCCCGCAGACTCGACCCTCCGACTATCTGACCATCAGATGTCGGCGGATTCTTGACTCGTCGTGAGCTGCTGTGGCGTTTGGTGTGCGGACGCTGTCGAGGCTTGTCCACCGTTCGGCGCTTTGCCCAGGGCCGCCAACGCGGGAGGCGCTGGACGGCCTCCAGGAGCAAGATTTGCGTAGAACCAATCGCGGAAGGGAAGGAGGGGAGCAGATCTGAAGGATTCCGACCTGGACGCGGGAAGGCTAGCGCAGTGCATGTCCGTGATCTGTGAGGTGGAATGGGTGGCTGCCCGCTAGTGCCAATCGCACGATCGAGCTTGAAGCCACGCTTTTATCCACCGAACGAGCCGGACGGAGAGCAGTGCTTGCTCGCGGGAGACGTCCCCTCCACGACGGCCGATGCTGGTGGAGCGGGGAAAGCGACGACATTGCGCCATGGGGCAGGTCGCGATACAGGCTCCACGGTTGTCGCGGCAGCACCGCGCCATCCTCACTCCATAGCGACAACACTGGCGCCTCCAACTGCCGCCCTCCAGGCCAGCCTTCTGCGCAAGCCCCAGTCTTCACACGCAACCTTGGAAAGGCGCCCAGGGCCCCTGAAGGACTAGAGAACAACCGCGCAATGTGAGCGTCGAGGACGGCGAATCTGATATCATATCTACCTGGCCCCCACCCACTGCCCTCCAGGACCCTCACCAGGCGTCGCTCAGGTCCCGGCGCCGTCTCGAGGCTGGCCCTTCCGCAGTGTGTGCACCCCACGACTGAGGGGAAAAGAGGACCAGGGGTCCTGCCGTTAGGAAGCGTTGTGGTCAAAAAAAGAAACCCATAGCGGGAGGCTTGGAGACCCACCGTCCGAACGCAGCAACTGGGATTCCATGCCTTGCCAAATAGGGACCGGGTGTGGTAGCCTCTGTACATCTCATTGGGCGCGCGTTCTGAGGCCGCCTGGCGTTTGACTGCATGTGCAGTCCCCTTGCGACATGACGGGCTGGCAGTGGAGGACCCAGAACGGAAGTTTCCATCAGAGGGCACACACAATACAGTCCTGAGTCTACGACCCGCACGGGAGACATATCGGCGTGTCCCCCGGGACAGACCGACGACTACTTGATGGTGCGGGACAGCACGCTGGGAAGATGGTGGCAGACCGCTGTCGAGTCCTGCCGCTGTTGAAACCCTATCGGCCCGTCCCACATTCGCAATACGCTTCACAACGCCTATCAATCATCGACGAGATGACTTCAGCGTCTTCAGCGAGCTCTTACGTGATTTGGATTTGTCTCTCTCGAAGCACTGCGTGGCTGGCTTGGTCATGCTCATTCCTCCTTACTCACCTTAGGTCTCACGGTGCGTTCGCCTAATCATTTCCAATTCGATGCTGTATTCATCATCATTTGGACCCAAAATCGCTAGCCTCAATTGGGCCTGTATAGCAAGTCTCGATATGGCGAAACACCATTCGCGGGTCTAAGAGACGCTGACCGGGAATGTCTCTGATCGGCTCCGACCTAGCAATGAGGGCTCTCATGCCGTTGGAGGATCAATGTCCCAGCTCAACGGTCAAGACTGTCATAGTGAGTCCCTCGTACTGCGTACTACTCACGCGGGCTGAGATACACGCTGCACGTACACAGCTAGCGCCTCATAAGCCCTGGAGGACTCACATTCCCTCGGGACTCAATTTGATATGCATCATTCGCTTTACTAGCTGCTTGCAGGCAGCATCGCGCACAATGTACTAAGATTTGCAAATTACAGCCACAATTGCTGTGGGACTCGTAGTCTGTTGTGCAGCTGCTCGACCGCGGGCGGCCCCAGACTGCACACGGATCAGCGATGATGCTCGTTCCCCACGCTCACCCTCGTATGCGGTACCACCCTACCAATTGCCGTGAACCAGGCAACAGGCGATTGTGGTTTGATAGCCAGATAGCCGCATGTTTGATAGTCGGATACCTCGCCGCATTCGGCATTTGTGCAGCTGAGCTGGCTAACAACTCAAATAGATTACCCTGTATGCGGGGAATGGGAGGACTGGTGTAAGGTTTCTGAACCTTTGGGGCCGCCGAGCACACGATGGGCGATGATCTTGAGCAGTCTGTCCCACAAGGGTCCTTTCTAGCTCATGTTCTCGAAGATTCCCTCGTCTTTCTATTTCGAGCGGTTGTACGTGTACATCACTGACAGTCTGTCGTGCCCATCACTGTGCTACGAGATCCGCTTTCGAAACCGAGGAACACGGCCCCGGACCTCTCTCCCTGGGATCTCTTGCATGGGCTTTCGCTTCCACGCTGTGCCTCCCCTCAGGCCTTCCTTCTCCACAGCTTATCGCCAACCTTAATGTTCGGCGATTTGTCCCAAGAGCGCCCAACGTCATATGTCTCAGGTCCAACATACACCCTATCACGGAGCCAAAAGTGTCTCCTAAGGTTCCGACTTCCGACAGACTGTGTACAGCACACTCTCACGGGACGCCTGGCAATGTGCGCTGACGTCTAGGACCGTCGCGGCGGTAAGAAGGCGAAACTGGAGACGGGCGGAAAATTAGGACGGATGAGGTTTCTGATAGGACGGGTGCATGCGGAAGGAATAAACGTGGGCTCGAGCACGTGTGATGAGCCTGCAAGGCTTTCTATTGATTGGGCGCGGTGCAGGGAATATTGTAAGACATGGGGAGCGCTTTGGGAAGATTCATAGATTGCGTGACTCGTGCGTGGGCGGGCAAACGACCGCATTCTGGTATCCTTGCGAACGGTCGCAATCGGATGTGTCCATGTCGGACCCGCTGTTGGCAGACGAACAGGCACGGCGGATGTGTTGGGTCCGATCCGATGTGGATTGAACAGAAGACGCCGTGCCATGTTTCAGAATCATCAGGGCCCCCGGGTGTTCATTACACCGAGCCTCTGTGTTCGGGTCGTCTTTCTTGTCGCTCGCACTTTTGCTTGCATCATCATTTTCAACCTATAGCTCGCTTCGGCCGGGCTATAGCACGTTGTGCGCTAGACGAGCTTCTGGTAAGCAGTTCATATATATCCCATGTCCACTCTGCATGGAAGCAATCAAAGAGACATTCTAGAAAGGCTAATACCACGTGTGACTGGTATGTTTAGCACTCTGCTCAGGGTATCACGGGTCGATGACACGAGGCTTGCTGGCGATGGGGTGGGTCGCAATATATCTCAGGTGCAGATTCAGCAATCGCTCGTGTTGAACGTAACGGTAGCTCGCCATGTGGGGTCAACGTACGCAATGCATGTAGTGTAGGTTCTTCATGGGCATACGAGCCTCGCATTCCAGCCCCAGCCCCTTTGCCTTGCGGAGTTCATATCTCCATGGCATGCGGCGTGGCACTTTAGAAGAGGTTCCCTCCCTGTTCCACTGCGGATCCGCTGCCTTCGCAATCAATCGTAGTCGATTGCTTGCAGAGGTACTGTACCTCGCGACGACAGCCTCATGATGCAGTCGAACCTTTGCTGGGTTACGGAACTCGATGCACGAGGGCTGAGGGGGCATCGGGACCGTTGCTAGCTTCGAGTGACGTGAAATGGTACCTGCCTGGCCACATGGAGTAAACATGGGCATGGGTATGGCTAGTCCATGCAGCTTTGAAAGAGCCCTGCTCCATGCTGCATGGCTTGGTCGTGGGAGACGAAAGTACCCCTTGCGAAGCGAGAAGTGACAAGCTCGTGAACAGCGACGAGAGGAGTAGAGAATACTTTCAAGAACACTGTGGTATTAGTGACGCAATGTTGACGTTCATGTCCTACCAAATGATGATCGCTAGAGCTATGCCAGAGAGGGGTCGGTCGGAGTCACGTACACTGCAAGATTACAACAGAAGCAACGACGCTAGTCCTGGGATGATAGCGATAGAGCTTGCTCGATAGTCCAGGAACAGTACCTCATTGCTGCTATAGATCAAAAGCTTAAGCTGAATATCAGCGCTGTACCAGGGTCTGTAGTTCACCTTTGCGAGTACGCGAACAAACCACGTGGATGACGACGAGGGTGATGAGCAGTCTAGTCTGAGATATACACAGGGAGTGCATTATCACACCCATTAACATGACAGGCGTACAGAAGCCCTTCATGATCGCTAATACAACATGGACTAGTCCAACAAAGTGATCATCAAGGTCATGCGGCTGCAGAAAGTCCTCGACATACAATACAGACTACTATTGTGTGATATATCACACCTAGCCAAGATGAGATTCTCTATGCCTTGTAGATAAGTCACACCTCCGAGGTACAGCCAATATCGCCACCTCGACTACAATCTCGTTCACTGCTCTCCGCGATCGTCAGTGGCGGCGATGTAACGGCAGGAGGCAGCTCAGGAACATGAGTAGATCTTGATGCAGTAGACCCTGACGCTCACTCAACCAGGACCTACCCAGTAGGTGTCTGCGGGGTATGGGGGTTTGCGCCGAACGCGGAGCTCCGAAGCTCGGTGGTGCTGTCGCGTACAACAGATTGGGAAGTGAGCTGGTAGATCGGGATTTTGGACGCCGAGTGAGGTAATTTTGATTCAAAATTAATTTTGTTAGTTGTTTAATAGTTCTGATAGATGGACTTTAGATTTTGGAAGACAAGGTGTATAATTTATGAGAATATACACTAGAGAACTGATCCTCGAGAACCCATTGGGTCACTAGGTAGCACATACCTGTCGTGATCTTTTACTTTCTATCATATTTCTATCATATACATGACCCTTACAAGTTATAATCTACTAAGAATAGAGCCTTTCACTTAGTAGGGCTGGCTATCTCAACTCACCGGAGGATGATTTACAGAGTTGTGCTACTATAGTGTTCCAGACTCTGTAGAATCATAATATGTTCACGGATCCACAAAACTACATTTCAATCCGCTTATCATAATCTGGTCTTTGTAGTAAAGACTGCAAAGTTTCACGGTCACTCAATGTGTTGAGTACAGTAGTAGCAACGTTTAGCTGACACATCTCCTTTCACGCAGGTCACAGAGAACAATTGAGGCAGCGCTACAAAGCCCTTCAATATCACTTCTCTGGATCGACAATCACTATCACTTCTGTTCTCTCGGTGTCCAACGAACTCCAACAAGAGCATAACATCCAACATCAGTGATTTTGCTATCGGAAATACGGCGGAGTGGACGGTGGAAAACAATCTGATTTCGAGTTCGACCAACTCTACACTCTCAGTTGTTAGTAGAGCGAAGTATCAGCACTTTGTTCTTTTCATTCTCATGAGCGTAGCTTATTGCCGTGTCAAGACAACAATCTAGGCATTCCTCCTCTACCCAAAGCCGCGTTTCCCCGCAGCCTACCAAAAATCACCACTGAAGCAGGTGTACGATCAAGATTTCGAGCTCGAACATCTGTGAGATCAAACAAGGTATATTCGACGTTTTAGGCCTTGGAGCGAGCTTGGCTCGTGACGTTTCGATGTTGCATCGAACTAGGACCACAAGAAATGTGCACTGACGGGCACAAAGATGTCGTCGAAAAGAGAGAATTATACATACAATACCAGAAAGATCCGAACATGATATTTGGAGGGCCGTTGTTATATCGACTAGTCTATAAAATCCTCGATACTACTCTCGACCTTCCATCAAAGCTTCCACCAACACGCCTTTACCGTCTATCTCTACCCGTCTAGCAGCATCTTCGAGCTCCTTGCGGAGCTGTTGCACTGTAGCCACCCGCACACCCTTCATCCAACCTCCGGATACCTTTCCAGACCCAGAACCAGCAGCAGCCTCGACCAGCGCCGCGTAGTCTGGAGAAGGGTTGAAAGAAATGTTGAGCTCTTCATCTGTCGCTGTTTTGTTGAGACCGTCCGGATACACCAACGCGGTAGAATTTCGAGGGGCTTTCCAACCTGGTCATGGACCTTTGTCAGCCAGCGTAGGCGTGATTTGATAATTCACATACGCACCACCGTTATTGAGCACTACCGTTAGTACTGGGACCTCATACTTGCGTGCGACCCAGGCGGCACTCGACGGAGCCGAACACATGAAACAGCCATCACCAACAACCTGACAGACCAGACCGTTGTAGACGGATTTGTCTTCTTCATCGGAGTCCTTGGCCTGGTCTTGTAGCGCAAGCTTTACCCCGAGAACTGCCCCATTGCTCCATCCTATGCCTGTAGACCCGCCGTTAATCCAGCTTCCTGGTCGGTCACATTGTAGCTGATTGAACAGAGGTCGACTGTTTGATGATACTTCGACGACAAAGGTAGTATGTCCGGGAAGTGAACTCCTGAGCAGGCTCCCGATGTTGTGTATAGTAAGGGGCGCATCATCCAAGAGGTTCGGCAGCGCGGCGATCTCTTGAAGAGTTGATGTTCGAGTGTCTTGAAGATGATTCCAACGAGCTTGGTACTTCCCATCTTGCAGACTAACTTGCAGAGAGACATCCTGGCGGATATATTGCGTTATCTGGGTCAACGCTCCATAACTGTCTGCTCTCCATCGCCCATGAGCAGGGAATAAGTAGACTGAAATTTGTTGCTTTAGTGGATCGAGATCGATGTGGTAGATCTTGGCATCTTTCGAGGGGGGGTTTCGAGAGGGAATCCACGGCACGTCACAATCAAGCAGTAAGATGAAATCCGCGTCCCGTGTACAGTCGTCAATCCCGAGAGAGTGACCCACAAATGCGCGATGCGAGAAAGGAAAGGAGACATCGCTACCTAGCACGTCACCGAGTGTTAGCAAGGGTCCTGGTTCAAAGAGAATAGAGTTTGGTTCGTGAAAGCTTCAGATCGGAGTCTTTCGCTGGGTATTCGTTCTTTGGGTGTCGTAAGTGAAGAGCTGTGGTTCTCATGATCGCGCAACGTTGGTTGCCTGGGGTCTGGTTCGCAAAATATGAAATTGCTCAACCTTACCTAGCACGTCATAGATACGAAGACCTTTCACCATTTCTGCAAGCTGAACGAGCTGTTCGGGACATTTGTGATTGCGGCCAGAGTACCCCGTAATAACCAAAGGCCGTTCTGCATTGACGAGCGCGTTAGCGACTTCACTCACAGCTTCTTGGGGTAAAGCGCCAGAACCAACAGGTACCCATTGGTCTTGAGGTATTGAGTACGGCTCAATATATTCGGCCAACGTCTCGCGCGGGCTCGCAAGATAAACCGGACCTTTGGGGGCGCTGCTGGCAAGTTGACACGCGCGAGCAACCATCTGTTTGATATTCTTTCCTGTACGAATCTCTCCTGTATAGCGACAGTACTGGCGTACAATTGTCTTCTGATCCGGAGCTTCCTGCAGCCAATGCATGTATTCTGTCCGTGAACCTGGAAGTTCGCCAGCCTCTGTAAACGGGCAGAGACCGGCGAATATGAAAACAGGAGCTCGGCCTATACTTGCGTTGTGGAGACCGTGTGCAAGGGCCTGTGTTCCAACGTCGACATGGACAATGACAGCTTGCGGTTGGTCGATGATGCGTGCATAACCGTGGGCCATCGAGATAGCAGTAATCTCAGAAGGACAGGTGATTATCCTAGGCCATTGATCGGGGCGTTCACGTTTGCCCTTGATAATGGCCTCGATTATAGATGGGTGATCCGAGCCTAGGTTGACAAAGCAATTTTTCACACCAGCCTGTTGAAACTCATCAGTTGTTGCTCAAAAACTAGGCACAGGGACAACGAACCTCCCAAAGGGCCTCGAAGAGCGCGAAGGCTGTCGTGTATCTGGGAATAGTAATCAGCAAATGGAAACGAAGATCAAAGATGGGAATAAGGATAACGGCAAGGCAGTCATGGATGATTGCACGTACTCTGTAGATGAAGCCATTAATGTATGCGTGCAGCAAGTGGGCTGACTGGAGAGGTAGACGCAACGGAGAGTTGAGTGCGTGTCTTGTACTTTGGGAGGTGCGGGGGAAAATACAAGTCATGTCGCTGACTTTGCTGACGATTACACAGACTGTGATGCGGCGCAGTACTATCGCACGAGAGCGACAGTGCATCGTTGGAGGTGGAAGGTCATATTATATGTACGTAGGTGGGGTTTTGTGTGTTAGGAAGGCGTTCGGGTGATACACCGCGCTGATTGGCTCTAGTGAATGGTCGGAGAACACTGAATAATCATCACTTGCACTGCTATTTCATTCTGGGCGGTATCTCATTCAGAGAAATCATAACTCGTCGAGTTTCATACATTTAGAGTGAGCGTTTGGGATAGGAAACGTACTCGATAATGACTGGCTTGCCCAACTGTCCCTACGTGAGTATCGCAGAACCACGGATTCTCACCCACGACACCCAAAAAACCAAAGAACAAAAACTCAACAATCTGAAGCTCTTACTAGCCAACTCTGCTCTCTCTCTGTCCCTACGTACATATCCTGGATCTCCTACGCCTGCGAGTCGTTTGATGTGCCCCCGAGACTCCCTTCCAACTGTACTTAGTATATGAGGAATTCTCAGATTTGCGATTGACATTGAGGATTGTGTCGATCTCTCATTCGGCTCTCTTCTCCGTGATGAATGGTATCGATCTAGAAATTGGTCCTCTTCATATCGGTCGAAATTTGATGTTAGAACGCTGTCAGAGTGACTAATGTGAAACTAGGTACCATTAGGTTTTGGCTAACGAAGCGGCCGTAGCAACGGCGAATAGAAGCATAGCGTAAGACTCTTCATGTTGGCACCTTGAACGGACTGATGATAGGCACAAAAAACGGGAGAGCTGGTTATTGAGATTTTGGCTCAAGGAATGGTTCAAGCAAAGTCTCAAACTAACCATTTCGAAATATAGACAGCTAAGTCGAACTTATACCAGTCTAGACTCATCACTTTCCAATCTTACTTTGACAAATGTTCCTCCTGGAGCAGGAACAGTCTATACATGGATTACCTCAATGATAGAACTGGCTACTTCGATAACGTGTGAGTGCTTGTTTCGTGACATAGGAGTGGCCCCTATTGAAATGAAAAGGGGAATGATTTGCTTATACCATATACGCATACGTCATGCTATGGCTTTGCAAAACGTCCTGTTTCAGTCCTTCCTTTCAAGCTGTTCTCTGGCCCTACGGCACATATGTGCTGGTTTCGGAGTAGCACTTTTCTTCATCATCTTCCACGGATGGACATCGTTTGTGCCATGGGAGTTTGTGCCATGGGAGTTTGTGCCATGGGACGTTGAGGTATTTTTCAAGGATTACATCATTCTTATACTTTTTGTTGTTCTTGCGGAAACAGACCGAATGGGTAAAACTGGCCGAAGCTGATCTATCGCGTTGTCAGAGAGATGTACGTCAGAGGGAATGAGATTTCAGTGAATCACGGCATTTGATTCGGAGGAACCATATCGCCTGTGTGGGCTCATGGTATTGCAATCAATCCTCTTTTCGAATCGGATCCCTGTTGCAAGAGAACTGCGAGGGAAAAGGGCTAAAAATACGAGTGGGGTATGACGGCATCATTTGGATGACCCGACAAGCTGGAACACTAGCACCTGGCATCTTATATATGTACTCTGCTTGCACCAAGGGCTTTCCATGTATACACTTGAGCATGGGAATGTATGTACAGAGCTGCCTTCTTTGATTGATCCCTCGTCCACATCGTACTCGAACACCTATGATGTCGGATTACTTCCTTCGATTTTGCATCCTGTGAGTACATGCAGGGTCTCGAACCACCGTAATGCGCAACCCTCCAAGCCCTTCCGTCCTCTCTTACAAGGATGGCAAGTCTCCTTCATCGGTAGAACCATTGGCTCCTCGTTTGATTTTCCTCTGGCGCACTATCAGTAGCGCATATATACCTGCCGAAACAATGCCCAAGGCAGCCATGGCCAGACAGATTGTGTAACCTGTCTTATATCCGGGTGCATACTTGCTGAGGAAAGCGAAAGGGCCGATAATGCCGCCTAGGTTGCCGAACGCAACCATGTATCCCGACCCCATAGCCCGCATCTTGTGACCTCGAAGGTTCATGAGATACCAGCACACCGCTGTGACTTGGGCCCCCATGGCCCCCATTAGGGTTAGACAGATCCCTGTATATTGTAAAGAGAAGTCGCGATGCGGTGTCACGCGAAGCATGATGAGGCCGGTAAGAAGAACAGCGTTACCGAAGAGTACGAATGGGAGTCGTCGGCCGGCCTTATCAGCAAAGTACGCCACTATGAGGCAGAACCCAAAAGCAGAAGCCCAGGGCGGCACCGAGCGTAGCTGAGTCTAGACGACTGTGTAGCCAAAGGTTTTGATGATGGTAGGAGTAAAGTATGCGAATGAGTACACGGTGATGGTGATGGCTTTCATGAAGAGGAAGTAAATCAGCGTCTCCGTCGCTTTGCTGGAGGGCGGTACTTACAGAAGTACATGATGGCACCCAGATGATGATTGATGTCCTTGAAAAAGGAAATGAAGTCATTAAAGGTGAGGGAAAGCTTCTCAGTTTCATGGGACTTTGTCCTGGCCGATACAAACTTTCTCTCCTCTTCTGTCAACCATGTGGCCTCTTGGGGGAAGTCAGTCACAAGGAAGAAGGCCATGCAGCCAATAAGCACTGTCGCGATTCCCTCTAGAATGAAAATCCACCGCCAATTAGCCAGCCCGCGGACACCGTCCATATTCGCGATAGCTGACGCTAACAGGCTACCAAAAGCGCTTGAGAGGATGACCGAGGATATGTAAATCGTGAAACGTTTTTGGATCTCGTCGGGTTTATACCAGAAGCTGATTAGATAAAAACTACCAGGGAAGATGCCGGATTCAGCAAGTCCAAGGAAGAACCGTGTAGCGATAATCCCGCTATAGTTTTTTACAAACCCCTGAGCGATGACGATAATCCCGAAAGAGAAGATGCAAATGGGGAGCCACAGATGAGGGCGTAGCCTTTTCATCATGATGTTTGATGGTATCTCAAAGATAATGTAAGGTACAAAGAAGATGGTGAGTGCGATGTTTGGTTGTTGTCCAGTCAGATGCAGGTCCTCCGGCAAGCGCATGGTGAGAGCTGCGGAGATATTGATACTGTAAGTTGATTAATCAACTGTTCTGGTTGTATAGGAGCTCTTATTTGTACCGATCGAGGAAGGCTGCGATGTATATCAAGACGAGCATTGGCAAAACGCGTAGGTCGATTTTGCGAAGCAGCCTCGCCTCATCGATCTGGGCACTTTCCATTTCGTCGACTAGGCTAGAGGCTCCGGGAGATTCTGTCTTTTGATCGTCCTTCATGTTTGCGGAATCGAGGTATGTCTGTCGCGAGAGGGAGTTCTGGGTGCCAATACTATGCAAAGTACGTGGATTCGATCGCCGAAGGTGGTGTGGTCCAGATTCTTCACGTGAAGCGAGAACACAACATGTCTTGGAGGGATGATGGGGTCGGAAAATTGGTGTAGAAGAGAGAAGGCGTGTCAGCGGGGTAGCCAATTTATCCCGTGCGGACGGGTAGCCTGGGATCTCGTGAAGCCAGCGAATGAGGGTGTTTGAAGGGTTACAGCAACGCACGAGGCGTGGTACAGTATTCTGGAAATTGCCTTGTTGGGTGGCGTTGGTGCAGAACAATGATAGCCTCCTTCGCAATCTGGCTGTCCGCCATGGATCCGCCACTCGTCGCCAGGGCCATGGCCCATTAAGATCCAGAAGAGAGGTAACACAATGCCTCTGGTTCTGTTGGGATGATTCAGTACTGAAAACAACCCTGTTCGAGATTATGCATCCGTCCTGTTTCCTGTACTTCCCAAACCGTACACATGTGCATATGTGCCCCTCTCGACAGGGGGTGTCGGACCCAAAAACGGATTACAATTTCCATTTTCGACTCAACGATGGGAGTAAATGTTGATGATTTGAGCGCATTTTCGTATCAATATAATCTCGCATGAGTCGGCCCCCCCCGTCCGCTGTCCGACTTGGTTGTTCATCAGTCTATCTGCCTCACCTTCTCTGTGGCCTTTGCCCCTGCGGCGTATGCGGCGTATGCCTTGTTTTGATGCCTTGACTTGACATTGGCCCTGCCAACTTAGCCAAATATACATAAGCCTTTTTCCTTCACGGGTAGCGTCTCGTCCCGCACCCCACAGGACCCACCTTCACAACATTCATCTAGTTCATTGCTTTACCATGACTTCAGTAGTGAGTTCTGCGCCTTCGGGGACAACCCCTTCTTTCAAACCAGCCCTGAAACCTCCACCAGGAGTGTTCTCGAATCCTGAACACCCAGCGACGCTCAAGGAACCCAGCACCATCGCTGTTTGTATTTGCTGTGTACTCACCACCCTCAGCGTTGCCAATTGTAAGTATTACTGCTGGTATATACTGCTGGTAAGCAGTATCTTGGCAGTAAGTAACTGGCGACAACTCTGTCAGTTACTGCTCGATTTTCCTAGTAAAGTTACTGCAGTAACGGACAGTAAGGTCACGTGCAACTTATACATACGAATACTCTTAACACGGCGTATAGCGAGTACTATATATAGGTCACACGTGACTCTTGGCTATAGTTACTGCTAGTTACTGCAGTAAGGTGAGGTAACTGGCAGTAAGCTGTACTGACAGTACGGTCCTTGGCAGTATAGGGTTCAGTAAGTAACTGAAGACACCTTGGTCAGTTACTGTTCGAGGTCTGTACCAACAGTAGTAGTTACTTACTGTTGGCAACGCTGACCACCCTTTTCTTTTCTGCTCGCTGCTACTGTCGATACTGGATCAGACGTACCTTCATCTTCGAAGATGGTATGTTCGCGGAAACCGAACGGGTTCACCAAGGCTGACGTGGATAGTGATGGCCACGATTGTATGGGTACGAGACAGCTTCTTTCCAACCGCATTTCCTATCATACAGTTCACACAACGCTAGATTTGTTTCATCGTGAACGCTGTCCTCGTGGCTGTGACTATGCATCGCCATGGAGGTATGCACGCATGGGATATCACAATCGTGCAATTCCGCGAAGCGTCATTCGTGAGTCAGCCCATTCTTTGACTAGGCTGTCTAGATCTCGCTGATGGCATGTTAGTGGTTCAACGTTATCGCTGTTCAATACGGCATCGCCGTATGTCTCACCAAGATTACTGTTTTAATGCTATATCGCCGTGTATTCTCGACGAATCGTCGGTCCGTATTCGACATGAGCGTCGTCTCACTTATCATTATCATATCATTGTTTTACGGCATCACCACATTCTTCAAAATATTCGAATGCAACCCGCGTGCAAAGATTTTTGATGCATCTATCCCAGGACACTGTTACGATATAGGCAAGATCCTGAAGACGAGTGGCGCTTTCAACGCCATTTCCGACTACGTCATCTTGTTTCTCCCAATCCATGCTGTTTACAATCTACAGATGAAGAAAAAGAAGAAGCTACTGGTTGTATTGGTCTTCACCTTCGGTCTATGGTACGTCTTCACCAGTCATGCTACTGCACTGTCCTTTGTTAAATGCTTACATTAGTGCACCCGCTTTTGCCACCGTCGGATTAGTGGTTCGACTGCAGAGAAGCTCCAACAAAGACACCTCGTGGGGCCAGCCTTCGATTATCCTATGGGGGTAAGTCTCCACCGCTTCAAAAGTCTTCTCCAGTCATCATTGTCATTTCCAGGCGCATCCTGACATTGTATGTCCAGCCTGGCGGAACTCACCAGCGGGAATCTCTGCATCTGTTTCCCCGAGATGGGCCCACTCTTGCGTTCCGGCACCAGACACCAAAGTCGCAACACGCCTCACCGCCCGACCGCAGATATGTTGAATTCCTACAAGGAACCCTCGGGCCTATACAAATTCACAAAGAAGATCCAGGACCCTTTCTTAGCGACAAGTCTGTTTGGAACGCGGGGGACTTCTACTTTGAATGAGGGTGAGTCCTGTATTCAGCTAAATGAGGTAAAACATGACTCGCATGGCCGGTCGGGTGAGATTGCAGAGCTCAAGCCTGTTAGAATCATGGTGGACACTGAAATCGATGTGGAGATACACGAGGCTATTTGAGAGAAGCATTTAGGACACATTATCGGCTGGCTATACACGCTGTCCATAATGGGGGATCTAGTTTAGTAATACACGTTCTCTCATTTCAAGTCTTATCATGTGAGGGGTATTCACTCCTGACTAGTCCTATCCAAAATCTCTATCGACCTTTGTGTTACTGCTTGGATTTGTCGAATGCATCAGGGTAAAAGTATAGTTAAAGATTAGCAAGTATGCACTAGCTAATGTTAGCGTAATATTCAGAAAAAATATTCTCCAACCACTGCTACTTCTACTAGAGGGCTTTCTTGCCAAACTAGGAGTTCTGAGCGATATGCCCCTTCCCCTTACATTAGGGTAAGCTAGAAGCTCCCCTTTACCATACGATGTCTACTAAGCAAAAAGGCGTGAGTACAACCCCATCATGCCTTATATTGGTTAGACTACCAATCACTCACTCTTTAGAGAATCGAATAGCAGCCTAACATCGTATCCAGACAGCCATCATATCAAGTCACAAGTCACAGTCGCCATCATCATATGGATAGACACACACACACACGCTAACAGTCCAGTCCCATCCAGTTCAATCCAATCCCTTCAAAAACGATGGAAAATTCCCAGCGTAGATTAACCCTCAGGCCCCACAAAGCGCCACGCTATGGCCCAGGGCTCTACCGAGCTAAGAATACGACTTGACATAACATAATAAAGAACCAACCCTCGGGTGCGACCATCCCAAGCCCCAGACCGGGATAAGACAGGACCCCCCATCTATGCAAGCCCAAACCCATTCCCAAATATCAACATTCGTAACTGAAAGATAATGCTCCCCGCTACTCGTCTCCAGACGCAAACGAAGTGCCCAGCAAATGCTCATGCTCACCAGCATCCACATCTCCATTAAGGATACCCTCACCTGCTTCATCATCATCCACATCCTCGAACACCCCCTCCCCATCCGCCTCCCCATCCGCAGCCCCAGACTCATCACCATCCGCATCTACATTCGGCGGCGGAAACGTCGACGTCGATGCATTTTCCATTCTCGCCTTCTCGACCCCAATCCCCAACCCCCTGACCGCCCTCCTCATACTCTCCAGCCTCGCCTTCTCCACCACCACCATCCTGCTCGCAAACTCCTTGAGCGCCCTCCTCCCCATCCCCACCCTCTCCTCCTGCCAACTCGCCAGCTCGCCCGCAACAACCTGCTGCGTATATCTCAACTCGCGGCCCAGCCCCGCCAACTCGTCACTCGCACGGTCGGCCTTATCCTGTGCATCTCTCTGCACGCGACTGCGCGCATCATCCAGCAAGCCCAACGGCCAGCGATCGCTGCGGCGGATTGAGAGATTGTGTCGATCGACCGCCTTCTGCGTCGTGTTCATCTGGGTGATGAGATTGGAGGGCCGGTTCAGCGCCGTCAGAATAGCAGACACGGTGCTTGAGATAGCGAGCATACTGTACGAAAAGCCCGCTGTGGGACTCGCCTCGCTCTGCGCCAGCGTCTTGGTGAAGCGCTCAAAGCTTCGCAAATGCGCGTCCCCTAACCACGGTATCGTCTGCACGGCCGTGTTTGCTAACCGCGCTGCGTCGATGAAGTCTCCTGTAGCGTTTCGTATCTTGTTTGTACGCCGTAGAACAGAGCGCGAGGCGTGGTGGAGACTGCGGACGGATTCACGGGCGTGCTGCACGAAGACCTCGACTTCGCGCACATCGTACATGGGTGTGTATTCGTCGCGGATGCGTTCTAGACGCGTTTCGGCTTTGCGCGCAGAGCGCTCCGCGAGCATGGAGGGGTCAATGTCTGGCACGAGGAAGAATTCCCAGACCATCTCGTGCGTGGAAAACGTTGGGTGGAGGAGCAGAATCTTGAGGAAGGCGTCTAAGCGGAGCTGAATATCCTTCAATACTGAGCGAGCGGGTCGCGAGGGGATGAGGAAGGGTGAGGCGAAGTTGCTGATGGAAGGGAGCCAAGAGGCTGGGTTCTCTTGAGCAAGGCATTTTGCAAGACTCTCGAAGTCTTGGAGCGACCGTCGGCATGTTGTGACTGTTATGCTGGAGTTGTCGTTCGGAGCACCAGACTTCAGGACCAGGCGAATCGTCCCGTCCTCCACGAAGAAGCTCCTAACTACAGTGGTTGTACGACCGTCGGGCCCAGGTGGGTTGGACAAGAGGACTAGGTCATCTATGCGGTTGCGAACTTCGTCGTCCTTGGCAAGCTCTACCGCAGTAAGTCCCCGCACATCCTTGACTGACAGATCTACTCTGGCATCTTGAAAGAGAACACGAACGAGGTCCGTTCGCCCATACTTGCTCGCAACCATGAGCGGAGTGAAGTGCTTGTCGTTTGGAGCATTAACGTCTGAGTCGCAACGGTAGAGGAGTTTCATAGCAATATGCGGATCGTTGATGATGTGGAGTAAGCTGTTCCCTTTGTTATCGATATGCTCGTCAAGATGTAATGGCAGTCCATCTTGCTGTGCTTGCGTCGCAGCCATTAAAGCACGATCTACCATATACCGATACTGTTCATGATCGTAGGATCTGCAAAGAGCAAAGACAGGAGTCTGTCCATTGCGGTCCTTCAGCCGCCACGGAATGAGGTGACCGATGCGCTCAATGAGGCCGGGCTGATTGAACAGGTAGTGCGCCATACACCTGCCTTTCGAATCCTGTTTCGCAAAGTAGGCTTGTGTTACTTCGTCCGAGGGGCTGTTGCTAAGAATGTAGGCAAGAAGCGTGTCGATCGTTTTCGCATTTGCAAGCTGAAGTGCGGCACTCAGAAGTGTTGTACCCTCGTTGTTAGAGTCATCTAAGATGAAGTCCAATGAGTAGTACTCAGACAGGTCCAGCAGATACTGTAAAGCCTTGTCTTGCCTCTTCTCGACAGCCATCATCAAGACGGACTCGCCTTCTGGGCCTTGCGTTTTCGATAACTTCTCGATGGAGGTATCCCCTTCGAACCCACTTCCCCGCGAATCCAGAGTGGTAGTCCGGGATCTCAACGAATATGCCGAAGAGCTGGACATGCTTCGAGTGTCTATCGAGACCCTCTTCTTCACTTTGGGACGATCAGCTGGCGGAGGGGTAGGCGCTCGTTGGAAGGGGAAAATGTGAGCTAGAGGACCATCTTCGCCTCGGTGGTGGTGGAGCGATGAGCTGCGATTCCTTCGTTTCGAAACACAGTCTCCATTGACTGTAGTCCCGTCAAAGGAAGAGAAGTCCGAGAAACTGGCAAATCTAACCGGCCGCGACCTTCGCGGTTCATCTTCATCTGTATCAGGCTCATGTTCAGCCTCGTGGAACGACCTATCAGGCTCCAGAACACTTTGCATGGTCTCAACGTCTCCCGTCTTGGTGGCTTGCCACAATGTCCTGTTCCTTCGGCTCGCTATGCGCAACCCACCGGAATCTCGCGTCAAGTAGGAAAGTACAGCCTCGAAAGTGCTAAGCGCATAGCCCATCTCCCCGCTCTCGACATCATCTATGAAGATAAAGTGTCGCATATACGATAAGCGAGTTTGTAGATGTCGTATCGGACATCGAATAACGATAATGAGCAACAGGGAGACGAGCGTGTCAGCGTTGATGGTGAGGATGCTGTCTTGTTTCTCTGAAATGGCTTGGCCGTTCGCGGCACTTGTGGGCCGAACATTCCTGGTTCTCGTTGATGCGTCAGGCATTGTGATGTGCTTTTGCACGGCAAGCAGTATTTCGACCATCTCCTGGGGGCTTCCTGCGACGCCCATTTTCTTGAAAATGTCCACAGCTTTCGATAAACGTATAGATATCTCTTGCTTCCCTTTTCGGCCGTCCCCAATGTCGATTCCGACTTGCGATATATCGACATCGCCCATCTGCTTTATTCGGCTTTCAAGCTCAACGTCGTCGAAACGTCGGATAGAGCACAATCGGGGAAACAAGATGGAATGATGGACCTGTTCTGTGATATACCGTTCGATCATGCGCTCAACGATGGGTCCCGTGAGGTCCGTGGTTGCACCAAGAAGAGAGAGCTGCTGTTTGTCTACCATCTGAAACAGATCTATCGCAGCAGTGACGGCTGTCTCGAGCGACCGCCTCATCATGTCCTCCTCGTCGTCTATCTCAAGCGCCGATATGTACCCATTTGCACCATGCGATATGCTGCTATGCAGCGAGATAGGCAAGCTTTCTGCGGAAGACACGGAGCTGCGTCTTCGAGACGCCGACGATGATCGACGAGAGCTCTGCGAGGGCGTGGGCGGAAGCGGTTTCTCCAACTCTTTGGCGAACTCTTTGAACAATCTTTCTAACCCAGGTTGCATCTGGCGCGCGATCATAGGGAAGTGGTTCAGAAGGTCTCCAAACGACTTGACCTCCTTCTTCCGCGGCATCGACGACGTCGCGCCATTTGACGAGCTCGCGCCGCTATTCTGCGCTAGGGGAGCAGTAGCACTGCTTGTCCCCGGAAGCGCGGCGGGTATAATCGGAGTTGCCTCATACGTCCCTATCAGCGGGCGCGAGATGAAGTAGACTAGCCAGGGCTGGGCGTCGAAGGCATCGGGATGGAAGATGGTGTCATTCAGGAGCTGGGCCTGATTAAGGGTCTTGAAGCCTGCTTTTTGTCAGACAAGATTTCTAGGACTGCCAGGCGTCCTCCTACCTTTGTTGCTGTACACGAAGGCGTCCTTTACTATCACCGTCCGCCCGTTCGCTGTCGAGTACTGCTTTGCTTTGCCCCGATTCTCGCGGAAGTTGGTCGCATCTTTGACCTGGTTGTTTGGGCCAACCCCGCCCGGGATGCGCAGAACATGGCTTGCCAGAAACTCCTCGGAGCCACTCAGGTCGGCATACGAGGCGTTGGTGTCGCGGTCGCGGGATGTGAGGAGGACTTCGGTGGTGGGTACTAGCAATATCTATAGCAGCCATGCAGTCAGCAAAGGAGCCATGGGGAATGGGCGCAGACGTCGTACGTGGTGATGGACAGGCGAGCACTGGCTCGGCAGAGTGCTACGGAAGAAAGCCCGTAAGAAGGGATTGAGGACCGGCGGCATTCAATCGACATTGATGAGGGATGGGGGAGGTTCAGCAGGCACAGGTCGCGTGACCTTGCAGTCTCGTCTGGACAAGGCGCTGCCGTATGCGCCTGTACGCGCAGTCGCAAGCGGGTGCCTGCTGCGGAGGCTCGGGGGTGAGGCGTTGCGGAGATAGCCAAGAATGAGCGCTGTAGCCGACGTTCTGCATCAAGAGAGAGGTAGTGGCCTGACGAGGATCGAAGCGTGAAGCCGCAAATAAGCGTTATATAGACGAAAAGGTAGGCAAACACAGGGTTGGGCTAGGGATCTGGTAGTCGGAGGTGAGAAAGCTGATGGGAAGTTATCGATTAGCTTGTGAAGGTCCGACCAGTCCATACCCCGGCTTACGCTAGTCCGCATTGGACCACAGAGCTTCCCAAGCCACACCTAGGCACGTAACGCGATGTCATCAGACCTCCCCGAAAGAGTTCACGCGTCGGCGCTACCTGGGTATCTTCTCACCAAACAACCCTACACGTCACTAATTTGGCTTGACAAGATTCATTTCCATTCTATCTACAAATGGACCTATCCAGCGAGACTTCCATCGATGCCAATGCGCTCTCCTTCACCCTCACGAGCTCTTTTTGCACAGCTTCGTGCCGTAGTCAATGACCTCCCAGTTCTCAGTACCAGGAGTCGTCTGCGTGTAGAACACTCCCGCAGGATCCCACTTCTTCCGCAGCTCAAGCAGCTTAGGGTACTTGTCACCCCAGTATGACTCCTGCCAGTTTGGCTCATAAAGGTCGCCCTATCCTCATTGTAAGCGTCTTCCTTAATCATTAAGCACTTCGCAGTCTTACCTCGTTCACATAAGTAGCACCATCTGGACCAGCCTCCCTCAGTTTCTTACCAACAACGTTGGTCTGCACGTCATGCTTCTGCTGCTTGACCTCCCAGCTCTCGTCCCCGTTCAGGATAACATTGGTAATCACGAAGCTACTCGCGTTCCTCCACTTGTTGTTGATCGCGTTGTCTGCTGCTGGGACGCCAAAACCTGGATTCAGAAGGTGTCCGACGTTGAAGCCCAGTTGCTCGGCCGACGGCTGAGTGGCGAATATGAGTGAATCCGCAACAGCGTCTGCGTTTTCTGCAATGTCCTTTTGCGTGAAAATGCGACCGCCAACGACGCTGTTTTGATTTGGTTGTTCATCCTCGAACATGTCGATATAAAATTCGAAGAATGTCGGGAACGCCCTTGTGTGCGTGTCGTACGGGATCTTGGCGGCATCAAGGCCATCAATCAGAGGCTTCAAGACTTGCCTGAGCTTAGTCTCGTTCATGTTGGGGCCAACCAACGGAGCAATATGGAGGCGGCCAGGTCCGGGTCCCAACTCGAAATACACGAACATGCCATTCGCAGTGTAATGGTTGGCCAGGTTATGGAAAATGTGGAAACCTTTGTTGAACACGGCGGTATCATTGGTGTGAGTCGAGTTGATATTAATGGTCATGCCTGCAGTGGGGACCTCGGGGTATGTCTTGACGGTGAGCTCCGTGACAACAGCGAAAGTGGAAGGACCACCGCCTTTGAGCGCCCAGAAAAGGTCGGGATTCTCGACAGCGTTAGCCGTCACGTACTCACCCGCAGCAGTGATCGCCTCAAAAGAGAGAATGCCTGATGGATTTCGTCAGCTCAGTGCTCTATAGTCAGTATGCTGATTGAGACAATGACTTACTGTCGGCACCCATGCCATAGATGCTGCTGAGAGGCCCGTGGCCTCCTCCCTGGATATAACCACCTCCCCATCCGACTGTAGGACATTCGCCTCCAACAATGACCACCGGAGGGCTCTGCGCAAAGCATTTGCGGTATAAAGCTCGGCCTTGAACACCGGCACCAACCGTTGCCGCGCTACCTGTCCAATTGCCTGGGCCGGTGTACTTCTTCGTGAAAGTGGCATCCTGGAAGCTATGGGTGTTGATGATCAAAGATCCATAACCTACGGAGCGGCCCATGAAGTCGTGTCCAGTGTTACGGCTGGAATTGTGTTAGCCTGTTGCAGAGCTGAAAAGCAAAGCCGAAAAGGCAGCACTTACATGATCAAACGCAGGTTGTGCGTCCTCGCGAAGTCAACTCCGGCCTTGATCTGCGCTTTGTTGGTCGCCAAGATGACATAGTTACCATAGAACCCCCGCGTGCAAGGGGTGTTTGGGTCCGAAGTGGGCAGACATGTGTTGTTCGTATACAACGGCCAGAGAGCCAGAATAGGATCATCAGTACTGGGAAGTGGGTCAGCTATGATCCGGCGCTATTAAACTTTCTAATGAAGCTTACAGCCATTGCTCATTGAGCCAGTTCGCCTGAACGTTTGCACATGCCGCCGCGTTGTATGTAGACGTCGAAGTGTTACCTATCGAATTGTGGCATACCGCACCTGGAGGTAAAGCAACCTTCAAGGCGCCTTGGACAGTGGTGTTCAAAGCGGTCCAGTCAGCTCCCGTGGGCCAGCAAGCATTGTCCGAGTAGCATTTGCATTGGTAAGTCACCCCATTTTCCTGCTTGACTTCACCAATCCAACCTGCACCCAAGACACAATTGGCCACCGAAAGCAACGAAACGAACAAGGACGTCCGACCCATCTTTGTCTAGAGCGATGAAAGATTGAAGAGAGGAGCTTGGTCCACTACTAGAGGGCCCTCTAGAAGATCGCCAGCTTGAGGGGAGCTCTGCTTAAGAGCTTCTTTTGCCATGCCGCCATTGCGCATCGATCCCTGTTCAGTAACGCCGAACCGTTCCTGACAGGGCCGAGCTCATCAATAATTAGACGTGCATCTCAACCCTGCGGTGCTCCTCAGTCCACTCTCAGCAGGCGCTGCGGTTATATCCTTGCAAAGAGTTGTAAACACAAATGCCGAGTCATCGGTAAGAACGGGCAAGCTCCCAGAAGGGGCAAAGCTGCTGTCCCTGCTTCGGCTCCGGCCCGCTGGCGATCGGAGCTCTAATTTTGGTCCATTGATGTTCATGCGGGTAAATCCTCAATCGCGAGAGCGGCGCGCCAAATCAGCAAACGTCCGCACGAAGCACCTCCGATTGTGAGCAACAACAGCGTGTTGGAATCCACCAGCACAGAACTCGGGCGTAAGATTGGGGCGTTTCGTACCTTTGCTTTTCAATATACGTCGATTCACCGACTTCAGGATGATGCTGCGAGTCTGCACGCCCGAGATGAGAAGCGCGCTTAAACAATCAACGTGGTGCGTCTAGGAACGATACATCAATCTAGGAATCTCGGTACTGATATCTCCCGGTAAGAATCCAATCAGATACAATCTGTGCGATCTGACATTCCAAGGTTCATCAAGGCAGTGTGCTCCAAGAGTTAATGTGCCCTTTGCCCCGATAATCGCCGTCTCTTTGGATATGGCATATTCGTTTAGAAACCTGGAGCCGTAGTTCGTTGCTCACTCTACCCATCGAGGAATGTGGGGCCTATAACCGAGCTTCGGGAGGGGTACATTAGGGGCTTTCAGCCCTGTATGCATGTCAGCATCCTTCGAGACGGTCGAGAAGCGGCTTTGATACCGATTTTCCCTGGCTCCCCAGCGCGGTAAGACTGCACATCAGACTGTTCATTGCGGCGTAGGAAATGCCCTTGGAGTCTATCAGCGATTTAAGCGACCTTACCTTCATTGGACCGATTTCGATAAGGCCACTCAATACGCCATGTATTTGGAGAGTCAGCACTTTCCACTTGGGAATTGCTTCATGTCGTAAATGCTGGGGAGTACGTTATCCTGTACCGCCTCGTGCAGAGAAGAACAGATTAGCCAAAATCTCAGCTCATCTGCCTTGTATCTGGAATCAGATCGCGGCGGAGACTTGATGGTGTAAATTCACTATCTGTAGAAGTTCAGCATCATTTTCAACGTATTTGCTTTCTTCCATGGCCTGAGACGCCACCCACAGGAAACATGTACAGCATGAGATTAGTGAATTAGACCATCATAGAGTACGATTGGACATCTCGCAGGGAGAAAAGCGATTAGCCGAAAGCGTCAGTGAAAGATCAGAGCATTGTAGAGATTATGTATGTCCACTGCATCCACCAAGCCGAGATGACAACACGGTAGAGCTCTGTCCCCTCGAGATACACGGATTCTGACGCCTTTGTAGCATTCGATTGGCATGTCAACTCGACCGAACTTCAGAAGTGCTCGAAACTTATCATCTATAGACTTTTCTTGGACGTCCTGTCATGAATCGAACGGTCCGAGATCTCAGAACAGATGCGGCAGCATAGCCATTGAACCTCCCCCTTACTTAGGCAAAGAGAGCTAAGCACGTCATTACTTCGATGACCCTGACCATTCCCCATTTTTAGTTCAGCAGATGTAGATAAAACAGGACTGTTCGTTGATGAAGGTGTCTCAAAAGTCTAAATACGATTCCTACAATGAATCAATACCTAGGTTCACGCTGAGATCAGATGAAGCTCATGGGTCTACCCCTAGAGTTCCTCACCGCCGGCACACTACATACAGCCCCGCCCATTGACTAACAGTCACAGCTCACAAACACAGTCACACAAACCTGGTGACTGTCATCGTTCCTTCTCCCCATTCTGCTTTGCGGGAGACTACAGACCTATATATATGCGATTACTTGAGAATACATCCATGAATAGCATATACGGGCTAGTGGTCTAGTGGTAGGATACCCGCTTAGGGTCTTGTGAAGACTTATCTGCGGGTGGTCCCAGGTTCAATCCCTGGCTAGCCCCCTGAATGCCTTTCTTTTGCTGTCGTTATTGTTTTGCTCCTGGGATGTGCTAAGGAAATATTGTGTGGCAAGAGCTGGAGGCCAGCAAGCGTGACACGTTCTATAGAACCGCACCATTATTTACCCAAGGCGAATGAAGTAACATCTCCGTTCTCTCTTTTTTGTAGGTATTCAGCTTCCTAATCAACCCATGCCCTATATATAATCAGCAATGGCTTTAGTGAAAAGTGTTGTTGTACGGGACAGACAGCTCCATGATCTAGTTCTATCCAGCATGCATTCAGCGCAGCGTCAGCTACTCCGCCTCCCCAAACCGGCCTCTCCTTACCTCTGGGGACAGCACTATACCCGAAAAGAGCGAGACAAATTGTTTGCTCTCCAGCTTGACCATTCCAAGGTTCGTCATTGCCCCCCAAACCCGTAGGCCTCCCAAAACGGGACTAGCCCCTAACACGTGTTTCTCTTATCCAATTGGTCAAAGCTTCCCAGCCAGACCCAGAGCAGGCTCCTATCCCAGTCTTCACCAAACATCATCATACTTACGAACCGTACACAAAACCCTCTCGCTATCCCCCATCTTCCTACAAAAATATTGCTCCACCTCCTGATGTCTTTTCTGAGAATACCGTACGGGGACAGCCCGGGCACAGGGGCATGGGGCACGCCGAGCTCCAATCACAAGTGAGTCCTGGTCGGAAGCTGCGCGCGGTCTGGCAGAGTCTTGATACTGATTGATTTCCAGTTTTTGCGAAGAGGTATACATCACACTGTGTCACTACAGGTTGATGGAGGGCTTATGCAACGTTTCACAGGATTATATCATCACAACATACATCGCCGAATTCATCAACACCTTGACCAATCTCACTTACAGTAAGTTTATGCAATGCGTTGGACACAGCTTCTTCACTGTAGAAAAGACGCTGACTATGTTGGTACACAGTCATATACGGTGCGCACGGCATCCGACGAGTTGCACAACGTGCCGATGGTGGCATCTTCTCGACGCTGAGCTTTCCGTATTGGGGTCTTGTTGGCGTGGGAGTGCTGTCTGGATGGTATCACATGACGCTGAATTATCACAGTCAAATGGGTACAGACTGCTCTTTCCTTGATGCACGGTTGACCATATCATCCTTCACATTATCCTCGCGAGCTCTCTGTCATCTCTTTCGCATTGTTTACCCAGTCTCTCAAACTGTCCCATCCGGACATTCGGACTTTCACATTCCCCATCCCCCATCCCCCTCTGCTATCCAAGTCCCGCACCACCCCTCATCCCTACCCTTCCTAATGTCTAAACATGTCCTAGCTCTGACTAACAACCCCCAGCCGACGATCTGTCCATGTTTCTTGCTGTTGGCACCCTAATGCACCAACTCCTAACCTTCGACGCCACCCCCTCGCAACGCCTCAACACCACGCTCCTGATCGTGGGCACTGTAATCCCCGTCTCCATCTACCACTGCTGGGCCGACGAGATCTACGTGCACGAGATCGCATTCGCAGCCATGGTCATCATAACCGGACGGCGCATACGGCAGCTCATCCGCGAAAAGGTAGCGAGCGAGGCGTCGCGAAAAAAGTTGAAGGGGATGGCAAACTTTGGGTCTGGTGAGTCGTGCTTACTTTGCTTTGTTCCTACCATTATCATGATTTGTTTTTCGATTCGTCCCTCGGTGTGTTCGTCGACAGGGCTGATGTTGTCCATTGGATTCAGGTTGCGGTCTCTTCGGCTACTTCCTCTGGAACATCGACTACCACCTCTGCAGCTACGTGACATCCACCAAGCGGTCCCTCGGCCTTCCCTGGGGCTTCTTCTTAGAACTGCACGGCTGGTGGCACATATTCACTGGCATCGGAGCCTATGTAGGCATGGCGTTGGTCGAGTACCTGGTGACAATGGAAGAAGGAAAACCGAATCGCGTCGAGGAAGGATTCGTGTGGCCGGTACGTGCGGTGTTGAGAAACCTGGAAGGAGAAGGAGGAGGAATGGAGACGGATTTGAAGAAGGAGAGGTGAGGTGAGAGTTGTATGCCATGCTTGGCAAGATGATAGAAGGAAGGTAGTACCACCTAGGAGGACTAGGTAAATAGCCGAATGAGGAAGCCACGGGTCCCGCTGTACGATTGTACAGCAAGTAGTACAATTGAAAGCAGCAATCTCGCGACTCGGAGCGAAGCAACTCCGTTCTGTACAGTATGCACGAAGAAGCAACTAGGTCTCAAGCACCCGATGAGCCCATACTTCAAACCTCTAAAGTCCAAACTCCGACACTTGAAAGCAAGGTACGAACCGTGGGTAGCGGATGAGAAAGTGTAGCCACAAACGCAGTATCAAATTGGGCTGATGCATAGCGGACGAGAGAAGTCATCTCTAACTCCGCGCCGTTCAACCAATCAGATTGAGGAGCTGAGAGCTAGTGACATTTCAGGTAAACGAGGTAAGCATTTTAGGTAAACGAGATACTCGAGGCCGCCTAGGGTTATGGAATCGCCCTAATCCTCAAGCCTTGACGATCAGGGCGGATGGTACTACAGCAAGACTAGGTCGAGCTTGAACGCGTGCTCTGTTGGTCCTCGACGCGGCTCTGCGTCGCTGGAAAGCCGCTTGATTGGCTTGCGGAGTTAATCGCTTGTTGCCGGCGAGCTTCCCAGTCCTGACGTACTAGGCCAGGCGCTTTTTGGCGGATAGAGCTCTGGTCCCGACGTAAGTGAAGCAGAGGTGAAAATTTTTGCAGATATAAAAGGCTTTGGAACGGTCAAGTGAGGTATCATTGCAGCACAGAGCTCCTCGGTTATATTCCAGTTTGTTCCCAGACTGCACTGCACCTACCGTTCACCCGCCACCAAACAACATCACCATCCAAAACAACGCCATGCCTAAGCTTGTAGGAAAGGAAGTTGGGCCGATTGGCTTTGGACTTATGGGTAGGTTGCCATATCTCTTGATGCAGTTCGAGCGTTGGTAACAGGTCCAGGCCTTACCTGGCGCGCAAAGCCGCAGCCGGCGGAAAAGTCCATTGAAGCGATGAAGACGGCCCTCTCGCTTGGCGCCAACGCCTGGAACGGTGGAGAATTCTACGGCACTCCGGAGTACAACTCTCTGCACCTCTTGAACCAATACTTTACCAAGTATCCCGAAGATGCCGACAAGGTGGTTCTCAGCATCAAGGGCGGAGCCAAGCCTGGCCAAGTGGCACCCGATGGAAGCAGGGAGAACGTCCGACGAAGCATAGACGAGTGCTTGAAATTGTTGGACGGCAAGAAGTCCCTGGACTTGTTCGAGTGCGCGCGCGTAGACCCCAATACGCGGATCGAGGACACCATCAGCTACATCGCGGAATACGTCAAGGAGGGCAAGCTGGGCGGCATCAGTTTGTCTGAAGTCAGTGCAAAGTCTATCCGCAGGGCGCATAAGGTGCACCCAATTTCAGCAGTAGAGGTCGAGATATCTCTCTGGGCAACCGAGCCATTGGAGAATGGAATCGCGACGACATGCGCCGAACTGGGCATTCCCGTCATTGCTTATTCACCTCTGGGGCGCGGATTACTGGTTAGTCTCTTCCATTCCTATTGTCGTCGGAATAGTGCTGATGATATCGTAGACTGGCCACTGGAAGACTCTCGACGACCTACCCGAAGATTCTCCTCTGCGCGGTTGGCCTCGCTTCACACCTGAATCATTTCCCGAGAACGTGAAGCTGGTCGAGCAAGTCGAGAAGATTGCGCAGAAGAAGGGTGTCACGCCAGCGCAGATTGCGGTGGGATGGGTGCTTGCCCAAAGCCGGAACAACGGGTTTGGGGACCTCATTCCCATCCCGGGAGCAACAACGCCCGAGCGAATCAAGGAGAACATGCAGGCCGCGCAGCTGGATAGCGACGACCTGGCTGCTCTAGGCAAGATTTTGCAGAACTTTACGCCGGTTGGTGGACGGTATCCCGACTTCATTGCGCATCTGTCCCATGCTTAGAGTACGCGTGAGGAGGTCGTTCTAGAAGCCTGAATGGATTGTTATCGTATTAGCCTTGCTTCTCATAAAGAACTGAATCAATCGTGAACCGACGTTGCCTGAGATCAGATCAATTGTAGTGTATGAGTACTCCGCATCCAGCTTCCAAAGTAGAAACTGTTGGTATTGCAGAACTCAATAATTCATCACAGAACGTGTAAGAAGAAAGAGACTTTACATACCAGCAGATGCCTCACGCAACGTCATGGTAAATTGCGTCGCATGGCCTCGTAAGCAAGGGTGGAGGTGTAGGAACAGGAGCCGTAAGCCGCCTATTAAAAATGTCAAGAGGAAAGGTGCGCTAGCTTGGCCCGTGCAGCTCACGTCTCCTCCAGCGCGGTCGCGAACGACAACCTGTCACTCGCATCCGTCCAGCGCTCGTCTCCACGCTTCACCGCCCCCAGTCTTCAAGCAATCGCCATGGAGTCGCCCAACTCGGATCTCTCAGACTATGCGTCTGACGACTTCCCCGAGGACGTCAAGGGCCGCCGCCTGAGCTCGCACACGCCCGACCACGAGCCCTCCGGCCGCCCCAGCAAACGCCCGCGCCTCAACCATCGCGCACCCTCAGACCCGCCCACGATGAACCTGCCGCCGACCGACGACCTGGGAGAGATCTCGGAAGACACAGATGGCTCCGTCCCCGCGTCGCCGCACCACCCGGGCATGTCTGCGGACGACGAGTACGGCCAGGATCAGGTCACCGTCTGCAAGTGGGACGGCTGCGACGCCGGCGACCTCGACAACATGGACAATCTCGTCGAGCATCTGCACGAGGATCACATCCAGGCGCGGCAGAAGAAGTACAGCTGCGAGTGGAGCGACTGCAATCGCAAGGGGATCCCGCACGCATCAGGCTATGCGCTGCGGGCGCACATGCGGAGCCACACGAGGGAGAAGCCCTTCTACTGCACACTTCCGGGTATGCTGGTCTCCAACCGTTATCATGAATCCAGGGCAACCACTGACAAAGCTAGAATGCGACCGCTCCTTCACCCGCTCGGACGCCCTAGCTAAGCACATGCGCACCGTCCACGAAACCGAAGCCCTCCGCCCCTCAGACCCCGTCCCCAAACACCACTCCTCGAACCCGCTCAACAAATTCCAGCGCCTGCGCCTCGTCTTCAACGCCGAGGGCAAGAAAGAGAAAGCCCAAGACTCCACCCCAGCCTCCCCAACCCTGCACCCTCCTCCCAGCGTCACAGGACCAGGACCAGGAGCAGTACCACTTCCATCCGACGCCGAGTACGCACACAACAATATTATCTATATGCAGGACCTTGCCTCGCCGCACGCACCCACAATGGTGCAGTTCCCGCCCGACATCGCCTTCACAGACCAAGAGCTCGCGCTGCCGGCGCCAGACCTCTTCCGCCTGCTACGCCGGCAACTGCTGTGGGCAACGCAAGAGGGCGAGCAGCTGCGCGCCGAAGCAGACGTGCTCGAGAAGAAGCGCAAGCGCGAGTGGGAAGCCAAGGAGCTGCTCTTCGAGAACATCATGGAGGCGGAATTCGCGAAATCGAGACGGAAGCGCATGGAGGAGGGTGTCATAGACGAGCCTGAGAACCTGGGCACGTTGTTGGAGGAGGACATCGTACCCTCGAAGAAGCTGGCGATCGATGCCAGGGCGGGCAAGATGCCGTGGTGGAGGGATGATGGTTGGATAGCGAAGCTGGCTGAAGCGAAGGACTTCAAGGAGTCGGTGCTCGAGAAGGTGCATACGCCTGAGGTCCGTCAGGAGGATCTCAAGGCAGAAGGGGCTGGTGTCGAGGAGGCTTCGTGATTACATCAAGCGAGAAAGCCTGCGTGGACCGCACTGTATCATTAGGCATACGTGGGGCGAAGCAGATATAATATAGACGATCGCATATCATTGCTCAATGAAGCTCATGCGCTTCCTAATCAGAATTTTTCAAAGACTCCTTGGGCGCGAGGCACCCTCGATGAATATGCAATAGCCTCCATGCCGTGTTCTTTTCCGTTGCCCGAACACCTGTGTTGTATGCCGATGCCGTGCTTGTCTGTTCTGTTCAGCAAAGCTCATTTCTCCCATCCCCAGCGTTGCCCAACACCCAACACCCAACACCCCGCTATTTCCGGAGCCCTAAGCCCCATATCCCATTTTCCATACCCAGAGTCCGGGTCCGTGAACCGAACCCGTTCCAAAGAACGTCTTCTCTATCTACCCTTACGCTTATCCGCCTCAGAATTCTTGAACGGGAACCCGCTCGTCCGCTTATCGGCTCCCGTCTTACGGCTGATGCGGCCGTCGCTGCTAGCAAACAAAATGCACCACAGCGCGACCGCGCAGAAGAAACCGCTGCCAATGGTGCCGAGGCCGAACGAAAACACGCCTGTCTCCGTCCACATGGCGTATCCGTAGAAAGCTAGCGCGGCATGGTAGAAGGCGGTTATTGTGAGCGTGGGGAGTGCGTAGGGGGCCTTGGGATCGGAAGCGTCGGTCGAGGTGCCGCCGGCTATAAGAGGGGTTAGTTCGATGTGTGGGTTCGGGGAAGGTGTGAGGTGTGGTAGGGAGGAGGGGAATGGGGCACGTGCCTTCAGTGAGTCGGCTGGACAGCGGGACAGAGCCCGTCAGCAAGACATTCAAAATGCCTATCGTGAGCAGGGAGAAGCCTAGTGAGCGCGAGAAGTAGACCTCGAGTGCTGGTCGAATGCATTAGTTTGCATCACACGATTGAGGCGGGGCGGGCTTGCTTACTCGTTGCTTCACGGACTTCGGGGCTGAGGAGCGCGACTATCATCGTGGGGGACGCGATGAGGGGCGCGGCTTGCAGGGCTGGTTATATCGTCAGTTTTGGTTAATAGAATTTAAGGTCATTGAGCTTACCCATCCATGCCGCAGTGCCGTAGCTGTAGAAGTAGTAGACCTGGTGTTTCCTTGTCAGCTATTGTTCTGAGAGCTTTGCATCTGCGTACTCACATCCATTGTTGCAGGGAGTGGTCAATTGGCGGTGATGGTAGTCTGTAGGGTTGTTGGGTATGTCACAGGTGTCACAGGTGCGTGCAGAGGGGATGTGGAGTAAAGGTGGTCAGTATATAAGCGGGTGATGATGTGCGTCGTAGGTTGTACCTGGCAGCTTTGACAACCCACATACGTCACCCGCTGGGCCCGAAGCGGCGTAGCTGCATTTCCAACATCCGGAATCCGGAAGGTGCACTAACTACATACATTCACTACATCCCCAAAAAGGTCGTCCAAGACTGGAAGCGATTGGAGTCCTCGATGCTTCGATTTTTCACAGATTGATACGGGAAATGGATTTTCTTCTGCGTAGCTTTCGAGGCATGGTTCAGAACGCTACGCATACCATGGCCACCACGTTGACGAACGACATTTCATTGCACCGCAATTCTCAACTGTCTAGATGTATTCAGAATTCACCGAACAACGTGTGGTGGCTCGACCTCTGAGGGATCTCTTGTTGCTTGAACCCCATTCATCGTTCCTTCGTTACATTTGTGGTACCTTGGTTTATGGGGAGCCGGTATTTTGTGAGTACACATGGCTCGCTTTGGCGTTGAAGGTGGCACTTGAAGGGCAGTATAAGATTTAACGAGGGTCAAGAAAGCATTTAGGCTCCTGAGTGGTATATGACTCAATGAGTACGCACTCCTCGTAACTGTTGAGAACATTGTTGCCTGCGGCCAACCACGGTTTGACCGTCTGCGGTAGAGAGCTTGGTTCGGTAGAGCTTCAAATTGACCGTCATTCGTCAATTTTTGTTCCGAGGTGTCTCGGGTGAGAATCCCTGGTTCTGATGATGGCCCAACGTTGGTTACCTCCATATCTTTCCGTGGATGAGGTATGACTCGACAGTATTTCCGAGTATATAAGAAGGCCTTGTGAAAGCTGCGGTAAAGGTATGCCCCTTCCTCGACTATCACAAACGCAAATTCTCTACTAGTTCATGCAATATGTCGACCACATCCGGCAATGTTCCTTCAGGAAAGTTGCTCCCTGCAGAAGACCAAACAAGACAGCAAAGTACGAACGGAACGGGCTCTGACATAGGGACATTCCTCGCAAGTCTCTCCATAGACGATCGGAACGAGATGGATCACTCGAATAACACAAATTACGGTCGGAAAAGGGTTGTTCTGGAGAAGATCGATGAACGCATCGAAGAATACCAGTCACCCTCAGATCGGTCAACTCCAGATTGTACTCAAGAGATTATACAGAACGGTCGGTCTTTACCAACAGAGAAGCCTGCAGTCCGCCGAGTTTTCCATATAGCAGAACTGCTGGATATGATTCTCGACCTTGCGGGACCAGAAGCTCAGCGGGTTGCTTACAACTTCAGCTCGACTTGGAGGTATTCAACTGAGCGAATTATTCGTGTCTTCTAACACAGAGGCGAGTTTGCTATATCAGATTCCTACCCCGCCGTAGAATACGGGCAATTAGTTGACGCTGCTCGGATACCATCAAGCGTCCCTCGGTGGCGGCCCCCGAGGTTCTTACCTCATACTCCCCGATGGGTCGACCTTTCGCAATTCAAGCTCAATCCATATCTAGTGGGATTGTTCCCAGGCCGATTCGAGGCGAGACGTGGCGAATACCAGATCGCTCTACGCCCGGCAGTCGATCCACAAAAGAAACTCATCAACACGTCCCTAGTATCCAAGCTAGCTTTCGAAAGACTTGACATTGGAAATCTCTCGGTTCCTCAACCACCGATCAAAGAGCTATGCTTAAAAATAGAAGTAACATGGGATAGGAGTCTGACACCCAAGGAGAAAACTTTCAAGACCCAGCGTTGGGTAGAAGATAGCAAAGGCATCACTATCAAACAGTTACTAGACGCGTTGGAAGCTTATGCCGATCAAGCAGTGGCGTTTTGGATTAAGGAAGCAAAGTATATGCGCGAGGCTATTGTGCACCTAGAAGATGACAGTCTATTCGGCACAAAGACATATGAGGATGTTTGGAGAACACCAGGAAAACCTAAAATTGTGCTGTCACTCTACGGCAATTCTTATGATGAGGATGCTTCGCTCAGGCATGGTTCGCTATTATGTTATCCAGTTCCGAGAGAGATCGTCCAAGCCGAGTGGATGGCATAGAGGTTTATCGAAAAACAGAATTAGACGAAAGAAATTCTACCCTACAGCGCCTACAAGGGACTAGTATGGTTTAAGCCACATTCAAAACGCTTGCATTCGCACCGTGAAAGGATATCCAAAGAGCAGCCAGCATAGAGATTAATAAGTACAAAGCTCATTAGCACTTGACTATTTCGTGACTCAACGAATACGCGCTCCTCGTAACATAAGGGCACCTGCCAAAACGTCCAAGAGTCAATCGTCATGAGAAACCAAATTAGACCATCATCCAGCCGGAACAATCTTCTCACTCGGCGGCAACCTAGCCTCATACTCCAACTTCAACAAACAACCCTTCCCACCCTCCATCTTGACCGTCCACCCAACCTCACCATTCTTCTTCAACTTCGCCACCGCACTCCCCCAAGCCTCACCTTTCCTCTCCTTCTCCGCCACCGCCCCACTACTCCCCTCCTTCGCACTCACACCCGCCTTCACGCTATCCCCCTCCTTGGTCAACCCCCTCGGCGTCACAATGACAACTCTCAACCTCTCGTCCTCCGACACAGGGACTTGGTCCAGAACCAGCAGCTCCACAGGCTGCGGTCTCGTATTATTGAGCCAAATGGACCTGGTAAAGATCTGCGCGCTCTCCTTGTTGAAAATAAGACCCTGCGTGCTCCTCAGCACACTCGGTTTCGGGTAGTTCACATGGATCGCCGGATCCACGCCGAGCGGCAGATCGAAGACCTGGCCAGGCGAGACACGGGGCAGGGTCATGTTGCCCAGGAAACTGCCGTCGAGCGTGACGCCTGCGGAGCCCTTGAGGAGCGTTACGGAAGACGACGGGTTGCGGATCTTGGCGCGTAGGAACGCGGCCGAGCGCAGCTTTGCGACGCAGATATGTGAGAGGTGGATATTTGCAGCGTGTAAGGAGGCGATCTTGTGGCGCCGGGTGAGCGATGAGGGCGCGAGTGTGCGCGTGCCGGGCACGTCGTATGTCGCTGTGAGTCCGTTGTCTTCCCAGGAGGTTTCCTGGAAGTCGAAGCCATTGCCTGCGTCTGGTTCTTCGTCTTCGTCCTCGACGATGGGTTCGTGAGCTGCGGTGTTGGCTGACTGATCGTCGTAGGTGTTGTCGTCTTTCTTGTGTCGACCGAAGAGGGATGTTGACGACTTCTTGAAGCTCTTACTCTGCAACCCCATCCTAGCCCTTGGTGCGGCTCTGGCTGACATGATGGCTTGATCGATCTGCTCATTTCCCAGTGCATGCACTTCTTCCCCATGATACGATATTGCGTGGGCAGCAAATGCAGCGGCTGGCGGAGGCGGCGGTGGGACTGAGTGGCTAGATGAGCCAAAAGCAGTAGTATTCGAGTTGTTGTTAGCTGTACCATGGGCGCCAAAGCTGGAACCGAATAGACCTCCGCCAGTGGAGACTTGCTGGACCTGCAAGGGACGCTTGGACTGTAACGAAGGGATAAATTTATCGTCCAGGCCGAATACATCTGCACGGTTGAATGTTTCGCCTCCTGTACGACCGCCCCTAGTTTTGAAGCTTTCCTCTGGACTCAATAGACCACCACTGCCGGGATCGTACTTTGCCAGCTTGACATGCCAGGCGTTCATAAAGGGGACTACGTCGTCGAGGCCTTGGTATGATGTTTGAGACGTCGAGAAAGATAGCTTGGCGTCCTTCCATGTCTCCGAGGTACGGTTGAGGAATTCGGTTCTGTAGATGATCGTTGCGGTCTTCTGGACGGAGGATATGCGAAGGTCGTATCGCGGATTCCAGCCCGCTTCTTTCGTCACATAAGAGAGGACGAGCGACACAGTGGTCGGGGCCGTGGTGGCATCCTTTCCGGGCGGCTTACCAGACTGCTCAACAATTGGAGATGATGGAGAAAGGGTGACGGAGTCTATAGAGTTTCGACGCGATGAACCTGGAGTGTCGAGGGAGGTGCTCTCAAGCAGCAGCGTTATCTTGTACACCTTCTTTGCCCAATATCGAAGTCGCTCTTGCCTTAGATATCTTGCTTCCTTCTCTTTTTCGAACCTTTTGAGTTCCTTTTTTCGGCGCTCTTTGGCCTTTTGCTTCTCAAGCTTCTCCTGCTGCTTCAAAGCTCCTTTCGCAGCTTTGAGTCTCTCGTCCTCTTTCCGATTGATCTGCTTTTGCAGCTCCTTGAGCTCTTGCGCTGCCGCGGAATGGATCCCGAAAACCTTCTTCCGATCCTCTTCATACCTCGCAAGGAGTTTGCTGATCTCGTCGGGACTAACATGCTCTGTGTTGGAGGTCTTTGCGTATCGGTCCCAAGTTGCGAGTTGCTCGTTAGCCGATGTCTGCCTTTCGCTAGCCTCCCTGACTTGGGTATGCAAGGCCTCCAGCTCGTCCGCGATGGCCTTGACAGCATCTTCGTCATCATCGCTATCGCGATATTCGGAGTCAGACTCAGAGTCAGATGCATCAGTCTCATCTGGATAAACCTCCTCGTAGATATCGCGATTAGGAACCAACTGTACGGACAAGTCCACGATACTAGCATTGCCTTGCCCCTCGATTTGGATGGAATGCTCGTCTACAGTTGGTGACAAGCCGAAGATTTCGACTTCATTCGGTCCAGGCTGAAGGCGAACGTTGTCAATTACCCGGCTAACATGAGCTCTAGTGGAATATAGTGTGACTGATTTGGTCGAAAGATCTTTAATGTTGTATTTTTGTTTTGAGGCATCAGCTGGCATGCTGGAATCCGAAAGCTGGATCGAACCAAACATTGCTTCTGAGCGTTGGCGGGTAACACGAGTTGGTATCGGAGAAGTATTCAATGGCGTGGTGCTCTTCAATTCGGACCAGACCTAGGATACTTATAGGTAAATATGCTTCGGGGCGAAAGGCATTAGGCAGCGAACATAGTTATCCTGTCAGCCTCGCCTAGTGTTGCCTAGCGCCGCGTGTACACAGCCATCCTTTGTTTCGAACGCGTAGAATTTTTACGAAGATCGAAGCATTGCAGAAAACCAAAACCTTGCTCGCCTACGAGGAGCACGAAATAAGGAAGACATGTCAGCAGGCTTGTGCTACTATTGTAATGCGCAATTGAAGGGACTTTAGAGAGAGTGACAAAGACTAATAAAGCCTTTTGGCTTCTGACTGATTTCGGTGCGCTTTAGTAAAACTCCAGAACGTAAGACGCCCTGAAGGAGCTAAGTCGCGGGGGCAGCCATAGTACCACCCGTGGATTCAATCCTTTCCAGGTTCGTCATATTTACAGTTGTCGAGAATTCCCTTTCTAGCTATACCTTCGAGTCGGTCATCTGGAATTTATTGGGGTCGCTGGCGGTATATGGGGTACACCCGTCGGTTGTATCGCTGAGGGAGTGCATTGCTTCATATGTTCTAGTGTAATGTTCATGGCTGATCCAGACTCAATGTCCCCTCTTCCGTTTGTGGAGCAGCCATCTCTTTGAGATGTCATACATCATTCGACTCCAAGGCCGGCTTATGATATTTCCCTCCATGGTTCCGCTGAAAAGACTGAACAGGAAGACTAGTACCAATGAGAGGCCAAAGAAACCCGCAAACGCCCACCAGTAACTGGTGACAGAGAATTCGACTCCTGCAAATTGGATCGAGAAGTACCCTGTCATCAGTGTTACCGGCATGAAGAGTAATGTGATCTTGGCAAGTAGCAGCGTTATTCTCGTAAGACGCTCTACGCTAAAGGATTCTTTGATGGCAATCAAGTTGAAGTTCTAGCCAAATCAGTCACATGAACCTGGTGGTTGGTATTGGATACTTACCATCATGACCAGTGACTCTTTTTGGTCTATGCATTGCTGAATCTCACTAAGGGCGTAGAGAGCGATCCGATCTTTCAACCTTTCGAACCGGACCCGTGCAGCAGAGCTAAGCGATACACCAAGCAAGCTGTCCGCTTCCGGAATCTGAGGACCAGGAGAGCTCATATGAGGAAGCGACGAAGCCAGTGACTCAACACCAGAAACGATGTGCGAGTTCTTCAGCGATGCGATGGTAGCCTCTTGCTTCTTGAGAACTCGTTCGATTATCAGTCCGTAGCTTTGATAAACGCGCTTCAAGACTGAGAGCTGACAGCCAATATGGTGAAGTTGGTCGACATGTGTCAGGTTGGCCTTGACCAGCATTTCTCTCCTCTGGAGTTCGTTAGCAACTGCAACTAGGATTAGCACTGTGAACATATACCAGACGATCAAGTTCCGCCGCATAGCCGTGGTCCCTTCGAGTGACCAGACTGTAAGTGGTATACCAGTCTTCGAATAGATAGTAGAAGAGTAACCCCGGTGCATCCGTCGACCTATGAGCAGTTTCTTCATCAGAGTTTCCTATGCGGTGTCGAATTGGGAGCATCATCAGCGAACTGTCGCGTAGTGGAGTCGGAGCCTTCGTCAGCTGTCGAAAGACGCTCACAAGGTTCCGGCGCACTGTGTAAAGCACTTTCAGTTCTTGTGCTTGTAGCTTCCCTCCAGTGAATGGAAATGGGTCTTCTGATATGGAAATCACTGTTTTGTCTTCCGTGAGTAAGAGCCAGTTCCAGACACGATGTCCATGGGGTATATCTCGGCTGTTGTCCATTTCGTCGTTGTGTTCCACTGCACTCTTCGTACGGACGTTGTGCAGAGAGTTGTAGCCCATACAGACGACTGCAAATCTAGTATTAGCAGGAAGTCTGCAAAACCAAACAATCACTTACACCGTCTACCCCAATCCACCGATGACCAATGCCAGACGTCGTTCACGATATGATAGTGACTTAGATCTCGAACCATCTCTAGTTGAGTTGACTGCATCAGGTCCGTCATCCCTATACTCTCTTCCGAATCTAGGGAAGTCTGCTTAGAAGAACCGTGCGACTCTTGGGATTTGTGAGACTTGGCCGATCTGCGAGACCTAAGTGTTGCTGAACTCTGCTTTGCCTGCAGAGGCTTGGGTTTAGGAGGCACAGGGTCTGAACACATCAACCCTAGTAGTCGAGGAGAGAAGTCGTAGTATTTGGCTAAGGCATGAAGCGTGTCCTTTTGGTTATACGGCATCCAGAGGTTGATCCAACGCGTATGGAGCCTCGGTGGTCTTGGACTTTGCAGAAGTCGTGAGATGGAATCGGAAGCCAAGTCGAACGCGCACCAAGCGTCGTCGTCGCCAAAATCCATACAGAAGTTAGTGCTGCTTGGATTGCGCGTCTGTCTGTCGAATATGTCATAGTTCCGCTCAACGTCAAAATTCCTAAAAGCAGCTGTAATTTCTTCGTCTTTTAAATCTTGATAGTACGCAGGCAGCTCCTCTACAGGTGACGCAAGGCGGAACGGTCGTTCCATACCTTGCTCGACCAGGGGGGTCAAATCGCGATGCAACAGAGAAGCAGAGAAGAAACATGGTCTAATGATATTTCGTTGAGTTTTGCGGGTTCTCAAGGCTCAGCCCTTGTGACGCATGCTCGTGCCTGGCTCGTCAGACGCTCTGCGAAGCCTACGGCTGGCTGATCACGAGCGGCCCCAAGCAGGCAGAAGGTCTTACTGAGAGGCACAGCAGACTTCATGATTGAGGCTTAAACGTTTACACCTTTGAAGTCTACAATAATAGGCTAGAGTCGAGGAAGAAAGAGGAGACTGTAGCACGACGAATTGCCCAGGTGTCACAACAGCGAACCCGGCGCTAAACTACTCTAGTAACGTCCCTCCCTACGTAGCGCAAAACCCTCTGTGCCGCAAAAAGTTCTTAAGTTATGCGGTTTAATTCCCTTTACCACTGTTAATCCAAGTCACAGCTGTTGTATTAAGGTTCTCTAGGTTCTTCTTTCTAATCAAATCAGGTGCACTGAAAAAAATACAGTAAGCTCGACTTTCTTACTATTAGTTCCTTTCCAGGCATTTAAACTAATATAAGCTCTACGCCCCTGTTAGAGCGTGACAATAAGAAGAGTGCTAGATTTCGGTGTAAAAAAACAATAGTCAAATAGCAAAAGAAGATAACGTACCTCACGGGCGAGCTGGACACACGGGCGAGCTGGACACTCTACCAAGACCCCACTAAAATTTATAGTAACTTACTGTTAAATACGATACCTTAATAATAATAAACTATACTAGACTTAAAAAAAGCGTATATATAGCTTATACTCTAGGCTTTTAAATTAAATATAAATTTAACTCTATAATATACTATAGCTACTTATAAAGTTTTCTTAAGTATACTAAGTATATAATATACTAGAATTACCTTTTAATATAATTATATACCTAACTTAATAAAGCTACTAAAGTTAGAAAAGAAGGTAATTATCTAGTATATACTTAATCTAGATAAGTAAGGGTTTCTATCCTAGCTTATATTATAATCTAGAATAGATTAGAACTATAATTATTTAGTTAATAATATAAGAATATAGTAATAGTACTAAAGGTTTAACTTAACTATAGAAGGTTAAGTAATAAGTTAGAAATTATAGTAAAGTAACTTATAAGGTAAAGGCTTTAGTCTAAAAGAGCTAGACTATAATTTTATAAATAGCTATAAAGAGCTAGAACTAT
>MU004323.1:0-244624 GCA_010405375.1 Lophiostoma macrostomum CBS 122681 | reverse complement strand
TAATACCTTAATTATAGAGAGTAATATCTAGGAAGGCTTTAGAGGCGCTAGGCTAGTTCTATTTAACCTAGAGGTAGTAATATTAAAGCTTAAAGTATAGTTATATACCCTACTATTACCTACTATTAACAATAGTACCTAGAAGTTAAAAACTCTAAGTAATATAGTAGAATTTAGGTCCTAATTAAAGCTAGTTTTAGAGAGGATTTAAAGGTATATAGATAGCTTATCTACTTTAATAGTTAAGGTAATTAAAAGCCTATCTAAAGGCGTAGAGTTAATAATACACTAAGGCATTCTTCTACGCAACTAAGTCGCTAAGCTTTAAGTAGCTAATAAGGCTGCTATACAATAAAAATTATATAAAAGAAAGTAAGTATAGAAGAAAGATACCCTAACAATTAAGAAAGGGGCCTAGCTAGCTACTCTAAAGGAGTTTAGTACTTATACTAAGTAAAAGAAGAGTAAGAAGAGGGCGCGCGTTAATATAGATAATTAACCTTAAAGGCGCTATAGATAATGTAGCAAGATAGGATACAACTCGCGCATGTATAAGACTATAGAATAACCTATCGCGATTTATATAGAGGGCCTAGTAAATACTATTTTATACCCTCTCTAGATATACGCTTATTATAAGTTAAAGTTTTAGTAGGGTCTTAGTAGAGCCTAGCTACTTGCCTGTACCGGCCACTTATCTATAGAGTATATTAATAGAAGTTTAATATATATATTTATAAATATTAAAATATATTTATTTATATAAGTAATTTTTTTAGTTTAATAAAATTATTTTATAGCTTTTTTATAAATAAGCTTTATAAGATTATAAGCTTTTATATAAATACTTAAGTTTTTAATTACTAAAAGTATTTTTAAAAAGGCTATATTATTTAATAAATAGTAATAGTATAAATTTTTTTTTATTTATATATTTAAAAATATTTTTTATTTATAAATAAAGTTAAATATAACTAAGTTTAAGCCTTTATAAGTACTATAAGTTTTTACTAATAATACTTAAAGAATAATAACCTAATACTAAAGCTCTTATAAGTATAATACTACTCTCTCTATATCGGAACTCGTTCCTAGTATACGCAATGATAGGCTTCCTCGCAATCTTGATATCAGGAGTCATGCGCAGTACTGCAGATATCGCTACGAACCCCGAGCATCCACGAGATGGATTGGGTGCGCTACTTTTTTCGCTACTCAGGCCTGTGGAGTGCTATGTGAAGAGAGTTTCCTGAAAGTGTTTCGTACTTGCGACAATCTGACAGCGCACCTTCATTTAGCATCAAATTGTTAGGGTTCGTCTGGGTCGTTGCCTTCTTGACGTGGTCAGGTCCTGCCTGGGTTTATCCTCAGGCTGCTAAGGAGCCCGTGGTGGGAAACTACTTCTTACCTTTTAGTGTGATACGGTCCTGGGGCAAAGGGCAATGGCGACTACTTTCACATGATTGTAGTCACTTAAAGTCCTTGTTCAAACTCTGATCGACCGAAATCGGCTTCGGTCTGTTCACGTCTAAGATACACGATATATGCAGGATAGAACGATCTTCGGAAGTGGCGAACATTCGGTGGGCGATGGGACAGTGTAATGCTGTGATCTAGATCGAGATATCATCCAACGGAGAGTTTTTGTACCTCGATTGGGTATCTTAAAAGTCAATCTGGATAGAATTGTGCGTAACCTTGGAGATGGATGCATTCCAAGGTTTGTGAGCAATTCATCTAGCGTAGAACGCGTTGCGACATACGGCTAGCGCAGCGCTAGGTGCACGTGCTAGCGTGTTTCGTAGGTCCAAAAGGCAAGACCGTACCACGCTGGACCTTTCATCTCAATCATCCCAATCCGCTCGGCGGTTTCTTGATCAACAACTTTGGGATTTTGTTCCGCTTGAATACATTCGGAGGGTGGAGCGACAACCCTTTCATATGGCAGGGCGGAGCATTCCTCGCTTCGATCCTTTCAACGAGGAACACACAATGGATCTTCCTGGAGCCGATGACGACTTTTCAGGTATCGACTGGAATGATCCCGCAAGCTTCTTTAACGCCATAGGTGCCGGCTCTGGCGGCCTACCAATGCCAAAGATGATCTCCGCCAAGGAAGTCAAGAAGCAATCCAAACAGCACAGCACTCGAATCCTCAAAGACTGGAACCTCCTGAAAGCGATCCTTGACCGACACGAGCCTACAATCCATAGACGATGGCTGAAGAAAACCAGGAACCAGCGTGTTGCTTTGCTGCTGGCTGCCTGGCCCAATATGCCAGCTGCCCATCGTCCAGACTTTCTTGCCTTCAGAAAAGAGACAGTGAGCCAGCGAGAGCAAGGAACGAAGTTCAAGGAGGCATATATGTGGCCTTGTATCAACCTGGAGGATCTGTCTAAACCCAAGGCACTTCTACTGTTCCTTCAGGCGCGAGCACAATCTTCGCCTGGTGCTTTCGCTATGGCTGATCACGACGCGATGCGTCTTGGTTTTGTATCGAAAGCGATTGTGGCTACCTTTCTCAACGAACACACGTTGATGTTCACGAACCGGGAAACACCAGAGACTTACGGAGAGCTCATTGCTTGGGACGATCACCCGGACGCGTTCCAATGGTACGTAATTTTTGGTACAAAGTGCCTTTCAAGAATCTATTCTTGTACCTTGTCCCACTTCGACTAAGTCTTCCACTAACTTCGAAACCTCGCCGTCTAGGTTGCATATGCAGAAGGGTATGCATCCCGGTTACGGCCTCGTGGTATTGGAGGTTCAAGAGAAGATTTTTGGCTTTCTGGTCGAGTGCTGCAAGCGCATTATGCATGAAATTCCACCTGCAGAGCTTTCCGGCAACAAGTATCCTGTCCAGCCAGGTACGACTCTGACAGGAGAGACCCTCAACGGTTTCGATTCGTTGGCAGTAATGGCATCCGAATCTCCCTATCGTAAGCCCGTGAGCATGGACCTATTGCGGCTTGAGTCAGTGATAGCGGCAAAGAAGGCTGCAGCAGAAGATCATATATGGGCTATGCGCGAAGATCCTGGATACTTTTCCGATGCTGTGTTGGAGTCCAGAGATCACCGGCAAGAGATGATGCAAGATACAAACGGCAAATCCCATCCTCTACTGAGCCCCGGTCGCGAGTCGGTCTTGTGGTACAGAATCATCGGAAATCTTCTGGCCAGAGCTCATATCTCCCTTGAGATCTGGAGCGAACTCCTCACGCAGGTCAAGGGGCTTCGCGCACTACAAGTCAAGTATCAGAACGAAATTTCTCCAGACAGTGACCTACCCGAGGAATATCTCAATGCTCTTCTCACTTTTCACCACTATATTAAACAGGGTGCCAAGGGCACGAAAGGCGAACTTAAACATGTAGCCGTAGCATCTCCTCCATTGCGACAGTTCTATGAGCGTACACCACCTCGGGACACGAATTCGAACATGATACAGGTTAGGTCGAGATCGACCAAGCCAGAAAAGACGGCCGCGGAGCTTCTCTGGCTTCTCCGAGTGCTCTGGGAAGATGGCCAAGATCTCTCTGTCATAGGCTTCACGAACATAGTAGACGAGCTGGGGCGTCTTATTCAAAGCGAAACCAAAACGAAAGACTTGCTTTCATCGTACATGATGGACATCGTTTCCGATCTCTCGGTCTTCAGCGAAGCAACTCGGCAGTTAAACATCTATCAGCCGTGGGCTGCGGGCTTTGAGGACGCGCTTGTTGATAAAGAGGATGAATTGCAGAAAGCGTTTGCGCGTAGGACTGCCGACTGGAGTATCCTGATGAGTGTTTTAGATGGCCCGAGTCAGGCGAAACTTATCAGGCTTGGCGAACCTAATGACCGAAAATTCTACTATCCAATTGACCGACCCAGAACAAAAGAGAGTACCCAATCACTCCAGTCTGCAGAATCAAATCTGGACTCCTTTTGGTCGGGCGTGGACAAGAATATGCGGGTCCGCATGAGCGAGAACCTGGACCGGACTGCTCTTGGGGCACTGTTATCGCGGCATAGGATCTTGCAGCGAACGCCCGATTGGGTTGAACCTGACAGGCAGAGAAAGGACCAAAAGATGGATATACAAGCAATCACAATGCCATTGTCGGAAATATACCTTGATCTTCAACAGCGGACGGAGCGTACGATAGATCGGGGCGAACGAACGGCAAGAGCGGCAAAGGTCAAAACACGGGGCGTTGCTGAGTCGTCTTCGCAGAATGCCAATGCTACCCCACAAGACTTAAGCCTTGAATCTGCAACCCGCTTTCTGCTCGATGCGCGCTCACTCAAAGTGTTCCGCACACTCTTCTACACTCCATCACTTACAGCAACCCCAGGCGAAGTTCCCTGGACTGACTTCTTGCATGCCATGGTGGGCACCGGTTTCATGCCTGAGAAGCTGTACGGAAGTGTCTGGCAGTTTAGACCCACGAAATTGGATGTCGAAAGGAGCATACAATTCCACGAGCCACATCCAAGCGGGAAGTTACCATATAAGACGGCGAGGCGATATGGAAGGAGGTTGAATAGGGCGTACGGATGGGAGGGAAATATGTTTGTTGCCAATGAATCTGGAGCATAGAGTACAAGCGCAGACGGGCACCGGCAGAGGTTGAGTTGCGCCTGGACTTCTTCCGATTAGCGAGCAGACCCAACACATCAGCCAGATTATTCGTCTTGCCAGTCGCCGCGGAACAAATAGTGCGTCCGCGATGAGTCTGAGGATCAAAGTCAGAGAATCCTCAAAAACATGATCAGCATGGATAAGAGACAGCTACGACGTAAGACAGTGCTTTCAAAGCAGTTGCAGGGATACATCGTATGTAAGACATTCATCGGCCCGGTGAAAGAGATCGAGGCAGATCTACGTTCTCAGCCAGCCTCGGCAACGAAGATCTCTCGGAAGTTTTAGGTCAGATTGAGTTGTCTTAGACTAAGGAAGTATAACATCGAAAATCGAGACTCACCCATTAGTGCTTCAACAAATCCACCTTCTGGATTAGCCCCTGGAACTCGGCCCTGTTCCTCATCGTACGAGGCTAGGGTGGTTGCTTATGTGGTGTAAAGTTGCCAACTAGGCGCGGCCTTCTGGTTGACTCAAGACATGGGGCCCTTATTCCCATGACCATCGTCCTCCCACATGCCGATCGTATTGGAATGAAGCATTTCGCTAATTGGAATGACAGAGGAGCCAAGTGGCCTATCACATGGGGTCAAGATGACCAGAAACGAACCCACGACTTCGTGTGGAGTCTAGAAGCTCTACGGGTGTGGTTGACGCTCGCCCAGCATCCCAGGAAACAGACGCTGCTCACCTCATCATCTTCCGGTGACCTGGTCGGTACAAGTATTATAAGTACGGTCTGCTCCGAGGCATCGACCTGCCGCCAAGCAAGCTTCAAATGCTCAGGCGAGCGAAGCAATGCCCTGCTAAGCTGATTTATCGGGAAGACAAGGTCTCTTAGTGCATCAACGAAATGAAGTCATCAATCTGGTGGGGATACCGAACGTTTGGCGCCATATACATCTCCCCTCACTCCTCGATGATTAAATAGCGTAGTAGTAACGGAGCAACATAGTTCCAAGCCAGATCCATCGGAGATGATCGATGAGCGATATGATACCACACGTGTACTCTGATCCTCCATTCTGGAGTGTCAGCCAACTTCAGACCTTCCGCAAGCAACGTGCTGAGTTCAAGGCGAACGAATGTGCATATCGTCGTCGCCTGGAGGACATTCATCGCCAAGGAACAGGTCGCCGCCGCTGGCAAAACGATGGCATCGAACGGTCGATGTCGAGTTTTCCCTTCCAAGGGTCTAGCGGAGGCTTGCGTTGCAGCACCGTCAGCGTCTAGGCGGCGAAGACGCAGCGAGTTCCACCGCACCACTCTCGGCAGCAGAAGATCGAATATATACCAAGCCCACGTGGGCTCATCAGGACGCTCCCATAGGCACGAAGCTTAGTTGCAGCCAAGTGCGGCCAAGTTCCGCCAAGTTGTCTTCCGCTCCGCCAAGTGCCCCGCCGCGACGGACGCCATCCGACAATTCACCACCCAGGGTCGCTCTACACCCAGCCCCTCGGATATGGAAGCCTTTTCGGTGCCACCGAGCACTCTATCCCCCAGGCTCCGTCCACTTTGCTCTTTCCGCACTCTCTGCCCAGGACCGGTGGCTGCTTGGCTCCTCCGTCCCCACGCCTACACCCACAAGTGCCACCGAGATTTACGGTCGATGTCGTGCAAACAGTCTCCTCTGAGAGCGAATCAGTGCCTCTCAAAAGGCAACGTGCAATGGAAACAGTCTGGAATGAGCAAGTAGCTCATGCCATTGTCGCTCGCTGTATGTCACTCTGGGAATGCGCGGATTCTACGCGTTGGCGGCCAAGAGAGAATGCCCCCTGCTATCATATATATTGTCCACAGCAGCACTCCCTCGAAAGCTGTATCCTGCAACCTGAAGCCAATAGCCTGGGGCTTTTTCTTAGATACTAACCAGTCAAGATGGCACTCGATCAATACACCTATGTCTTCGTCATTGGCACGTTCTTTGCTATGCTCGATGCATACAACAACGGTGCAAGTGAGTGCTCACAACTCCCTATGTTCTTTCATCTTACTGAATGAGTCTACAGACGATGTTGCGAATGCCTGGGCTACCAGCGTATCGTCGAGATCTATCTCGTATAGACAGGCAATGGTTTTCGGCACTGTGTTCGAGATGCTAGGAGCCATCACGGTCGGTGCACGTACAGCAGACACGATCAAGAACGGAATCATCCCCAACTCGGCCTTTAAGGGAGATGCTGGTGTTCAGATGCTTGCATTCACATGTGCTCTTGCTGCCGCTTCGTCTTGGGTCATGTGGTGCACTCGCAACTCTGCCCACGTCTCGTCCACCTATTCGCTTATCTCGGCCGTCGCTGGTGTTGGTGTTGCCACTGTTGGTGCCGCAAATGTCCAGTGGGGTTGGAACGGAGGCAAGGGTCTGGGAGCCATCTTTGCAGGTCTTGGAATGGCTCCTGCGATCTCTGGTGGTTTCGGAGCGACGATTTTCATGCTTATCAAGCTGATCGTGCATATCCGCAAGAACCCCGTGCCATGGGCTGTGTACACATCGCCTTTCTTCTTCCTTATCGCAGGAACTATCTGCACGCTCTCCATCGTAAGTCGAAGTCTCAGCAGCACTCATCCTACGTGACCTAACACCACGCAGGTTTATAAGGGCTCCCCTAACCTCGGCCTGAACAAGAAGCCCTCTTGGTACGTGGCTACAGTCACAATGGGCACCGGCGGTGGCGTTTGCCTTCTTGCAGCACTGTTCTTCGTCCCCTTCGTGCATGCCAAGGTCATCAAGAAGGATTACACTGTCAAGTGGTGGATGTTCATTCAAGGCCCACTTCTCCTCAAGCGCGAACCCCCTGCGGATGCTTCCGAAGCCAAGGTACCCAACTACGCTGTCATCCAGGAAGACGAGTTCGATGACGCAGCCACGCCTCGCTCAGGATCTGATAGCGAGTACGGCAACTCCCCGAAGATCCCCGCTGAGGATCAGATTACCCCCGAAGAGAAAGAGCAATACACGCGGCACGCAACAAAGGCGACCGAGGTGAAGCAACTCACCTACAAAGAGCTTGCTGCCGAGGGCGAGCGGAGACTGCACGCGAAACTTCTTACGAAGCGGGGGCCCATTGGCTGGGGTATGCGCGCTCTCCGCGACAACCCCATGGGCCCTGGCGAAATCTACGAACTCAACAATATGAAGATTGCAATCAAGCGTATCCCCGCAATGATCACGGTCGGTCTGCTCTACGGCATGCACTATGACATTCACGCCGCACAGACTGGTGTCCAAGGTACCCCCGAAGGCGCACGCATGCAGCGCGTCTATGCAAATGCCGAGAAGTACCCGAACGAAGTCGAGCATACCTACTCCTTCGTACAAATCCTCACTGCCTGCACTGCATCCTTTGCCCACGGCGCCAATGACATCGGTAACTCCGTCGGACCATGGGCTGTCATCTACGGTGCCTGGAGCACCGGCAACGCGGCAGCAGCCAAAGCCCCTGTTCCCGTATGGCAGCTCGCCGTCCTCTCCGCGACCATCTCGCTCGGTCTCATCACCTACGGCTACAACATCATGAAAGTCATGGGCAACAAGATCACGTATCACTCCCCGAGTCGTGGCTGCTCCATGGAGATGGGCGCTGCCATCACTGTGCTCGTATTCTCGCAATTCTCCCTTCCCGTGTCAACGTCGATGTGCATCACCGGTGCGACGGTGGGTGTTGGTCTCTGCAATGGCACGCTCAAGGCTGTCAATTTCCAGCGTGTTGGCTTGCTTGTGCTCGCCTGGATCATGACGATCCCCATCGCGGGCATGCTTGGTGGCGTACTCATGGGCCTATTTCTCAACGCACCGCATTTTGCTTCGTAGGCTAGAAGGTTATTGGGTGGCCACTCACTTTGATAATGAACATACCCGGGTCCGTTGAGGTGTTGGTTGGGCTATAGACTGGACTGTTAGCTAATTTGTGTATATCATGCTTGCGTGTTGTCACACATTCCCTAGAATATCAATGCGAATACATTCTGTATCGAAACCTTATCGTCTCCAACCGAAGTATCGTATATTGCACTCAACGAAATTGGAACCCCTTGTATCCACCAGCCTTCTCCTCCGCAATTGCCGCCCTAAATCGCCCTAGTCCGCCGAAGAAGAATCGCGGCGCAACCTGCTTGCCCGGTATATTCTCTCCAAAGAACCAACTCGGCGTCTTGGAAAAGAGAGTCGCCTGTGCTACCTGTTCAATAGTCGCCTGCCACTTGTTCTCAGCTTCGACTGAGTTCTCGACGACACCGACCCCTCCTTCTTTGGTGCGGACCTCCTCTGCTCTTGCAATGATGTCGCGAGCAAATCGTGCGCCCTCTTCTGCCACAGGAGGGTTATTGGCAAAAACCGCCCCTGGTCCGTTGACGAAGAAAAGGTTTGGAAACTTGGAAGTCGAGGCTCCTATATGCGACTTTGGTCCTTCAGCCTCCCAGTGGGCTTTGATAGAGATGCCGTCGCGACCCTTGAGGTCAAGCCTGGTGTAGCTGCCGTCAACCGCGTCGAAGCCCGTTGCGAGCACAATGAGATCGACTGGATGGAGAGTACCGTCATCGGTCTGGATACCCTCGACCGTGATCTTGCGGATCGGGGTCTTCTTCACATCAACAGCGAAGACATTTCCCTGGTTGAAACGCTCGTAGTAGTGGTCGTCAGTCAAGGGTCTTCTCGCAAACCAATCCGAGGACGTTAAAACTTCAGCTTTCTGAGGATCCTTGACGGTCTCTTTGATTTTGCGATGAATGAAATCGATCGCAGCCTTATTTCCTCCTTCGTCAGTCGCCAGGTCAGAGAAGCCAGCGAATAAGAATCGAAAGCCGTTTCCCTCCTTCCACAAGTCTTCGAAGACAGTCTCGCGGTCCTCGGGAGCAAGAGAGAGCGTTGGGCGTCCGGGTTCCACAAATCCGAACGCTGTATTCGACAAAAAGACGTCGTGCCAGATCTTTTCGTATTGCTCATTGATACGCTTCCGCTCCTCGGCAGACACAGCTCGAAACCGCGATGGAATAACGTACTGGGCGTGTCGAATGAAGTGCGTCAATGTCTGCGCCTTCTCACTCAATTTGCTGACGATCTGAATGCCCGATGCACCGCTGCCAATGACCGCAACTCGTTTACCCTCCCATTCGATGTCTGAGTCCCACGCAGAGCTGTGTACGACTTTTCCCTTGAACTCGTCCAACCCCGAAAACTGGGGCACGTTCTTGTGGTGCAAGATCCCGACTGCAGTAACCAAATACCTAACAACAAACGTCTCACCCGAACTCGCTTTCGCTCTCCAAACATTGCGCTCTTCATCCCAGTCCGCACCTGTCAGCTCTGTATTGAATTGGATCAGAGGGTACAGTGCATGTTTCCGCGCGACCTCCTGGAAATATGCCAGCACTTCGGGCTGGTGCAGATAGTTGTTCGGCCAAGGAGACGTCTGGAGTAACTCCTTGTCCCAAGAGTAGCGATACACGTGGCTATGGATGTCGCTGCGAGCTCCAGGATACCGGTTCCAGAACCATGTCCCGCCTACATCTGAGGCTGTTTCGAGGCCTCGAACACTGAGGCCAAGTTGTTTGAGTAGGTAGAGGGAATAGAGACCACCGAAGCCAGTGCCGACTACGAGCGCGTCGTAGTTGTGTTCTGGTGCGGAACCCATTGTCAATTTATTGTAGTGCAGAGATGGTTATACTTGTGCAAAGAGGCCTGATTAGGGAATCGCATTGATTTTCTTATATAAGCTCGTCATCAGAGCCCCGCGATCTTTTGAGGCCATCTAGCCAGGTCATTCGTTGATTCTACGACACCATCTGCTGCACAATATGCAGGTCGGATCACGTCATGCGCCTAGGAGAAAATCTAAAGAAGATGAGCACGACATCTAAAGAAAATTACTCGGCCTGCAAAAAATGGCCATTCCGAGATGAACTTTCAGCCCTACAGTCTCCCTGACCTTAAGCGGTATGCCTTGGTCTATCTCAGATATCCGGTGCCTAGCTGAGGTACTACTATGTGAGACTTCAAATGAGACGACGTCTTGACAGTAGCGATCGTTTGTGTCTACAGTGAGCTGAGTCAAAATTCTTCGATGACAAAATATGGACAAGACTTGTCTTGCGATGTTCCCCTTCCCCGTCGTGTATATACAATCTTTACAAAGGGATGGACGCGTATCCAAGCGTGTTCTCGCAGACTGAACTGGGATGTGGCTGCAGCTACTATCTGCTTCGCCAATGGCAACTGCTATTTTAGCGACGTCATAACCAACCAAACACGAGCAGACTCGTATAAAGTGGGTCAGCAACCCATAGCTTCGCTTGTTTTCTACACATCAGACAAACTGAAACTCTACCCAATTTCAATTTCCGAAGACTTGGATACTCTTGTCTTAGACACCATCGATCATACATATCACTCAAGGCTGTCCACATGGTTCAACAAAAAGTCCTCGACGCACTCAGGGCATTCGTTGCGGAGCGCGACTGGGCGCAATTCCACACGTCGGAGAATCTCGCCAAAAGCGTGTCCATCGAAGCCGCCGAACTGCTTGAATGCTTCCAGTGGAGCGCCGAAGCAGACCCTAAGCGGGTGCGCGAAGAACTTGCGGACGTTCTCACTTACTGCATCCTTCTTGCTGACAGAATCGGGGCCGATCCGGATCAACTTGTCCTGGACAAGCTCGAAGTAACGCGCAAGAAGTATCCTGTGGAGAAAGCGAAGGGAAGCAGCACGAAGTATGACAAGCTTCCAGATAGCGAAGCTTGATTTCTCCAAAGACGCAGTCACGACGTGGAAGGCTCTGGATGAAAGACACGCGAACTGGCCAGTAGTTTACGTCCTGGACAATGGTCCCGCCAGCCGGAGTTCACGTGGTGGGCTGAGGGATGTGTATGTTGGAGAGTCTCTCAACGCTGCAGGCCGAATGCAGCAGCATCTCAAGGTTCCTGGAAAGCAACACCTTAAGAATGTCCGCATCGTTCTTCACGAGAAGTTCAATAAGTCCGTGTGCCTTGATCTGGAGTCCTATCTCATCAGAATGATGGCAGGTGATGGTGCCAATCAAGTGTTAAATCGTAATAACGGCATCACCGAGGCTCAGTATTACCAGCGAGACGCCTATCGCGAGGGGTTCCGTACGGTTTTCGAACACCTTAAAGCGGAGGGTGTATTTACTCGTAGTGTCTACGAGATCGAGAACAGCGATATGTTCAAACTCTCACCTTTCAAAGCGTTGACAGAGGACCAAGCAAATTCGGTTGAGGAGATCATGAGAAGATTATTTATCGATATGGAGAGAGGTGAGAGAAGCACGATGGTGATACAGGGCGATCCGGGTACCGGCAAGACGGTTGTGGCGATATACCTGATCAAGCTTCTTGTGGACATCAAATCATTCAACTCTCTAGAAGACCTGGACAGTGACTCCCAATTCGCGGACTTTTTTACCAGAGACCACCAGGGCCTCCTCCAAGACTTGAAGATCGGTCTAGTAGTACCACAGCAATCTCTCCGAAGCACTATTCAGATTGTCTTTCGCAAGACACAAGGCCTCCATCCAAGCATGGTTTTAGATCCTTTCAAAGCGGGCGAAGCAGAGGATCTCTTTGATTTACTGTTGGTAGACGAAACTCACCGATTGAATCAACGCGCTAGTCAACCGTCAGCAGTGCTCAATTCTAAGTTTCGGGATATCAATGAAAAGCTCTTCGGATTCGATGATGTCAGCAGAACGCAATTGGACTGGATACGTGCAAAAAGTCGACATCAGATCTATCTCCTCGATGCAATGCAGAGCGTTCGACCCGCCGATCTACCCGCCGAGCTACTATCCAACCTCGTTGCAGACACTCGCTCAACAGGCCGGCATTTTCAGCTTCGCACTCAGATGCGTGTGCAGGCCGGCTCTGACTTTGTCTCCTACATCCGCTGGATATTGGATCCCGTCCCACTCTCAGTACCACGGACGAGACTTCATTTTGGAGACTACGACTTCCGAATGTTCGATTCTGTTGCCGAAATGCGCGACGAGATCTTGCGACGCGATGCTGATGTTGGTCTCTCACGTATGGTCGCAGGCTATGCATGGGAATGGAAGACAAAGAAAGACAAAGACGCCTTCGACATCGAGATTGATCAAGTGCAGCTTCGTTGGAACAGTACACCGACTGATTGGGTCTCGTCGCGCAACGCCCTCGCGGAGGTGGGCTCTGTGCATACAATCCAAGGGTATGATCTAAACTATGTTGGAGTCATCATCGGTCTCGATCTAAGATTCGACCCTGACCGGCGACGTCTTGTTGTGGACCGCAAATCCTACTTCGACAAGAAAGGCAAACAGAACAACCGGGCCCTCGGTACGACTTGCTCAAACGATGACCTGTTGCGGTTCATCACGCAAATCTACGCTGTGCTTCTGACCCGAGGCATTCGTGGGACCTACGTTTATGCGTGCGATCAAGGATTGAGGGAGTATCTGAGGGGCTTCATTCCTTCGACTTCTGGACATCCTTCGAACTCGGCTCTGCTTCCGACTCCTGCGAGACGCAATATACTCTTTCCCTAGGAGTATATAGGATTTTACCGAGCTGCAGAAGCAAGAATTGAGCGACTGCCTTTGTCCCAAGTGCGCCCATGAGCTCTGGGATTGCCTCGCTAAGCATCCTGAAGCGGAGCATTTGCGGAATATTCACGAAGGACCCTATTTCGACGTGAGTCAAGTAACAGACGCTTTTTTGAAACACATGGAGACACTGAAAAAGCTTATAGTCGAGACGCGACCTTCCTCCCTCTCTCTAGCCATTGGCGAAGCCCTTTCACCCGCCAGCACCACTCCCAGCGATCTCTTGGCGCAGGGTAAGTGGTTCATTCCCAAGGAGGCTGAGAGCGTAGTCTCGATCGAGTGGGAGATGACCAGAATCAAGCAAGCGATGCTGAAGAATCCGGACGCCAAGCACGAGTCTCTGCCTGACCTGAATTGTCTTGGAATCGCTACTGAAAAGCTCTTTTTCGATGTTGCATGTGATTATAATTATTTGAACTATATATGGGATGTTGATATAACCGCTGCTAAATCTGATGAAAATTTGGATGCCTTTTATAGCGGTGAGATAGTTCGTTTGAATCCGGACATCTCCCGAGGCCAGGGTCTTTATGCTTCATGTGATCCAGTTGAGCGAGTAGAACAGATCATTGCTAGCGTCTTGCATGAGCACATTCACGCGTGTCTTCAAGGAAGCCTTTGTTATGGCAGTTGCGATGCTTCCAAGGCACAGAAGCAACCGTGTGTGTTTGTTCGACCAGATCTCCTATCGAGGTACTACAGTAGCTTGCATATCTGCTTGTGGCCACGGACCTGCTCTTGCTATACTTGCTAGATCGCTGGCGGGAACGATGAGATCGTATCTACAGTCATGGTATCCCGCTGCTGGAGAGCTTCGAGTCATTACTATCTACGGAAGGAATTGCACTTGTGATCATGAATTCGAATCAGAGTGTCTGTCACGTTCATAGCTGATCAGCGCTCCAACAAATTTCCCTACATTTGATCTTCTAGACACCCTAACTCTCTGAACAACGACGAGAAAGTGGATGGAAGGGAGGAACCAGTGAATGGATCCGGTCCTCTGGTTGAATTGACATATTTCTCTTTCCGCTTCCAATCGACATCAGTCACAAAATAGCCCTAGCATCATTGTATTGCCATCTACGAAGCAGCACCCAACCCTCTCCTCGTCGCATGAATACCCCTCGCCTCACTCTACGCCTTCGATGCACCACACCAAAAGCCACGCAGTCACCACCAATAAGAAAGCGCGCCGAACAAGCGACGTCTCCCTACTGGTCACCCATATCGATCAAGTCATCACGACCTCACATTTCCAGGCATCTGTAAGCGTATGGCGTCCGCGTGCGCCTTCCCAGAGCCATAAAATCGTCGAACCATCGAACCATCGAAGATAAGTGCTCCCAGATTTCAACACAGCCGAAGGCGGTGTGAACGTGCAACGTTACTGGCTTATACCGCATAAACCTGCAATCAACTGGGTGTCTAAGACGCCTGCTAGATCCCTTTCTCTAGTCATATTACATTACATCCACCCTTCGCCTCCCCAACTCACACTGCAACCCCTCCACACAGACCCTCCATCAGAGCTGTACCGCGTACCGCGTACCATGGTATGACCCCAGCATCGGTGAGTCGGCGGAGCTAGACTTATGGCCAGGCGTCTGCGTCCGCAATCCCAAGATAGCGGTCGACCCGGCGCGCGCACTGGCGTGCGTATGCGTCAGCTGAGGCTGCATACCGTACGGCTCCCAGATGGTGTGGGTGTGGATGCGGATGCGGTGTGAGTATCACCAAGATGCGGAGTAGTGCATGCATTGAAAGCGGGGAGCTTGGAGGGGAGCCGGCGACGTATGGAATTTTGAAGGGAACGTCAAATAGCTGGCTGGCTGGCACAAAAAATGGTGACCATTGAAGGATCAATTGAATCAATATCTTACTTTCCGAAAGAAATATTTGTTGTGGCTAGGGAGCTCCAGGGCTGTCCAGGGGTGAGATAAGAGAGAGCCACGTGACCTCAACATAACGTACACCTGCATACGAGTACTCGACGCTGAGCCCGGATTCCGGAGTCCGGATTTGATCGGAAGTCAACGTCAAATATCATTACAGCTATCCCGAAACGTGCCCGGCAGCTAGACTACCTACTCACCCACCACACATCCAATTACTCATTTCTCCATCATCTGGGCATCGACTACACCTCAAATACGCGTCAATCCCGACAACAAGACCCATAATGCCAGGCCCACAAACCCGTTCGTTAGAACTCCTCGTGCTACAAGCGCACCGAGCCAAAGGCGTGCGGTACCCAACATCAGCGCAAAAGGACTGCTTCAAGACGTGGTATTCATATGCGCTGCGGCGCGGCGAAGTCGAGAAGACCTCAACCACGGCGAAGGAAATCAAAGATCATGCGAGACAGTTGAGACAAATTAGGGAGACAGCGCCTGATGGCAGGACGTATTTGTAAGGCATGAACCTTGATCCGGGTTTGCATGTTGAGGACGGTGGGGGAAGAAATGTTGAGCTGGGTTGACTGGTGTAGACTAAGAGAAAGGAACGTCGTCATTGGGTGAAGTGGTGTGTGCCGCGGGATTGAATTGACATGTTGGACTGGCTTGAGATGGGATGGAAGGCGCGATGCAGAACGGAAAGGAACTTCGACATGTAGGTTTATGGCGTTGACCGTTTATGAATGTAGTGGCGTTGGTTCCGTATTGTCGGCTTGAGCTTTAGTTTTAGGAGCTTACTATCATCACGCGTCCAGGTGTCAGGTCCAGATTTTCACGTGTGTTCGTTCGTGATGATCGCTCTCGTGAATTTATACCTGCTCCGCTATCAATGAATTGGTATTGCAGATCGAATGTGTCGCTCGAACACTCAACAACCTTTTCGAATATCCTAAACTGGAATCGTGAACCGCAAAGTGCGAACTTGGTAGTTGTACAAGCTCCATCGCTCCTCGTACGGAATGACCATCAGAGAGAAGGTTGGCGACATGACTCACCGCACAGGCACTCGCAAATCCCAGCAGTCATGCTCCTTCCACGTCCAGGCCATCGAGCATGATGCTGGTCCTACAGGTCACTCGAGAAATGGGCCTTCAACTCCCCACGAGATGCATGCATACCCGTTGCAGGTGACTTCTTCTCCTCGTGAACCATGCCACAGGATGACGAGTACAGTCTCATCGTCTTCCAACTCGTCAGTGGGAAACGAATTTGGCCGAAAAGAGTATCTCTCAGCAGCCTCGAGGATCGCACTTCTGGCTCCCACCTTCTATTTTGTCCATTTCGCCAATTTCTTGATCACATCTTTCGAAGAAGAGATCATCAGCAGACCGGACGCACCGATGGAGATCAGACAACTCTCGAGCTACTGGATTGGATTACTATACACTATTAGCGCGGTGCTAGTAGCATGGTTCTGCGACTATCTTAACTGTCGTGCTCGAACACTGGGTATCACTGCTGCATTAGGAGGGTTGTGCCTGATAGCTGTGGGAGGGACCGATGCTCCGAGGTGCAAGCTTGCAGCGCGCGTGGGTATGGCCATTTTTCATTCGGGTATAGAGCCCTTGGGTGTGAGCCTGGTCTCGGACATGCTCGCCTGGCCAGAGGTGTTCTTGGGAATGAGCTTCTTCTACCTCCCAGCCTACCTCAATGTTGCTATCGCCTCTCATATCTCAGGCAGATTGCGGGCGATGGAAATGAAGGGATGGGCAATATGTTTGATTTGCGCTGGTTCCGCAGCCACAGGCATCGCTGGTGCGACCATATTACTCCTGCCGGAACCACGGAGGCAGAAGAACCTGATTCGGGGTGTACAGCCAGGAGAGGATGGCTCTGTATCGGAACAACCTAGACGGATACGGGAAGGAGGAGCCTGGAAGGAAGTGCAGAACACCTGCAGGCATATGCTACAGCTGAACAGCATGTGGATCCTTGTCATCACGATTGGAATCCGTCAACTTGCAGGTTCTTTGTACACGTCACACATGCCGTCCTATTTGTCTTCAGTGTACCCGAACCGAGGAGAAGTGGTAGACACATATGGACTTGTTGTTGGAGTGGCGGGATCTGTCTCGGTGCTAATTGGTGGCACGGCCACCTGGTGCACATTCCGGTGGGTGCAAGAAGACAACCTCAGAGCGATCCCGATCTGGATGACCGCGATAGGAGGCATGGTGGGTTCCATTTTCCTGGTCTGTACTCTGGTGTCCTCAAAGATCGCAGAGCAATGGACTCGGTTGGTCGTGCTGTATACCACTCTTGCCGTAGCGTTTCTGGCCTCCGAAACATGGCTGGGAATCTATGCCACGGGAATTCTGGGACTGCTGGATCCCTCCTACAAGACGTTTGGGTTTGCCTTGACAGAAGCAATCAGATGGGCGATTTGGACCTCTGGACCGGAGCTGCTGTGGCTGAGACTGACAGGCGGGGACCGCAAGAGCGAGGAGTATGCGCACGTCGTCCTCTGCGTCCTGGTCCCTACCTTGTATGTGATAGCAGGAGCAGGATTGATATTGGCCATCAGACCCGTGCGGCAGGACGTGGACACGCCCGGCAGGCGGAACATTGGCCTGAGTCCGAAGAGGAAGTGGGGCTGCGCGATTGGAGCTGCTATCCTGACGACGGCAGTAGCAAGTCTGCTTGCTGCCAGCATCGCGGTCGCGCCTACCTGAGCGCGCTCCAATGGGCCCGCGGTGGCGAAAGTCACGAAGCCGCCATGGTGTTGAGGTTTCCGCTGCCCCCTACCACACCCAGTGCCCACCCTGACCTACTCTAGACCATGTTGGGGCGGTGCTTGGCAAGCAGCCATTCCGTCATGCCGCCAGCAAGACACCATCCCAGATCCCCACATGATCCTTCTTGTACCATGGCAGGAATTGACTCCAGTGGAGCCTTGCCGTCGTATAACGCATCCATTATGCCAGCCCGTCCCAGCCCGTCGCCGCACCCTTTTGCGACTGTCTATAAGACGCTCCAGCCGCCCCGCGCAGCTCGAGCCAGGCCGTGATAACAGCCGTTCGCGTGTCCGCCCCGCACGCAGCACTCAAGTGCTCCGCTCTGTGCAACCGTTGACGCTCGGAAGCCCCGGCCAGCATGGCCCTCCAATTCCTCGCCGACAGCAATGGCTGGCTGAGCTTCAACCACAGCACCCCGACCCTGTACGTCACTGCTGAAGACGATGAATTTGACACCGAGACGCTGCGCGCATGGCGCGACGAGGGATTCGACGTCAAGTACGTGCCCATGGGCGAGGGTGGCAAGACGTACGTGAGCACGCTGCATCGCCTGGGTGACGCCATGAGCATTGGCGAGCGATACGCGATCGTGGGTACACGCCCCGTCCCCATGCTACGGTGCACACAGAACAATGGGGCCTCTGGCTAACACGGTGTTTGATAGCGTTCGGGGACGCGGCTGCGGTATGCCTTGAGGTGTACTCAGAACCCTCGACTCGCACCTCGAAGCTTTGCTCGCTGATTGCTTACTATCCGTCGTCAATTCCTGACCCGAAGCAGCGCTTCAGTGCCTCGTTCCGCGTGCTGGTGCATCTCGCGCAAGGCACCAACCCTGACGAAACCCTTGTGGGAGTCACGAGACGTCCTGAAGTGCTTGGTATCCAGGGCAAGCGTCGTACTGTGCGCAAAAAAATCACGCCAGGCATCGGAGTCGGTGGCCTTCAATCCAAGATCGAGTACCCTGTGTTCACCTACAAGGAGGTCGAGGCGGGCTTTGCCGAGCATGATCTCGACCAGTATGACGCTGTTGCAGACGCGCTCGCGTGGAGTCGCAGCCTGAGCATGGTGCGGCGAGGCTTCGGAGCCGAAGTAGATCTGGAGCGTGTCTGGGAGGAGAATGAAGAACGTAAGTCAGACGACGTTGCGGTGGTAACGCGCACTCATCAGAGACCAGATAAGTATCACTCTAAGAATACCACCAAGCTCCTCGAGACATTCACTGCGCATCCAACACCGTTCGTGAACTATACCCCAACAATGACAGGCGGCATCGGGAAGGACGAGTTAAGGCGCTTCTACCACGACTACTTCTTCGCCAACTCGCCGCCAGACTTCCACTTGCGCCTTCTTTCTCGGACCATCGGTGTGGATCGCATTGTTGACGAGCTGTACATCCAATTCAAGCACACAGTACAGATGCCGTGGATACTACCCAGCATACCGCCCACTAATCAGAAGGTCGAGATCGTCATTGTGTCTATTGTTGGCATGCGTGCTGGCAAAGTCTGGCATGAGCGAGTGTATTGGGACCAGGCGAGCGTACTGTTTCAGGTCGGGCTGTTAGATCCGGACGAGGTGCCCGACCACATCAAGAAAGAGGGAGAGGAAATCATGCTTCCGGTGGCAGGATCAGAGGCGGCGCGAAAAATCATGGAGGTCGAGAGCGAAGAGGGGAACGACATGATTGATGATTGGTGATGTGATACCACTGGGCTCGCGTTTTTGCTGCGTTTGTGCCTTCGTTTCCCTGCGCTTTTGACGAATTCCATACCATGGACCCCTTTCTTACCTTTGTCCTTTTCGAACTTCGCCAGTAAGAGCGTTGGTGTGCCCAGGTGCGTGCGAGTCGTGCATTGTAATGTGACTAAGTCTTGGTGCAAGGTTCGCACGCACCGACCGGAGGCTGAGCCCGGATGGCTCTCCATCCGCCATCTCTCCTCCTCTTTCCGCATCCTTCGGCTTGCGCAAAGGCAACACAAACACCATTGAACACCCGCCTAGAGCGTCAGCTGCGGTGTCCCGCTTCCTCGTCGTGACTCCGTGCTGCCAGCACCCGTGGACAGGAAAGACGTGCGAGTCGGCTCCCCATACCAACCCACCTGGGGGATCGAAATAGAAATGCAACAACAGGTTACCTCGATCATGAGGGTCATGAACATGAACGAGATTCTGGGCGGAACCGCGCTCTCTGGAGTCGCATGTGAAGCTGAGCCCACGTTTCCCGCTCTCCAGACTCCAGCATCAGCAACCCTCATCAGCCTTGCACTTTGATTAGACTCCACCCAGCTAGGAACAAGTCTGTCATTTCTTTCGAGCTTATCCCCATGTTAGGCTTCTGACAAGCTTTGCTCAAGCTTTTAGCGACAGATATGCTTACAAACAGTGCGCGAATGAACGTGGTCGGGCGGGCTATTTTCAGACGATTTCGTTTGCTGGTCGGTGCGCTCTCAGCCTCACCACGCCAACACCTACCAAACAAATCAGCAGCCACGCTGATGTCGGTAGCGAGCTCTGCCGAGCGCCCCAAGGCGTAATTTCGCGGCTTTTGTATGGTTGTCATTTTTGGATGAAGATTGGTGATGAGCATGAGGCCGTGCCCAGCTGGCCACAGCACGCCTAGAGGGTTGGAGTGCATTCAGCGGTCCAGCCCTCGAGTAGCAGCCCGCTTAATCGTAAGGCCTGAGAAGCCCATATAGATATATAAGATCCAGTAGGTACCTGCATCTCAGGCCACACTACTGACATCTCCTCCCGTTCACTACCGTCGACAACCGTCTACCTCACTATCCTATAATTATAATACTTCGATCGTTCCGTCCTTCAAAATGCGCTCCATCATATCACTCGCCGCCTTTGCTGCATTGGTCTCTGCTGCACCCGTCGACAAACGCTACTCCGACTTCTCTCCCGATGGCGTCTACTTTCCTCTCGACGATGGGTTCCCGACCCCTTCCGCAGATCAGCTCCAGACTATTCAGAAGCAGGCATTCGGAACTCTTTCCAATGCCCAGCCACCTGACAAGGTCAGCGATGAAGGCATCACGAACTTTCAGCTTGTCGCGGCAAACGAGATCTTAGAAGTAGCCTACTTTACCGAGCTTCACTATAACGTGACAAACAAGGCACCCGGCTACGACCTGGGATATGCACATCAATACGTCTTGGACGAGCTCGAGGCCATTATTGCTCAGGAGAAGCTCCATGCGCTGAACGCAAACGGCGCGCTCAAGAAATTTGGCAAGGACCCGATCCAGCCCTGCAAATATTCTTTCCCGGTCACCGACTTCCAATCCGCCATTGCTCTTGCTGCTACATTCACCGATGTCGTTATGGGCACTCTTCAAGACGTCATCCAACAGTTTGCTCTTAACGGCGACACTGGCTTTGTCCGCGGAGTGGCAGCCAGTCTGGGCAATGAAGGCGAGCAGGAAGGCTTCTTCCGCCTGATACTGAATAAGCGTCCCAGCTCCCAGCCCTTCTTGACCACGAGTGTCCGGGACTTTGCATTCACTGCTATCAATGGTCTTATTGTTCCCGGCAGCTGCCCCAACATCGATAGTATCCCGCTCAAGATCTTCAAGCCCCTGACTGTCGTCACTCAGAACATCCAGGCCGTTACTCAAAACATCGAGTACTCCTTCCCGCAACTGGATGGTGTCAACGACTACAGCGCATATGCGCTGGTTCTCATCAACGGTCAGAACAAGCCTATCGTCGAGCCCTTGACCAACGTCGCCATCGAGAACGGTGTCGTCACTTTCGACGCCGCGTTCCCCTTTGACGAGAACAACCTCAACGGGCTGACCATCACAGCAGTCACCAACACACAAGGTCCGTTCGCCACTGCGGGTGACGTCGCCAAGGCGGCTGTCTTCGGCCCCGGTGTCATCGAGACTTGAGATCTTCTTAGCTTGAAAATTGTATTACTTTGCGCATAGCGTCGGCGTTTCGGGATTGTATATGTACTTGTTTATATCTGTTTCATCAGCATGCTTAGGAAGAGAGTTGGTGGAGATGAGATGTTGGATTCCTGATCGAAGTGCTTGTTGGAGCTATTTTCGAATTTGGCTTGTCGTATGACATCTCGGTTAGTGGAGGGTACCTAGTCAGCAAGTGGAGAGGCGGGGGCTTGGAATAGACCGCGTTAATCATTCATGAATCTCGCTTCGCGTTCACAAAGTCATATTTTATTTGAGGCTTGTCGTCTTTGATGGTTTCGCTGAATGTGAAGATGGCTTGCCAAAATTCGAATCTCTTGACCATGCGGGCGGCATGTGAAAAACATAGGTACCCACCTCTGCTTACTGCCCGATCTGACTTCGTCCAACTACCCCAGATTTCGCAATCAATCAAGTGTCCGCCGCAACATGCCTCCATCGTCGGTACAGTACAGCTGCTCCCCACGAGTCTCGGCCGCCTCCTAGCTAACCTGGGATTCCACGTAAACATCTACGGCAGAACGATGACGCACGCCAGCTCCTACATATGGAACAACTTACCTACCCATCAAGAAAAACATCTTATCCATGCTTTATACCAAGACCTTACGCTGGGCACTGTCTGTCGCTGTTCACACCTGGAGCTATCGATCGGCTCCGAAATAGGCATAGCGGCATGACCCTAAACCCAGCTCCGCCGGTCAACATTGAACAGCCGTTGCTCTCCTCCACCACACTTGCCAATACCAGGCAACGAATTATTCGGGCAGTTCTCGCATTATACGTGCAGTGACGCGAAGCACCTATTTGATCCTCCACAGCCAGATGATCTCGCATTCTTTTGGGTTCGCCGGATCGTGAATCTAGGTACGGTGGCGTCTGCGTTCTCCGGTGTTCGACTCTACCTCACAGCTGGGGCTCACTATCGGCAAGAGACCTTCAGCGAGCTTTATCCATACCTGTATCCATTTGCCTAGTCGAGTGGAACATTTGTCAATCTCATGCGTCGTCATTGGTGCACTCATCCTGGTCCAGCTGATGCGCAATGCCATTTCCTACAGGCCTTGTCTCCAATCATACACCCGTGAACCTAGGCGTTCGGCGATGTCAAGCTTCTGACCTCACACCTTGTTGCTCCTTTTGCAAATCATGTCGGCATGGCCAGGGTTGCACTTCTTTCGGGACCTTCATAAACACTGCATGTCGGCGAGTGTTTGGAATGAATTTCGGAACCTTTCCATGTCCATCAGCCTCCTGTCATGGAGCCACGAGATGATGACGTAGCGCTATTCGGAGCGTATCGCTCTAGGGTCATACTAGGTGTTATAATCACTCTTTCAATAACATCGACAGCTTCGCTCGTACTTCGTTTTGTTGGCAAAAGGCTCAAACGAACGAGAGTCTCGTCGGAAGACTGGGTCATTATCGCAGCACAGGTCGGCACCACTGATGGAATATTCGCGCAGCCCGATGGCTGAATATTGTAGATTGTGGTATATGGCATCGCCATCACGCTGATACTTGGTAGAATCTGCCACCGATTAGATTCTCTCATGTCTGACGAGCAACAGAACTCGCCCTTGGAAACGCAGGGCATCATATGCAAGAACAGCCTTCGAAAGCCACTCTTATGCAAAAGGTGATCGCTCGAACGAACGTTGACCCGGATATATTTCACTGAACCGATGCAGCTTCTAGTCCCAGTCCAATGTCTCTATGCTGGAGCGCTATGCCTGATCAAGATCTCGATATGTCTCTTCTACAGCAGAATCTTTACATTTCGCTGGTTCTACCTCACCTCCTGGATCATCATCGTCATAACAATAGCTTGGGCGACCGTTATGATCATATTCGTATTAGCAGCCTGCCGTCCGATAACCTACATTTGGAACCCGACAATCGCAAACAGTCACTGTCCGGATGACAAGGTATCTCCGTCCGCCATCATCGGCGCTGTGAATATTCTTGTGGAAATTGTCTTGCTTCTGCTGCCTGTGTCCTTGATCTGGAATCTCCAGGTATCGCTGCCCGACAAGATCGCTTTATTTTGTATATTTGGAGCTGGAATAACGTGAGTTCCCGTGCCATTTCCCACCGCTATTATGGCTGACTGACATGCACGAAAGTACCATGGCCTTTGGCATCCTCCGCACGATAGCTTTGACGAGCGTCGACTACTCAGACATCACCTATACCGGATCCTACCTTCTCCTCTGGAGTTTTGTGGAGCCAGCGATCGGCATCACGGTAGCTTGTGCGCCGCTCTGTCGGCCTGCATTGCGCCGCGCTCATCACCCGCAGAGAAAGAATAAAATTATCGAGCTGCAACCGCTAAGTCAGGAGTTCCGCTGGAAGCCATCTACGATTAGAGTACCGCCTTCCCTGCTAGACACCCATGCGCATCGAGGCAGATCGAACAAGTATGGGCAGGAGGAATTGTTTTATACAACACAAGTTCTGGAGTCGGGCAATTGGAGCCAGGCTTCGCAGATTCGGATATCGGTTGAAGGCTGAAGGCTTGGGATTGCGAGTTCAAGCAGATATTCGGCATTCTCAGCACCGTCCCCACGTTAGGATGCCTTCCATTCAACGGGCCTTTGCGCCGTCGATCCCCACCACGCATTACGGCAGTAGCAAACTCGATGTCCACCAGCAAAGGTCCTCCTAAACCTCAGACCTGTACAGCGAAGACGTTCAATCAAGACTGACCACTCGCGGGCCGACCCGCATATGCCCATGTGCTATTTGCGGCGTAGCATTCAATTCACCTACGACCCAGCACTAGACGGGGATGAACAACGACCGGTCATAGTCAAGGACAGGGATAGCAACAACCACAGCTGCCGTTAACTTACCAGCCGCAGGTCTCGAGCAAATGTAGAATTCGACAGACACGCAGGGAAATAATCACTAAGCCGCAAATCACCCGAGGACGAACTGCCGTTCTATTACTCCTCTCTAGTAATAAACCCCATCAAACCGCCTTCCCCGCAAACCCCCCATCCAACTCCACCCTCCCACTCGTCCTATTCCCACTCCCCAACTCATGCGCATACACCCTCTCTCCACCGCCCATCTCCTGCCTCGCCACATAGTCGCCCAGCATCTCCTTAGCACTATCCCCATCCTTCAGCACGGGCGTGGGCGCCTTCTCGCCGCTGTAGTTGTAGCCGTAGCCTCGCAAGCCCGAGACCGAGTCAGAGCCAGAGACAGTGACGGGGGCAGAGGAGTCTAGTTCGTGGAGATGCTGTGTCCGGGACCGTCGGCGGTAGAAGATGAGGATTAGGAGGGCGATGAGGAGTGGAGTTAGGACGACGGGGAGGACGATTGCGAGGATGTGGGTTGATGGCGAGGAGGACGATGGAGGAGATGAAGGTTGAGATGAGGGGGTCGTGGTCGGTGGAGCGGTGATGCTCATGCTAGCTGACCGCGTTGGTGAGGATGCGGAGTTTGATACTGTGGGTGCTGTTAGGATTTGGCTTTCTCATCTTATATTGGATAAGGACTCGGAAGAAAAGGTAGGGAGTAGCCAATTCAGAGGAAAATGATGAATAGCAAGAGAGAAGAATAGAGGAAGAGGAAGGGAGATATACGTACCCAGCGCCAACTCAATACTCCTCGCGCAATAGCTCTGGAACACATCTAGCGCCTGAGTTACAACCGCCGCTTGCGACGTCAGCGTTACAGTTGCGGGAGCTACTGAGCATTGCTCTTGGACTGCTGTTGAGATTACGCTTGCGAAATGTCTGTCGTTCATGCGTCAGCATATCAAAACTTGGACATATTTGCTCATCCCCGTCCACACCTCCCTACAATCCCTCTTTCCATCTTCCCCATTGCTGTTCAACCCCACACTCTCACCTTCTTGCTCACACGCTTTCTCAGCCCTTCTCAGCCTCTCTTTTCCGCACCCAACCCCCCATCCCTATTCCTTGTACCAAACCCACAAAAAAAGGCATACGTACGCCGAACTATCCAGACAAAAGCACGAGAAGCTCGTCAGCTGCATATTATCGCCACACCCGCTATACTGTGCGCGCACAATCGTGCTGAGCTGGTCCTGACCGCATGATGCCAGCGACGAATAGCCCGGGATCTGGTCGATGAAGATGCTGGTTTGCGGGACAGCGTGCACACCGAGGAGTGGTATGAGGGTGTAAATTATGAAGGGAAGCATTTTGTGATGTGTATGGAGGGTTGGCAGGTAGAATGAGAGTCGGATTGGATTGGGTTGGCCGGATTATGGTAGACTAGAGTAGGTGGACTGGAATTAGGTAGATTGGGTGGGGTAGGGTAGAGTAGAGTTGAGCAGGCAGAGCTCTACCTGGGGTATCCCTTATAGAACGACGCGAAGAAGGCAGGAGCTTTCAATTCAGAGGACATGATTCTTTTTATTCGCAGTACATGTGGTAGTGGCCGTGCTTAGGCGCCCACGAACGGCTTCCGAAAGGGTGAAACAGATGCTGTTTCCGGTCGCTCGGTGGACTGTTGGGACCGAAAACCACCACTTCCAGCAAGCGGATTGGGGCTGCAAAACGCCAGACTAGACCCAGAACCCGTAAGACTTGCAGAACCCGAAACCTGGGGCTACCATGTGTGCCTTGCTGTGCAGCCTTGGATTAATCTTACTTTGGATTTTGGGGAGAGGGGACGCCCACCGTTGTGGTAGTTGTACAAGACGGGACTAGACCAGGTACAGAGGATCTGCGACTGGGATGCCTTCACGACAGACGACAAAATGTTCATAGAATTGGCCCCGCCCCCGCCGACCGCTGCAGATACGGGGATGTTGTAACGTTTGACAGGAATTGAGCCGCTGTAGAGTATACGCGAAGTGCGCTGGCGGGTATGTTATCCTTGCTCCTCGGTTTCCGAAGAACGACGAATCTTGCGACGAGGCCTCAAGCTCAGTGTCTTTCCATGTTTGGCATATTTGCGTTGCGTATTCTGGGGTGGACTGGAGCGTTTGCGCTTCTTGGTAGAGGTATCAACGTCTTCTGCACGTTCAGCATTAGTCTCGATTCCAACATATCAAAGATGACTCGAGCGAGCATTACCAGAAGCCATGTCCGAGCTAGCATCGTCATCTTGCATCTCGAAGTCCGAGTCTTCCACCAGCGGGCTTGGATGATAGGTACTGGTCTCTATTTCAGAGAAGACGTTGTGGCGATCGAACATGTGTCCCGACGAATCTTCCCTGCGGATATTGACCAAAGGCTCATCATCGGAGAACCAAGTCTCATCAATCTCCCTGCTTTGCACCTCTAGCCTTGGCATGTGTTTGCTAGGGGTATCGTATATGCTGGACAAGTCGAAAGTGACTGCCTTGGACCGGGTGAAATCCGAGCGTACCGTCGTGGAGGGGGCCGAGTCCTGAGCACGCTGTCGAGTATTGTGTGCGCGTCGAGCTTCACTAGCCTGCTCCTCCATTTCGATCGGGAAGCTTCCTGCAGTGACAGCGCTCAGCGAGGCCAATCTCTTTTGGCGGATAAGCCGGTTATTCGACGCTTCATCTTCTCGCTCAACCTCGGCGTCGCCATCATACGGATCGTCTTGCATTTCAAGGCCGGTTTGCTCGTACCCAAAAAGGTTTATGTCTGGTTCATGATACATTGCGATAAGCTTTTTGCGCAGTACGTTGTAGCTTGCCGAAAGTCTTCGTCTCCAGTCGTGATACAGCGGCAAGCCGACGTCGCCCTTTTGCCGCTTGTCGTTGGTCCGGCCTCGCCTTACAGACACGGTCGACAATGTTTGTGATGGTGCGATTGCTTGTCCACCTCAGCAGCGTGTGAAGGGCAGAACAAGCAGACAGAACGAGTGTTGTGAATGGTTGAGAAACTGAGGAGAAAAGTGGACAATAACTGCCCTGTTGGAAGAATAATAGAGTCCTCTGTCGAATCGAAGAGCAAGGTAGAGTGAAAGCGGGTGAGTTCCAGGCTGAGGGTCCTAGGCAGGTGCCTGCCAGATTGGGAAGCGACTACCAGACCGACACTGATAATGGAAAGATAGAAATCTGGGTATCATTGAAGAAGAAGAATAGTCCACACATATACTATACACCTGGTGAAATTGGCCTTTTATCCTGTTCCGACGTCCACGACGTTGATCACGTAGCAGCTGCAGGTTTCACCCGTCTCCGCTCCTCTTCCTGCCGAGCCTCTACGCCGGCCAAGAAGTCCATCCTGCCCAGGTATGCCTCCTTGGTCTTCCCATGCACATCGAGCTCGTCTGCAATGCCTTCCTTGTCCACGAAGCCAGTCCAATCGAGACGTGACTTGTCTACTACATTCAGTTTCTGTGCCTTCTCCACGCGAGGTGCTTTTGATCCTCCGGGCACCTGCGTATTCTCCTGGTCAACAGCAACACTCACCGTCGCCTTGCGAGGCCACGAGAGTTGGTGCTCCGGAGGTAGAGCTCGGATATAGCCTGTGGGATTGGGATCGAAGCGAGAGGGGCGGCGGAGCGGGCGGCGAACTTTTGGCTGCTTTGCTCCTGCCTTGGTATGCTCTTTCTCTGCTATGCCCTCGGAGGCCTGCACTTCAGGCTCTGTAGTCTTCCAACCCTCCGAGAGGAGTTGTTCAAGCTTCGAGCGTGGCACCTGTTTCTCTTCTGTGGTCCGCTGACCAGCAAACGTGTAAACCTTTCTGACAGCTACGAGGTCGGTATCTGGGTCGGCAGAAGCTCCCGTAGCTACACCTTCCACAAGATCATCTTGAACCTGTGAAACACCGTCTGCAGGAGCTTGAGGCGTTGAAGTTTGGTACGACGGCCTCAATGGGGCAGCGGCCATCTGCGCCCAAAGCGCGTCGACATCAATGGTGGCACCCTCAGTGTGAGCCAGCGGTCTGCGCTCTTTCTGCCTATGATGACGCCGTCAGCATCTTCCATGCTATCAAAGAGTCCTAGCAACTCACTCTCCCGCCCTTTGAGCCCGTGTTTTGATCAACCCTCCTTCTCCGCCCTCAGCGTCCGACAGCAGGTCGTCGTCATCTTTTGCCTTGCCACCCTTCCACCTCTTAGCTTTTCGCTTGCGCGCGGCTTCTATTGTCACCTCGTCGCCGGAATCGAGGTCTTCGGGCTCTGGCGCCTTTCGCTTGCCCTTGCGCTGGGCAGGCTTCGCTGCGTCTTCATCGGAGGAACTTGAGGAGTCATCGGCGGCTGCGGCGGTCGGGTTGAAGTCTTCGTCGGAGGACTCGCGATAGTTTTCAGGTTCGTCTGCAAGGTCGTCGACGGGATCGTGCAGCGCCATGGTGATGATTGCTAAGATCAGTGCTGTGATGTTGAACTTCCAAAGCGATAGCAATTGGGCTGCTTACGTAATCTATCTGACCCAACTTGGATCTCATGCACTGCACATCGCCTACGAAAGACGCCAGTTTCTATTAAGGAATGCTAACAGCCATATACAGCCAGCACCCAAAAGGCTTCATCGGGCTTCGCTATACCCTACAATGATGTCCATGCAGTATATGACAACGTTAGACGAAGGTGCTCACCCAGGACATCCCTCTCAAAATCAGCTCATCCTCCGAGCCGGCATGGAAACCGTCACACACCTTGGCCTCGTACTGCCTGACCACGTCACCGCCATTAGCGCGAGGCCGGCGTCTATTCGCCAGCAGCAGCTCACAACATGTGACGAGATTGTCTGTGAAAGCTGTGCCATGACACTTTGCAGTCACGGGCATGGGATAGCCTAGTATAATACATTCAATTCCCTCAAGTATCTCAAAGAGTCATGTTCGCCTATAAGCTCCTCCTCGACCCTGTCCAACGTTGCTTGGACACAAAAGAGGGGTTGGGTTACCATTCGTACGATGATCATATAGAACAGCAGCATCCCTTTCATCCCACTCATTATGCTTCGTCTCTTCATCGTCCTCGTATCTTGACAAGATGGCGGAGTTTGCAGCGATCGGCGCAGCCGCTAGCATACTTCAACTCATCGATTTTGCGACTACAGCAATTGGACGTCTTCGAGAATACCAGAATCGAGCGTCAGAAGTACCCAGGACCATACAACAGATCACCGTCGAGCTTCCGATTCTAGCTTTCACTCTCAAGCGTCTTCAAGAAGCGTTCCATGACGACTTTGAAGGCAAGGACAACAAGTGTAAATTTCTACCTGCCATCAAGGAGTGTGGCACAGCAATTCGAGAGCTCAATGATATACTCAGTAAGATTACGCCGGAAACTTCAGGTTCCTGGAGAGGAAGAGGGGGGAAGGCCTTTCACAGCCTGCGGAAAGAGTCACAACTGAAAGATTCTCTCAAAAGTATAAGGAGATACGTCCGTGTTTTGACGGATGCAGCTACTCACTTGCAATTCTTCAAGAGTCTGTGAATTCTCTAAGACGTAAATCATTACTAACATTACTAAACAGATACCGATTTGACCAAATTGCGAGACTGGGTTAGAGCCTTCTCTGGCCCGGATCCTTCGCCTCTCTATAAGAAAGCAAAAGACCGTCGTCAAGCCGGAACCAGCCAATGGTTTCTGGAGAGCCAGAGCTTTGCGGCATGGAAGGGTAATGACAACTCTCTGTTGTGGTTGTCAGGCATACCTGGCTGCGGGAAGTCCGTGCTTAGCTCTAGTGTTATCGAGCATATACAGGAGCGATGCCAAGATAATCCAAGTATGGCACTGGGGTACTTCTTCTTCGATTTCAACGAATCGAGAACGCAGTATCCAGATGCAATGACTAGTTCGATAGTCACTCAGCTCTTCGCGAAAGTCCTTAAGCCACCCGCGAGGCTCGAAACATATCGTCGATCCTGCGCGGATGGCCTGAGGCAGCCAGATCCGCAAATGCGACTGGAGATACTGAAGACATTGATTTAAGAGTTCAGTTGCATCTACATAATTCTAGATGCGTTGGATGAATCTCAGGATAGGGAAGAGCTGCTAGGGGTCTTTCAACAAGTGTTCAGACGGAACCTGCCCGGTTTGCACTTGCTTGTAACCTCTAGAAGAGAGCTTGATATCGAGATGACATTACTGCCGTGCTTGGAACACGACATGGATGTGAAGCTCCAGAACGAATTAGTGGATACCGACATTCAAGCCTTTGTTCGGAACAGTCTGAAACAGTCAAAATGGAGGGACGAAATTCGCCAGCACATTGAGGAAGAGCTGATGAAGGAGTCACAAGGAATGTAAGCATACGCGTGTTAATCTCGCAAAAGGCAAAATCTGATTCAGTGAACAGATTCCGTTGGGCGGCTTGCCAACTTGACATGCTCTCCAAGTGCCTCAACAAAAAGCAGGTGTATGAAAGACTGCACGATTTGCCAAGAACACTCGACGAAACATATGAACGCATTCTCCTGTCTCTTCTCTTGACAAAGACATGACCGAGTATGCCCTTCGAGCACTTCACTGGATCGCATTTTCAAAGCGCCCGTTGTCGCTTGAGGAGATTGCAGAAATTATAGCCATCAACCCTGACGATGATCTTAGTTTCGACCCAACTGAGATTCTCGAAAGCCCTCGCGATGTGTTTACCATCTGTAGTAGCCTTGTCACGATGATCTGCAATACACTCACGGACTCTTCAGATTCGAAAACAGATTGCGTTGTCCTGGCCCATCTTTCCGTCAAGGAATATCTTCAATCGAACCGAATCCGCGCAAGTAACGTTCCCAACTTCTATTTGGGAGACACATCGTCAAACTCATTCATCGCCAGAGCTTGCATCGCGTATCTGCTCCAATTGGCTTGCTCGAGTAATGGCACCAACAAGGACCATAGGCGGAGTAGTGACAGCGAGACCAGCATTGATGAAGAACAAGTGCAGTACCGTCTGGCGGATCATGCAGCAAACTTCTGGTACTTGCACGCCCAATCAGCTGACCCTGAGGAAAGCGCAATAGCCATGTCTTCCTCGCGATTGTTGAACACGGCACATCCGGCTTATCATTGCTGGTTATCACTACATAACCCCGACGTCATTGACGACTCCTATGGGCACGTCTGCCGACAAGCAACTGGCAGCCCTCTGTATTTCGCATCCAAATTCGGCCTCCAGTCGGTTATCCGTGTGCTCCCGGGTCGTGTTGAACTCCGATTGGAGTAGCTGCACACGTAGGTCACACTCATATCATCAGCACTCTACTGGAATTTGGTGCAAATGTGCATGGTGCACACATACCACCAGTAGTGCGGCCGGCATCTGAGGGCCATGTGGAAGCAGTCAAACTTCTGGTCGCGGCTGGGGCAAACATTGATCTTGGACCAGCTCTCGATCATGCAGTAGTCCAGTACCGACTCGATGTAGTGGAATGGCTAATCAAATATGGCAGTGCAAGAAGTACAGATCTGTTACTTGCGCGGAACAGAGCAAATTTTGAACCTTGGCTCAAGAGCTTCTTCGACAGTGGATTTGGTGCACCGCGCGACATATCCAGTCTGACCTTGCTCCATCTCGCGCTCCGATATGGAGAAAAATCACCCTGTTTCGCCAGTGGTCTAGCCATGATTCAACTTCTAATGGACAATGGTGCAGGGGAGCTCATCAATATGCCGGATGACAGAAATAATGCCGGAATCCACATTGTACCAGCTGTTATCATGGCTTCCGGATACAATCCGCTGGTTAATCCGGAACCGATTCTAAAGACACTACTCCGGAATGGGGCAGACCCTAATCAACGGAACGCTGAAGGTTGCACATTTCTCCACCTACTCGCATCCCATGGCTTCGAGGGGTCGTTTAGTGCAGATTTTCGATCATACATTAATCTAGCGCTTGAATATGGTGCGGATCTTGAAGCGAAAGACGCGATCGGGAGAACAGCCTGCAATCGGGCGGCCTTGGCTACAGTCAGCTCGTTAGAAATCTTTTTGACGACCAGAGCGGATCCAAATGCGAGAGAAAAACAGAGGAGACACGCCTCTTCATCTAGCGGCTGCAAAACTCGAACCAACGGTCAGTAACTTGCTTGAGGCTGTAGCGGATGTTAATTCGAAGATTGACTCTCTTATGACTCCGGTACACTTGGTGTGTCTACAAAGCGCTTTTGAGGGCGATATTTGGCATTACAATAGATTACTAGACCGATCTTCGAGCGAAGAATCATTAATTGCTCGCTGTCGCAGTGGACTCGAATGCATATTTGAGGGAGTGCGTCTGGCAGCAGAGAATCTGTTGGAAGCTCGGCCTGAACTGAACACTCGAAACATCGACGGAGAGGCCCCTTTACATACCGCGTTGCGTTTCTTTAACTGGGAAATCGTCGAGAAACTGTTGCAAAACGGGGCCGAAGTCAACATACTGAACTAGCATAACGAGACCGTAATCGATGTTCTGGACGATCACGCATTCTGCTCACAGCGAACAACCGACTCTGTACAGCAGCTCTGGAGAGGTCTGGAGGCCTATGCAACGAGGGAAGCAGACGAATGGAACCAGGCAATCGAAGAAAGGGGAAAGGTCATTAGTGACGACTTCGCAAAAAAGCACCAAATCATCGAACAATAGGGAGGACTTCGGGCAGCAGACCTACCGAAGGAGTCCAAATAAGGAGAGACCGTACTTCTTATGAGACGCCTGGTTCCGAGGTTATACCTTTTCTCTATCGATCCGGCGCAAGCATCGAAAGAATTAGGTTCATTCAACATTCCTTCGACAGAACCACTGCTCGATCTTTCTCACTTCTTTGTAACGGCCTCCTACGACGACATCGATAACTCTATAGTAACTACAAGTACAAATCCAATCCACAGACACTCGTTATCTTTTTGGTACTTCTGACTTCAACCCACCTGCTCACATCAATGTTTCCCAACGTCTTGTCTCCGTTGTAGTATGTCTGAAGCTCTTCCTTGAGCGCTGGCGTATTTGCACCTATGATTTTGATTCTTTCAGGGTGCTTTGTCCCCTACCGCTTACCCAGGCACTCTGAAACCTCCTAAAAACCTACCTGGTCGCAGCTCACCAAGGCTGGCTTTCTTGCTAGACTACCATTCTACCATACTGTCATTCCACCATCCTATCATTCTCCCAGTGCGATATACAGATACGTCCACTGTCCAAATAATCACCCAAGAATAGGCAGCAAACATTCTCATCCTGAACACACGGTACTGTCACAATTTGCTTTCGATACCGCATCTGAGATCTGTGTCGGTAGAGCAAGAAGAGAGAAAAAGAAAAAAAAAAAATCGGAAGCGTCGCTAGCCTCTGTTCAAACCTTTTTGGATGTCTTCGGAGTCGTTTCCCGAGTCAAATCGAGATGGGGCCCGATATTTGTAGCCACATAAAAAATATTATACGCAACCAAACGACCTGTTCTAACATCATGGAAGACGCCCCAGCTTGAGTGTTATATGGATATTGCGAAGTCCGAAGGTGCCCACATCATGATGATGATATCCATGGATCTCTTGACACTCACCGCCCAGCCCATGCTCTCGTAGTCCTAGAATCTCGCCAGGTCGGGAGTTGATACGACGCTAGCAGTTCTTCTCATCAAGACATCTGAAGTGGAGCGGGATGAAGGTCGCATTACACGCGGCGTCTATTTCGCAGCTAGTTCGTACTGTTACAGATGGACCCCGTCTAACATAGGGGCTCGGAAGATCTATGGCCGATACTGCAGAACAAACGCATCCACATGGGTGAAAAGGAAAGATATAAAGCCATGCCAACCATATGCAAGAAACAAGGACAGACCAACTTTTGGCGTGATTGAAGCCCCGGACAAGGCTCAAAACTTCGTGGCTGTCTTGGTATCGTCCACCTACCTCGTCCGCTGCATTTCTCGCTTCTCCATCGACGCTTATTTGGCGATCTCCACACCTGGGTTTGAAGAATTGAATTAGTGAGCGTTCTCTCAGAGGAATGTACGGGGCGGATGGCTCTGGCAAGCTGTGTAAGATGATCTGCAAGTGCCACTCCACACAGTTACGCGAAAAGGCACCTGGACACCATCGCACATATGCAAGAGTATACAATATAGAATAATGCTTACCTCCGGTGGCCCCTAAGGCCTTCTTGATGTCTCCATAGATGGCGAATTGACCGGCTGTCAAGGTACCAACCATGAACAGACGAGCAGGGAGACCAGAGAAGCTGCCCCTGAAGCCGAGCTCCTTGGCAATCTTGATCAGACGGCTGGTGGTGCCCTCTCCGGGAAGACCCTTGGTCTTGTTGATCTTTGAGAGCATGGTGTCGGCGGGCTGGGAGATGATGGCAGCAGCGAAACCGGCAATGACACCTGAGCCAAGGTTGATGGCGGTCTGCGTGCCGCCGGATGCCTTGCTCTTGTCCACCGTCTGGTAGATGGCCTCGTTGACCTTCTCGAAGACAGCGAACTTGGCCATGGTATACGGGACCCTGATCACATGTCAGCCAATGAGTGCTTGAGCGCACGGTACAGGGCAACGTACTGCTTGAAGAGGATGGGGCCGAAGCCAGAGTAGAAGGCGCCAATGCCCTCGTTCTTCAGGATCTTGCCGAAGCCGCCAATGAGGCCATTGGCGAAGGTGGGCTCGGAGACGAGACGGATGCGCGTGGCCTCAAGCGGGCAGAGGGCGATGTCAGCGAAGAACTCGGCGGTGGCAGCAGAGGCGAGGTAGACGGCGGTGCGGTTGTTGGAGGCAGTCTCGTAGCCGAGCAGGTTGATGGACTGCTGCTTGAACAGCTCGTATCCGCCGAACTTGAAGGCGCCCTGGAGGAAGTAGCCGGCGGCAGTGGGACCGAAGCCCGTCAGGAGCGCGCCGTAGCCCTCCTTCGCGACCACCTGCCTGTAGGTGCCGATGAGGCCCTTGTTGTACGTCGCGGGGTCGAGCTGGATCCTCGTCTTGAGGCTGCATCTTGTTAGCTTGGCTCGCGCTCGACATGCAGCAGCAGCTGGCGCGGATGCCGCCATGCGCGACGCGCGCCATTGGCAGCCATCACGGCAGCGAGGAGCGGCGGGCAACGTACACGTCGACGGGTGTGAGGCCGCCGTGGGTGACGGAGCAGCAGACGGCGCCGGCGAAGGCGAATCTGGCGTACAGATCGAGGCCCTGGGGTTTTGTTGGGTCCGCAGCCAGGGCGTTCGCTTTGATGGCATCGAGCTTGGACGAGCCCGTCGACGAGGGGGGGGCAGTGGCGGCCATCGCGCTGTGATGCGGGCAGAAAGCGAGAGGAAGGGTGGGCAACAAAGGGTGGATGGGAGAGTGTCGGTAGTAGAGGAGGAGGATGCTGGCTGAGGTTGGACGGGCAGCGGAGATAGGGACGCTGGTGTGGTTTTGGCAGGGTCTGAGAAAAGTTCCTCTGCGCCGCCGGTTTTTCCCCGAAACATCCCGACGAGCCGGAAAAGGCCAGCCTAGCATTCACACCAGCCCGCCTAGACCACTCACAGAACGCTGTGCTAGTGCGTGCTCCCTCTCTAAATCGCTCACTGACCCTGCGCATGTAGGGGACTGCGTCGCACTGCGCTGCATCTCGAGCCTTCTCTTTTATATGATTCACTTCACTCCTCTGACGGTGCGCTACCCCCGTGCTCTCCCTCGCCAGCCTCTACGCGATTATAGACTACGTCGTATGCCTGGTACCGCTTCTTGGACGCCGCATGCACCTTTCCCAACGACGTCTGCATGCGTGACAGCGTCTCGCAGAATACTAGGGACGTGCTCGAGACCTGCTCCGTCTCGTCCTTCACCTTGAACATCATCTCCGCCGTCTTCGGGTTGTTCAATCTTTCTGCGAGCACGACCGCTCTCTCGCCTGGGTCTCTGATATCTTGCGCAGAGAACTTCCTGGCTCTGATCAAGGAATTTTTGCCGAGCTCACCCAGCGCTTGAACCACGCCCCGCGTCATATCTTGCTCTGCCTCAAGCTTTTCCATCCGTTGGCCCAGCACCGTCTTGAGCGCGGCGTCCGCAGGCTCACAGGACTGCTCCAACATATCTCGAGCGTCTGGGAGGAGGCTATCTACGAAGCTCTTCTGGCCGGTCTGTATGACAGCAAGCCCCTCCATCTCCTTCAGCTTCCTTCGATACAGATTCTCTCTTGCCCGTTTCAAATCCGATATGACCATGACGGCGCCACGCGTAAATCTTTCCACATCCAAATCATTCCTTTCCTTCTTCAGCCTCAATATCTCCTGTGTTTGGCCAGCCTGGCTAGCCGAGCGTAAGCGCGCTTGAATGTCTGCTTTCTTGTCGTTGACGATCTCCCTTCCGTCGAGCTGTAGCTCAGCTTCTGCGAGCATAGTCCGGAACAACATGTCCCACAACTCCGAGTCCGTCTCGATGTTTGGAGTCGCTACCAGGTGATTTACAATCCATACAGCCATTATGTTATAAGGCGTCTGGTCGTGAAAATCCCCAATCTCGGGCCGGCACGCGCGGAAAGCTTGTTGAAGGCGTCCTGTATTCTTCTCGAGGTCGACCTGAGCTCTCTGGTTAGTTCGAACATACGGAAGAATATGTCCTCTTTCCTCGAGTGCCTCGACGAGCTCATCTCGATGCTCGTCTTCTAGAATGGCTTCGTCTCGATCATCGTCTTGAATATAACCATAACGCTCTGCGACAATCATTTCGTTCCAGGCCTCCAGCACTTTCAGGAGTTCATCATAAGTGTCACCGCCGGGCCGAGTCTCCTCCGAATGATCGAGTGTGGAAACCCTCAATGGATCCACAAGGTCCTCTATCTCACTGGGACGAGGTCCACGACCCTGCTCTATGCGCCTCAAGACGTCAGTGTTGAGTCCGAGTTCGAACGGAACGAAGTGTCGGCCGGCTGGAGTAGTCGCAGAATCAACGCCCTTGGTGTAGTATCCAAGCGGCGTGTATGGATACTCTGGCGTCCAGTCCATTTTCTTCTGCTCCTGATCGGCCAGGTCTTCGAGCCAGGTCTTCATATCACCCAAATCTCTCTCTGGAACTCCTAACATTCCGGGGACACTATCCTCGAAAGATCCCCCACTTAACCTCCTTTCGCGCTCCATGCGCTTGATGTCTGGATTGTGGAGGTACTTTAATACAAGCTCTCTGGTGAGCCTTTTAGGCGTCTGAGACGGCCTGCGCCTGAGCTTAAGCGGAGCGGGAGGCGGCATCGCGGAAGCTCGATGGTGGGTATTTTACAAATCAAGTGCACTTGAGGGATACCCGCGCAGAGTACGCGCCTTGGAGAGGGTTTGTCAGTATCACGTATCTTCCCACGAGTCACCCGGGCGTCAATGTCTACTTTATATGATGAGTATCATTGAAGCGCCATTCAAGTAAGGCTTGAATGCAGCTCAGCCATCGAGTCTGGAAACAACAAGCTTGGGCAGTTTTCAGCATGCAAAAACGAACACTAAAGAACGTGTATCTGTTGAGGAGCATCTAAGCACCTTGCTTCGCCGTTGTGACAGGTGCTGAAAGTGGTACTATGAGTTTTTAATGTTCCTCAACAGATACCTGCTCCTTCATATCTATCTTCTTTCAACAGATCTGCTCACTAGGATCTTTAGAACATCATTTCATGTCCCTCGCATAGGAGGGTCCGCAGTACAGATGAGCCGAGTACCGGTCATAACAGCCCTTATGCACGACATCTGGATGCAAAAAAACGGTTGCTAGTCAGAACACTACCCACGTAAGGTTTAGCTGCAGGTCTGAAATTTGGACCTCGAGTAAGCGTTCTGCCCAAAGACCGCCAACACCACCAGATCGACACCCTCTCCGGGCTGACTGCATTCAGGCAGTTCGTCGGTCACGCAGTGTAGGTAGACGCAGTGAACCACCTTCCAGGTACGCAAGATAATGCATGACTGATGTTCGGATCCTATAGGGGCCTTGCGCATCGCCGCTTAGGGTTCGGGGTTCGCTCGGCTACGCAAGCGAGCACGAAGCCAATCAGGGCAGCAGTCGCTATCCAATGGTAAGGCAACCTGCTATCTTGATGCTTTGCAAGTCGTTTTCCAACGGTACGGCAGCGAACGCTGTGCAACCGCAAGCAGAGTGCGATTGAACAGTCGTGGCAAGACGAATGCCACGGCGTGTTCAATGACAGCGGTCTGATCATATTACACAACCACTTCCTTTGCGGGTTGCGTGTGACCCTGCGCCGGCAGCTTGGTTACCAGGGTCAGGCCAAGCACCAATATAGCTCCGCTCTGCCCGCTTTTTTCCTCCTGCACCAGTACCTCTTCAAATTTTCCCTTCGTCTGCTTCACCGGCTCTTGCAGTTGGTGTCACGGCTTCTCGCGTTCGCAGCGGACTGTGATGTCTCTTATTCAGCATGTTCATCCAATCGAAGGCACAGACCGAGAGGAAGCGCTTGTGGACTTGTTCCTGCCCCCTCTAGAGCGACACCAGTCCATTGAAAGGGCCTCGGAACGCCGCTTCTCTCTTGAGAGCGGATACAGCGGTCGCGGCAGATCGATCCGACGGATTATCAGTTACGATGCTCTAAAGCCACCCGAGGAGGCTGGAGAAGAGCATGCTGGTGTTACTCAATATCACGTTTCCACCGCCAAACGAATTGGTAGGCTAATCCACATGGGGAAATTCTACGAGCCGATGCTAACCCAACTCTACAGCCCAGGTCCTTGCTACTGTCATCGCATGCTGGTTTGCATCGGGGATCGTCTTCGGCTTTGCGGCACTCAAACCGGTTCTTATCAACGAGGGCGTGTTCAGAGATCTCTGTCGCCAGGACGAACTCAAAGCAGGCGTAGAAGTTTGCTACGAGCAGGACCTCCGATTGAATCTGTTCTTCAGCGTTGCGTCTACCACATCAAATGTCTCGGCACTGCCCATCGGGGCGATGCTGGACCGTTACGGGCCGAAGGTCTGCTTCATCTTTGGTTGTCTTTGTCTGACAGCCGGAAGTGTCCTGATGAGTCTTGCATTTCGCATCGAGGAATTCGATGGCTACACTATCGGCAACTTCTTCCTTGCTCTTGGTGGATCGGCCATCTTCTTACCGTCGTTCCAGATTGCCAATGCCTTTCCAAAGTACGCAGGCACCATCGTGGCTTGCGTTACTGGCGCTTTCGATGCCTCCGCAGCAATCTATCTCTTCTACCGACTGGTCTACGAATCTACGGGCGGCAAATTCAGGCCCCAGGATTTTTTCCTAGCCTATCTAATCGTCCCGGTTGCAATTCTGCTTGCTCAGTTGACCTTCCTGCCAAGTGAAAGCTACAAATCGCAGACACAGCTCGAGGAGAAGCTCGAACGGGCAACAGACCCTATGCGCGATGTCCATGACTCCGATGAAGAGCTATCCGGTGATGAGGTCTGGAAAATTCGGAAGAGCAGGACGTTGCAGAGAAAGCGCAGAATCAAGAAGCTCAATAGACTGGTGGGAAGCCCTGAGGCTCGCAAGAGACATGAAGCAAAAGAAGAGCAGAGACAAGAAAATTCCAAAGTGTGGGGAGCACTGCATAACAAGCCCGCGACAGAGCAGATGCTCAGCCCTTGGTTCTTCCTTCTTGCGCTTCTGACAGTATTGCAGATGCTGCGCATGAACTACTTCATCGCGACCATTCGAGAACAGTATGACTACATGTTGGGCTCGCCCGACCTCGCCGCCTCAATCAACGATTTCTTCGATTGGGCGTTGCCTATCGGAGGCGTTGCTACCACACCGTTTCTTGGTTTGATGCTGGACAACATCAGCACTGCAGGCATCTTGCTCATTCTCACAGGAATCATCACTGTGATAGGGGTTGTTGGCTCACTTCCGTTTCTCTGGGCTGGCTACGCCAACGTGATTCTATTCGTCCTTCTACGTCCCTTCTACTACTCTGCAATGTCGGATTACGCTAGCAAGGTTTTCGGTTTCGCGACGTTCGGACGAGTCTACGGTACCATCATATGCTTCTCGGGCCTGATCAACCTATCCCAAACGGCCGTAGATGCGCTCACCAAGGGAACTTTCCACGGCAACCCCATTCCGATAAACGTTTTCCTCGCCGTGTCTGCCTTTATCTTTGGAACTACTCTTGTGGTATACGTGTACCTCCAAACTTATCGTCTGCAGAAGAAGCTGGATGAGGAGGATGCGATTACTGTTACCAACACCGAGGCAGACAGCGTTTTGGACAGCCTGCTGGAAGAGGACGAGCCACGAGACTATGGGAGCTTCCCGCAGAATAACAATCGCCAGCCTTGGGAGCCTTGAATGGCACCTACTCGCTTTTGCCAGCCTGGAGCAAGCATCTTGTAAAGGCTCATCGATGCTTCTTTGAGATCTCCATAGCTGAGTTTAACGGCTTCACTTCCTAGATTGGAACACTAGTGAACATACAACCCCAAGCATACTTGAATACTCTCTTCCTCTCTCTCTTGGGAAAATATCGGGAACGAAAAAGTAAGGTACATAGGACTTTCCTTTACTCTAGCTCTCGATGGTGTCTACAGGGTGTCTGTATATCCTTTTCCGCTTGCAGCTGGGAGTACTTGCTATATCAGGTCATATGTCATTCGTTCCTTCGGTTATTACAGTCCCTAATTCTCTTATTTTCTATTTTCTACAAATTGACTTGCAAACGTACTAGTGGTTTCTACCATTGTTTGATTTTACTGCGGTTTAGCGGGGCGTCTGTATCTACAGTAGAGGTGCGTTGGTAGTCAATAGAGTCGATCGAATCACTCCTAAGCGATCATGACCACAGTTGACTTCGGAGGCTCCAGAAGCACATGTATGACACTAACTTCGGGTCAACAACATACGAGGAGTGCGTATTCATCGAGGCATACCTCGTACAACCAAGATACTACTGAGACAGGTAGCGAATGTGTCAAGCCAAGAAACCGATCAAGCCTCCATACGATACTTCTTTTCGTATCCTACACCCACAACGTTCTCGGAACGCAATAGAATACTATACAGTACTCGACTTGTCTAACAAAGTCGGTCCTCACCTTACAAAGTTGGCGCCCCTCCATCGGGATTCAAGCAGACCAACACGTGGACGCTAATTGCTAACGTCAACTGTCAATTCATCCTATAGTAGGTGGGGTGAGACAGGGCACCCCGCCTCGACACGTCTGACGTCACAACGGCGCCGAAGCTTGATCTATGCACAACCTCGCAGGCTGGGGCTGGGGCTGGGGTACATAACGCCGCATTCGCATTCGCAGCGTACTATACAACAGACTGTTTGTTTGATTCCGCGACCTACAATTAGAGCATCGCGCCCTAGCATCCAGCATCTACTCCACACTTACCTTACTCCACACTTACGAGTACTCCGTATCCAAACCAGTCCGCAGCTCCAACGGCACGAAACCTACTTCTGCATCGGTTGCGCCACCCTACAGCACGTCCAAGGAAAGAGTCTTTGTTGCGACGAACGATATTTGGAAAGCATGTCGGACAACAAGGAAACCGAGCACATACCCACAACGCAGAACAAAGATGAAGGCGAGGAGGAGCAGCAAAAGGGTTCGGGCGGTCTTCTCGCTCCGCTCGGTGATCCGCTTGGTATGTCCCTCTTTCCCTCTCCTTGCCTCTCCCCTCAATCTCCCCTCTCCCCTCAATCTCCCCTCTCCCCTCTCCTCTCTCACTCTCCTCTCCCTCCCTCTCCTCCTCCCCTCTCCCCTCTCCCCCATTAACCTCCCCCCTTCTAACCCCCCACAGGCAAAGCCCTAAACACCGGCCTGCGCCCCATCGGCGCCCCCCTCGAAAAAGTAACCGGCCCGCTCGGCAACGCCGTCGGAGGCTCGACGCGCGGAGCCCTGGGCCCCCTGCTGGGCGAGGAGCAAGAGCGCAGCGAGGTGCTGGGCGGCAAGAACAAAGATAGCTATGAGAGCAAGCCGGAGAAGATAGCTGGAAAGGAGCAGACGGGGGATAATCCGTTGGGGTTGGATCAGACGGGACGGTGGGGGTTTAGGGAGGAGTAAGAGAGGGGGAGAAAGGGAAGGGGAAGGGGTTGAGGGTAGGTCGGGAGTTCAGGGCATATATATACCTAGGATTACGGAACGGGATACGTATACGTATTCGTATATTTGAGAACGGCATCGGCACGGCAGGACATGGACATATCTGAACTTAGGTTGGGACAGCTCAACTAGCAATGCAAAACATGTTGATTACTGTACCGTACGAACAGAGCCTACTCGAGATACTACACAGTAACCACTCAAAACGACATCTCTCCCACCCCCAACAAAACTACGGGTATAGTACACCAATTCCATCCCATCCCATCCCATCCCATCTCACCAAAAGCAACACCCAAACACCTCACTCTGCACGAATATTCTCCAAATCCTATCAAAACATCTCATCAAGCCCACTCTCATCAAACGCCTGCACCTCTTTCCTCCATACCCGTCTCCTCGCCTCAGCACCCACCCTCCTCTTCTCCCGAAACGTATCTTCGAAGCTTCCTGTACTCTCCTGCAACATCTCTCCGCTAGTCCCAGCCAGTTCCTCCCCCTCATCCACCGCCATGCCATCAAAGTTCTCCGAATCATCGTCACCATCACCATCATCGTCATCGCCGAACTCAATGTCATCCCTACCATGTAATTTCGGGATCGGCGTTCGCCCCGTGAGGATGTCATACAGGCTGTCATCGCTCTGATCTGCTTCTCCATCGTCGAAGCGCAAGATCTGGTCTTTGCCCGCGGGCCACACGATCTCGTAGCCTTGTTGATGGCCGAATAAGAAAGCAGGTTTCTTGTCGTGTGACGTAACGAGCCATCTCGCTTCCCACTTCAACGGTGCTGAGCCTGCGGGTCTCGCGATGGTGTCCGAGAGTGGTAGGATCAGTGGCGGTCCTATAGGCGTTGACGTCGAGGACGAATTAGCTCGGGAGCGAGATTGCGAGAGGAGTGGAGAGGTGTAGAGGTAGACTGTGGGTGAATCTTGGGCGGCTTGGATCAGCAGAGATGCAGGATCCGAGGGGTGCCATGACAGCGATTTGACGGGCGCGTGCTGGATGAGAATCGTCTTTGGCCTGAGAGACCGCAGGTCCCATATCCAGACCGTCGTTGGCGTGGAATCGTCCCTTGTTGCACACAGTGTGCCGTCTGCGTTAAACGCCATTATGCTGATGCCTTGCTTTAGGTTATTGTCGCCCTTCTCTGACACCGCTTTCGGTGGCGTGACGGGTTGTTGAGTGGGGAGGTAGCTTCTCGCACCCATGCCGTCGACGTGCTCGGTATACACGGACGCACTTGGGACATGTATCTGTGCGGTATGATCCAGAAAGACGACAAGCGAGAACGTCCGCGTTGAGAGTATCCTGACTCTGCGATCCCAGCCACCGACCGCTAGCCATTGATCTCCTGGTATCCATTCCACGCTCTTGATGCCCAAGCCCTCGATAGCCCACTCCCTGCTCTCCCCGCTCGGTTCGCGCGCTATCGTCCGGTAGAGATGTCCATCCGCGGTATAGATGTGCAAATAGTAGCCAGCAGCCGCAGAGTCCCACACAGCAATCCATCGTCCATCACGACTCCACTTCAAGCCCGCCGCATCCGTCGTCGGGAGCTCGACTCTGTTCAGCACCTCATACGTTCCAGCCGCCAGCAGTAGCATAACATCTTGGCCCGAACTGCGACACAGAATGGCCATGACACCTCCTCTTGCCGCTACTCCTCCTCCTCCTCCTCTCTCCAACTGGGGCGCCGGTCTATACCCCCACCCCCTCCCCTCCCTCCCCACAAACTTCTGATCCCTAATTTCCACCGTGCGGCCCGTCTTCAAACACCACACCGTGACCTTGCTTGCGAAATCCGAGAAGACAACCACCTCATCCTCATTCCGTCCAAACTCCACATGCACATTTTTCCCCATACCGCCTGATCCATTGCTAATAACCGCACTCCATTTCGGATCTCGCAGATCGTAGACACGAATCGTTTCGTCGTCGGCAATGAGCACGCGATTCGATACCGGGGCTGGGCTTCGACGCGGTGGAGTTGATGCTGTAGTGTGCGCCGAGGAAGGCAGACAGGGCGGTGGCCAGACTATACGCGAGGTTTTGAGGTCGTGAGATTGCGGGAGCGGGATGCTACGAAGGATATCGAGTGAAGCGAGACAGCGGATTTGCAAGCGGGTGTTGGAGAGCGCGGCGATGTGAGCACCGGTTGGTGAGGGGACGGCGGGGGACGATGCTGCAGAGGTTTAGCGCAGTACTTTTCTTTTCAAGATGTCAAGATGTATCGGACTTTGGAGTTGGGGAGATGTTTCTATATTGTCCATGTTGGCGGTGGGTCTGGTGTATATGTGTATAGTCTGTGGGTTGTTGATGCGCGTAAACAAATGCGGGAAGCTGGGGCCAATCAGAAGAGAGATGGTCCATCATGTAGCATGTCACATACATTTCTATTCTGTAAAGACCCAGCAATCGCTCTTAGAGGATCTGCTTTCCATTTCCCTCCATTACTATATCATCTTATCCCGCTTGGAAGAGTTGTGAGGGAGGGCGGATTCATATATGTACGCTCCAGCGAAGCCCAGTCTCCGGCACCATGATGCACTATTTGAGAGTATCACACAGGGCAACACATGCCACCAGAGTTACTGATCAATGCATAGCAACGACAACTTCTGAGTATAACCATGCCATCGGAGATCCACGAATATCGGGAAGAAAACCACATCTACCATTATCCACCACCAGCACCCCACGACATCAACCGTAGAAGCAGCGAGGGTATCGGTATATGAAGAAAGAAAAAATAACTACCAGCATCTAGTTTCGCTTGCTTGCCGAGATATCAACATTTTAGCTACACCGAACCAACTATATCCAGCTGGAGCAATCCAAGAAATGGCCACCATCACCAAAGATACCACATATGGTGTATGTAGAAGTAAAAAATGGGAAAACGTCGTGACCACATCGCTCATCAAACGAGTCCCCCACTCTATATCGTCGTGCGACATCCAATGTAAACGACCAAGCCACCCTTTGCTTGCTCATGTGCTGTACACTGGCGCCTTGACCAGGATACTCTTGCCGCGAATCTGCACTGCGACACCCACGGCCAGGCGCACACGAGGCGGCGGCGAGTCTGTCTTCGGCCCGCTAGAGCTTCCAGGCGGAGGCTGCTGGAGGCTTTGCTGGCTTCCTCCTTGACCGAGAGTCGACTCGCGCTTACCGAGCTGAGCTGGAGTGTTCGCCGGCTTCTGCTTCGTGGAGCCAAAGCCAAACATGCTCCGCTTCTTGTCTGCAGTGTCCGTCTTCGGAGGCTCGTTCTGATGTTGTTGTTGAGTACCGTCTTGCTCTGTGATTGAAGCATTATCATCCACCTTTGAGGCAACACTTCTCAACGAAGCTGTGTCGTCCGTGTCCAGGATGGGGCTTGTCAGTGCCGGAATTCCCGTCTCCAGCTTCATGAAATCGGGCACAATGCCGTGTCCTGGCGAGAAATACTCAATGTGGACTTCTCTGCTCTCGAGAGGCAGATGCTGTGCAATGTTTACTGCCAGTTCGACGATCATAGGAACACCTCCGTTAAGGTCTGGCGGCGCGGGGTCATTCATATACATTTGCAGCGATCCAATGAGCTTCTCGTTGAGACTGTTAGTAAGCTCCTCACGGTTGGGTGTTGATTGCGGAGACCGAAGTAGTTCAGCAAGGCCTTCCAAAGTAGCCAGCCGCCAGTTGATCACTTTGGCGACCAATGCGTCTTCGTCTTCGCTAGTCTGACATGTAGGGGAGAACCTGCGAATGTTGAGTTGAATCGTCTTCAGCTGAGTAGAAAGCCCAATCTCGAGGTCAGGGTGAAAGTACTTGTCGAAGATGTTCTCCACGAGCCAGGACGAGATGAAAGCACGGCCGACTGCGGTCATTTCTTGCTTGCCCGTCTCTACAGCGTTCTTGTTCACCACAGTCTGTAACCACGGGGGGATCGCCTTCCAGTCTTTGCGGATAGCAAACGACAGTTGTGCTATCAGGCCATCGATTCTGTTAAAGCGAGTAGCGTATTCGCTGTCATCCCAAGACGTACGCGATAGGGAAAGACGTTGGTGGGCCAAAGTGTTCTGGAGTTGGTGTACTTGCGTCTGTTGTTCGAAGAAGTAGCGCTTGACCTTTTGGTATTTTTCGCCTGGAGGACGTATTCATTAGCATCTCCGTAGACGGTGTGATACAACACTTACGAAGCACGTCATGTTCTTTCATCAATTGGTGAATCTCTTCGTCAGACATATCGGCTGCAGAACGGGGGGGAGGTGTGGCCCGTCCCACGTCAGCAGGCTGGCTCTGTTGACCTTGCTTCTCTCCTCGGTAAGGCTGACCTTGGGAAGCTGGGGGCACGACGTTAGCTCCAAATGTGGGAATGCCCGGCGACACCGGCGGCTGTCCTTGAGTCTGACCTTGATTCGAGGGTTGCTGGAGGAGAGAAGACTCGCGAGAGGGCGCCCCAGCCTGTTGGTTGCCCGTCTCATTGACCTTCCGCAGGGTGTTGCGGTTCTGACCTGGTGGCGGTGCCATGCCGTCCTGTGTCTGCGGCGGTGTCGTCTTTAGGGAGTGAGTGTCACTGCCTTGGGGCACTTGACCCTGCTGTGCGTCGTAAGCTTGGAACTGCTGTTGGGGTTGGATGGGCGACGGCGGGGCAAGCGACTGGTGGGACGACGGCGGGCGGAGCTGCTGCAGGTGTTGAGCGTCAACCTGCTGGCCTTGCTGCACTATCTGGGGGATCTGCTGAGCAGGCGGCGGGCTTTGGAGGTCGGGCTGGTGCTGGGACGAGGGGCGAGCGTGCTGGACGTGCTGTTGCTGTTGTTGTGGTTGCTGGAAGTCTTGGCCCTGGTGCGGCTGAGGGGGAGGAGGGAAGTGCTGTTGCTGGTAGTGGGCAGCCTGGTCCTGCGACGTCGGCTGTTGCGATTGTTGCTGTACTTGCTGCGGCTGCGGCTGCTGTTGCTGTTGTTGTTGTTGTTGATACTGGTAGTAGTTTTGCTGCTGCTGCGAGATATCCTGACTGTGCTGAGCAGCGTTTCCTAAATGAGGATTAGGCGCGCCCTGGGGGTGAAAAGCTTGATATTCGGGTGGGGTCGCCTGCGGGTGCTGGCCAGGCGGTGAGTAGGTCTGGTAGTGCTGCTGCTGCTGCTGCGATTGAAGTTGTTGTTGCGGCTGGAGACCCTGGTGTTGCTCGGGGCTGTAGCGATCTACCCCGCCCTGCGTGTGATAACTCCCACTGCCTTCGGTGTCTACTCTGGCGATTGGGGGCCGAAACTGCTCCTGGCCCTGACGCGGATTTGGCGCAAACTGCGGCGCGTGCGGCTGGTACGGGCTGTCTTTGGGCGGAGGCTGCGGCGTGTCGTTGTCCTCGTGCTGCAGGAACGGGTCCAGGTCGTCCTCGTCCTGCTCGTTGGAGGCGGGCAAATGCTGGCTGGACCCTTGCCGTTGCGACCACTGCGCGGGCTGCAGGCGTCCGTCGCCGGCCGCTTGATAGCTCTCTGGCCGTCCCTTGCTCTCGCGGACGGAGACGCGTCGTCCCAAGCCGCTTCCGCTGCCGCCGTTCTTCGCAGAGAGCCGCCCGGGCTGCTCCTCCTGGTCCTTGCTGTGCCCGGTGATGCCCGCGACGATGCGGCTGCGGATCGACTTCTTGTGCGGCTCCGCCTGCTGCTGCTGTTGCTGAGCTTGCTGAGCCTGCTGTTGCTGAGCGTGCTGCTGCTGGTGATGCTGGGCGTAGGCACTCGCCTGCGGCTGGTAGGACCCGCGGCGTTGATCAACGCCCGGCGACGCCTGCTGCTGCTGCTGCTGTGCGGGGGACGGGAGCTGCTGGCCGCCGGCGACGTGCTGGGGCGACTGCTCGAGCGAGAGGTGCGCCGAGTGCCGGTGGCTCGTCGTGCGAGTCGGGAATTGCTGTCTATAAGCCTGCTGGGCGACTCCCTGGGGGATCTGCTGCAACGGCGGTTGGGTCTGGACCTGCAGAGGCTGCTGTGCGGAGGCCTCGTTGTTCACTACAGGCGCTTCCTGGTCAGCCGCACGATCGATTCATTGGGCGGCCCCGCGACGCGCAACAGACTCACCAGAGGGCACCGGCGAGGGATGGCCAGACGAAGTGTCGACGGACGAGTGGGAGCGGTTCGACTTGGACCAGGGGAGTTTCGAAGGCATCGCAGAGTGCTGGCGGCCAAGAGCTTCACTAGGAGGAAGCTGTACGGAAGAGGAGGCGGGGCGGCAGGATGATTGACAGCCCAGCTAAGAATAAACGTCGACTCTCTCAGCGACAGCGATCAGCGACACGTCCCCACGGCGGAAAGCAGCATCGCTCTTGTGAGCGCACGCCGTTCGAGTAAAGAAGCGACAATTAAAACCACAACCGTTCCGCGACCCTTCAGCCCCAGCCAGCCGCACGTGCAGGGGGACGTCAGCAAATAGAGATATGCGAGCCGTACGCAGTACCCTCACCAGGCGACTAGCATGCGGTGGTGCGCGCTTTGAGCTGCCTCTCCTGTCCCGGTGGTGGCAGTGCAGACTATGCGTTGCTGCCGTGGGATATGTGTAGCAGCAAAGCGCAGCCCTGTGACATTGCACACACCACCGTCCCTGTGGCAGCAGCCTGCCGCGAACGCTCCAGCATTCACGAGCATTGCGGATACGAGCAGCACCGCGTATTGTTTGCTGGAGCATCGGGCCCGCCAGGTTGGAACTTCGGGCGTCCAGCCAGCCTTGCAGAAATGGAGTTTGGACGACGCTAGCCATGCCAACCGCTTATGCGTGCCTTCCCTAGGTACCAAAGGCAGTCCTTCATTTTCTCCTGAACGAGTATGCACGACGTGGACCTTCATACCGCCTTTTTCCATAGCCGAGGTACTATACGGGTCGTAGGTTGAATCTAACTGGCATACATCTACTTGAAGAAGCTGAATCTCCCATGCGATACTCACATTACCTACGTTTACCTGTTCAGAGGTCTCCAAACTACTTTTCAGTCTGGAGGGGAAGAAATCCTGAAGGCAATTTGCTATCCTTCAGTTCGATATCGCTCAGCTTGACTTGCTATTAATAGCTGTCTGACATGTACGCTAGTGGCAGCGGGGGCTAGTCTCGCTGCACCATGCCTAGTTGGGTTGGGCGATCTCGCTGTTCAACCTCAAGACCTTCGGATATAAGGCTGAGGCTTCTAGAAGCTCTGTTCGCAACCCTCTCCTTATTGAATCTCACTATGATGGATGGGTTACACTCGTGCATCAATGGAGCGTTGCGGATATTGGGGTCACAGTTCCTCACCGCACTTGCATGATCGATGCTACCGCCAGCTTCTCTAGGGCAAGTCCCGTAAGGCTACTGCAATCCAGCATATCTCAGAGTGTGCTACTTGAAAACAATGTAGATTATCCTCCGATGCCCTCTCCAATCAACAGCTCGAAGCACGTAGTTGCAAGATGGGGGCGATATTGGGCTTGGCTTTATCAATATATGCATTGGCAACGTGCAGATGCATACCTGATCCTCATCAAAAGCTCTACTGTTCGTGTATTTGCTGTGCTGAATAAAGTTCCATCTCCCATGGTGTGGCTCCGGTCATGCTCGATGATGGTGGATAGAAAGTGAATGCGCTTCTGCCTTCCATATCGAAGGTAAGCTGACGTTCGGAGGCTTGGACGGCCTGTGAATAAATGGTGTGTCTGCTGGCTCTAGCTTTATGTTGTAGAGTAGCACCTCACAATCCTGGTCGTACCAAGTCAAACTTGATCTCTATATGTCAACCCAGGCCGCAGCACCTTCGATTGCATGGATACTTACTTAGACGCACATGGTGTGAACTTGCAGAAAACTTCCAAATGTCATCGTTTTGGAACTAGTTTACATGCTATATTATTCACTTGCTATACGCAGGCAGCCCCTATATAATTCCATTTGCTCTCGCTATCAATTAGCATCCTACTGAAACCAATGTTGTGGTAATCAAGCAACGACCAATTCAGGTTGTATTGTCCAAGTCGACGGTGTCCATCTTCCTGATGAAATAGCGCAGGACACACCTTCATGATCGATCCTGTGACGATGATTGATTGATTATTGTTGGTTGACACAAACAAACCTCAGTGAGTCGAACGAAACTTGATTGATGCAAAAAAAAAGCAAAAAGATGAGTGCCACGCCCGGATCGAACGCACGGCATTTAAGACTTATCGTGGTGATACCTGAAACGGCAAGTTGGGGTGACTTACAACTATACACCACCGGGGCAACTCATCTTGGTGTGCTTTGACAATTGCACAAATTTTATAGAAGCAACAGAAACCTTGTGTTTGACATGTATATGGTTAGAATCCCCCCTGCGTGCGAGATTCCGTATGTTTATTCACTCCGACCTTTGTTTACGCCAGGGTGAAAGGCTGTAGCCACCGACCCGCCTTCCTTATGTTCGAATCCGTAGCTTTGACCCCAACCTAGCCACACCATGAACCACTCACTTAGGCCAACTGGTGTTTGTAGTGATGTTCATACGGCGGTGGATCCTGCAGCTTCGCCGCCTGGTTTTGAAGCTCGATTGCTTCTGCCCTTGCTTTTGATCTCCTACGTTCTCCGAATACCGAGGCAACGACCCACAACAACCACATGATGGCTGCGACAACGCCATACGCAATGATCTGGCTCTTGCTCGGCTCATATCGTCCCGTCTCCGTGGCAAAGCGTAACCCAAGGCCGCCGTTAATAATTCCCAGCGTGATGACGAAACGGCCCAGCCACAGATGACCATGCGACCAGATGGTCCGGCGACTGTACTTCTTGTACTGGTAGTGATGGAGAAATCCCAGAATTGGCTGGAAGAACAGGAGCACGAAGACGAGGATGCCGATGATGGGGTGGTAGTGGTCTAGTAAATTGACCGGCACATTCTGGACGATAGAGACGCCGAGTGCGAACGCCGCGATGTAGATGATGTACGCGAAGATCTGGAAGAGACCGTGGACCAGCCATAGACCGCGGAAGGAGGCCAGCCGTATGAGGATCGAGCCCATTGGGAAGAAGATTACGAATGCGAGAGACGCAAGAACTGCGTGGGCGATAACAGCGGTTTGGCGACTGCTGAGGTAGTTCCCATAACCTCCACTGCCGAATGGACCGTCTTCGTCGTCGCCGTCGTCACCTCCTCCCCAGGGCCCATGGCCATTACCACCCGGTCCGTATTGACCTCCCGGACCATACTGTGCGGTTACAAAAGATGCTGGGGGTTGTGAGTGTTTACAGACTAATGATAGGGCTGATTTGCTGCATACCGAATGTCAAAACCACTGCTCTCGAACTGGAAGACATCGTACGATCAAAGGTGGGTATCACAGAGGGACGAGAGAAAGAGGTTGGAGAAGCCGGCAACGCTTATATAAAACAGAAGAAAGACGAGCTACTTGATTCAATGGTACTACTGCAGCCAGGCCAACGCTGATAACCCAGTTTTGGAACATTGGCGTCGGCCTCCTCGACGATCATTGGTCCACAGACGGACTTGACAGCTGTGTCGGACACGGATGACGTGCGTATCCGCAGTGATAAACCCGATTACGCGTATGCTACCATTTTCCAGAGGATAAGAGTGGTCGCGCAGTGTGACCGGAGAACTGACATGGTGGAGAGCCGACTGTTGGTATCCGAAAGTTGGGGCGTCGGCGAAACTTTGCGAAACGCCGACATGGACACCGTCCATCAGCAAGACCTGAGACCATTTCCCTCTTGACAACGAGCTCCATCTCTGATACAATATTGCTCTCTCCAAGCCTAAACATCTCCAGCGTATGCTCAGGTAGCGCGCTTTCACTAGGATCTTCGTCTTCCGGACCTTACAAGACTCACGAAAACTGCCCAGGCTTCCAAGATTTCTCTAGGCTTCCAAGCGGCTCGTCAGTGACCTGCTGATCTCGAGTTATCAGGAGTCATGCGATCATGCATTTCATCTGTATACCTAACAGGCACCACGGAGGTGTTGTAGAGATGAGGAAGGCAGTCACTCGAAACCACGTGATGTCTGCCTGGTACCTAGGTAGTCCCGAGGTCAGTTTAGTCATCTGACTCCACCTTGCTCCTACCATGGGTCTCGTCTCGCTAGAAACACGTTCTCGGCTGTAATCACCCTTGCAAGACATCGATGAACGCATTCCGACGTCGTACCTATGTACCTAGGTACACAGTCTCCAGAGGTGCTTGTAACCTGGAAGCATTATTCCACGAGGCAGTCCGGAAGAGTCTCTGGGCTGTGGAAAACGTCTCGGATGTCTTTGGAATGGCAACATGGAGTATGCCCCGTATGTACGATCTTTGTGTTCGTACGCCCTTGCGTAGATAAACTCCGGGATTGAGAAAATGACTTCGCGCACAGCCACAGTTCGTTCCTACATCTCCAATATCAGAAACCGGCAAAGGAGGGCAAAGCCACAATGGTCAGGCTAGAGTTCAAGCCACCTTGCATACGCTTGCAGATCATCAAGAAGTCGACTTCGAAGGGCTGACTTGACGCAATCGCTCAGGAATTGTGCAGTCTACTGAGAATTGTGACTCTATGAGTCTTTGAAATCCGATATCGCTTCGCCACATCACGGGCGCTTGGACCATCTTTCCAGTCATCTCGGCCAGTCATGCGGGAGCACGGATTCACTTTCTCTCGCACCACACCATCGTGTGGCTATGAGTCACTGTAGCCTTCTGACTGGATTGTGCTCGCGCAAATGTAGACATATATAAGGACTTGGTAGGATCTCGCTTTCTCTATCTCTACTCTTTCCTACTCACAGTCTTCGCAAACGCGGCGGCTCGTCGCCATCTCTCCTTTCTATCTCTTTCTCTTTTTTCATTGAACATGAGCAAACGTCACAATCGCAAGCGGACCAGGAGTCGTCCGCGTCATCGCGACGCCGGAAAAGCGCACTCAAATCATACCCGAACGCTCTCGAAGGACACGAACACGTCTTATTCGTCCAACAATTCTTCATTTCGACAATCATACATTCCTGTTGCGCAACGGTCAGCGGATCATTGGAACCAAACGTACAATGCATGGCAGAAACGACTCCAATACGAGCAGCAGCAAGCCTTGGAAGCGCAGCGCGTCCGCTTCTTTGGCGGAGAGGTCGGCGACGAAGTAAGCCTTCTCGAGCCGATGCTGAGGGTGGTCACGGATCTGTTCGATGGTGACATCGATTACGAAGATCCGTGATGCTCTCGCCGCTCGCTGCTTTCCTCAAGTCCTACTCTCCACTCTCCATTTATCCTTGCTACGAAGAAGACACAAGACGAGAACTCAATAGTACTTTGTCTCATTTGTAGCAGGTTGATACTTGAATCGCTACTCAATTTTCGACAAACGATGTTGGGCTTCTGTCCATAGCAATACATGACTCTCCTTAACCGATGCTTTGCGTACGACCAGCGCAAGCTTTCAAGCAACTTCAAATCGTCTGAAGCTGTGATGGTGCGGTAGCTGGGATATTCGGACGCTCGATGCACTCCAGCAGCCGGCTTAGAGGCGTGGGATACACTAGGCGAGGGCTTGTAGCAGTGAAGGCACCTCCCGATCAGCTCGGCTGGGTTGGCAGGCGAGTGTCGGATCGGTCCAAGGAAGCCTAGCCCTGGGACTCAAGCTTGCGCTTGTGCGATGGAAAAGGGCAAAACGGTGGTCGGGGCGGCTTGATGCTCGCTGAGGGGGTGGTATGCGCTTGAGCTTCATTGGCTCGCGGATATTTGATCCCTTGGCTTGAGCGTCGCTGCCTGTGGGGAGGCAAGGAAGGGCATGCGCATACGGTGGAGGAGTCATCGCGTCTGAATCAGCACCACCATCTTCTTCTACCTTCGACGGGCGGCAGTTTGCCGCAATCTCCGGGAGGGCGATTGGAGCCTTGTAGGCAGGAGAGCTTTCAACCTGTCTTAGTCTAGCAATTCTACTTGCGCCTTATGTTCGGTTGCTATGGGTTGTTCCTTGTTGTGTATGAAATGACCAAGTGTTCCATTAATAGGGTCAGCAAGTCTGGGCTGTCATCGTCCAGGCTACCCATAACCTATCTATCGAGGTATGCTGCTCCGAGAGGGGCGAGCCACTCTCGTTGCTAGGTGCACACTCTCGACGCTCTTCGGGTCGCCAGTCACGAACGCAGTGTCCATGAATGTTACCTTGTTCCAGATACCACTTTACAGACACTATAAGCTAGTCTGTATATTCAATGTATATTGTGGAATACCGGCTACACTCTCATGGTCACCATTGGTGTCGGTATAGCCAGCTTTGACGATCCCAAAGTGCTTCGAGGTGGTCATCTGTCGAGCGCAACACCACTTTTTGATCCGAACATCCTAAAACACTTTATGAGACAGTAGACTTCTGGCATGTTTATCTGAAGAGGTGAGCAAAACGAATTGACGTTTCCGCGAAGATCAGGAAGTAAGAGTGGTTCGCACTATAGCCCGCTATAGGTTTAGCGTGTGAGGGTGGTACTTCCCCGTTCACCTGTTAAATTGTTGACCTTCTTTTACACGTCAACTCTTCACTCTCACTACAGCTCAAAGCAGCCTTGAGGCCACGCAAAATGCAACCAAAGACTTCATGAGATGGAACAGGGCTGCCTTGTCGTTCCCAGGTACGTCCATTTTTCCTCCCTTCCTGCACCTTCCTAATGATGAGACCCTCATCCTTAGTCCGAGATCTCCACCACCAGCTCGCAGACATGTCAATTTCAAGTCCAATCTCTGAACCTGGCGGAGACAGCTGCTGATGACCATGCTGCGCTCTGTGTAGCTAGTCAGCGAGGCTGCAAGTCCTTGTCAACTTGGTGGAGTGAACTGCATGATGGTGGGATGCTGGGGTGGAGATCGTTGAGGACACTTGATCTTCTCTCTGATCATGGATTCTGAGTCTTGATCAGATGTTTGTGAAGCTGTTTGCGGATGTTTGCTAATGAGCGAGAAACTACAAGGATTGAGTCTTGGATTGCCGTTTCAAACTGGAACGGCATCGTAACAACGGGAGTAGACGGGATGTTGATAAGCTTTTGACTCAAGAAAGTGTATGGACAAGAGTGAGGTTCAACTACGAATCAAAGGAAGTGGCTTTGGACCTCGACCACTTCTGAATAGCAGCAGGTAGAACTGAGAAACCTGTTGCCCCCTTGCCTTGTGCCACTTAGACTTCGGAAGCATCTCCTTACATGCAGCATGGCTACCTACTAGGAGTCGTTCGGAACATTGCAAGGCCACTCCCACCTGCATGCGACGTTTGCATGTCGTACCCAAAGCAAGCGCGGGGGCGGGGTAGCTTGCAATTGCCAAACAGCTTGTCTTATGACGCCACCAACAGCTTCCTCCATCCGCATAAACTCACCTTGCTGCCCCCAGATCCCAATCTTCTCACCACAGCACCAATTCCCAAATCTCCAATCACAACCAGCCAACCAGAATCCATCCAAAGAAAAATGTCCGGCGCAATCCCCACCTCCACATCCGTCAGCGAGTCCGCCGTCATCGAGGCCCACCCGTCCGCCGTCTGGCACCTCATCAAGCTTCAAGACTTCTCCAAGTTCTGGTCCAAGCTCGACAAGAGCGAGTGGGTCAAGGGTACGTCCGAGGAGACGGATATCGTAAAGTGGACCTTCAAGGACGGCACTGTTCTGGACGTCAAGCAGGAGGAGCATTCCGTAAGTCCAATCCAGCCTAACCCTACACTTGTCACCCCCGAATCCGCTCTATGTAGAGTGACGCGAAACGGGTTCCGTATTCGGACGGAAGATGCGAATGTAAGAGAAAGGAAACCAAGCTGACTGTACACGTGTGCTACTGCAGAGCATCGACCACTACATTACCTACTCCGTCATCTCGTCGCAGCCCGCCTTGAGCTACACGTCCGTCGTCAGCACCGTGCGTCTTTACCCCGTTACGTCCGGCAAGCACGAGGGCCATACATTCGTGACCTGGACCGGCAACTTCTCGAGCGATGCTGATGCTGGTAAGTCGCTGCAGGGCCAAGACGGGAAAGTGAGACAGTGAGCTGACGTGTGTGATGTGCAGGTGTCATCGAGGACGCCAAATTCAAGCGTCGTGAGGCTCTCTCCGATCTTGCGAAAGCCGTTTAGGAGGTGACAGGGTGCGTGGGAGCAGCGTCGGAGAAGTAGTTCCCCAAGAGCGTGTTGCAGGTCGCTGGTCTGGTCGCCACGAATTCGGAGGTCCAGCGACGTCACAAGGATAAGTGAGAATCGGCGGAAAGGCTAATCGGGGGTACCTACCCATATTGGTATCGGCTTTGGAAGCCTCTTGGAACGGGTCTATGGAGGAATATTTTTGAGGTATCGAGATAGCGAATAAAGTACCCAATCCTTCGAATAACGTCTCCTCTGACTGTTACCCAACTTCATCGTGATCGCACCATTGCTTGCGTCTGGAAAAGGGCCTACAACGTAGAAGAGACGTGACAACACGCCAGAGCATCTGCATAGCGAAAAACTTGCAGGACAAACCTAGGTACTAAAAGCTGTAACCAGACCACAAGGACGCAGAATATGATATTGCCAAGATTGAGGACGAAACTTCTTGGGCCCCTCTCGCTGTTAAATATGCCTGTGTCCTAGGTCGAGTGGAGCTGATCATGCACATTTACTTTTTCAATGCCTCACTCCATCTAACGCTTTAGTTAGACGGACGAGCGAACGGAAACTTGGAGGTACTATCTACCTCCTAGTCTGAGTACGTGGTATCTAGACAGCCTGTATAGTTCAGCAGCTTCCTAGCATCTCCATTCAGAGTCAAAGTCAAGCTGGTATGCATGTTTGCCGTGACATGCAGACTTGGGATGGAGCATAGCATTATCACGGATGGATAGAAGTCGGTAGGTAAGGGGAAGCAGCTTGGGCATTGGTGCTATGAATTTTCGTAAGAGCTCTCAAAAAGCTCCATGTTGATCTGGTGATGTAGTGTAGTGAGATGGAACGGAGGGCAGTTGTATTGTACTGCAGTTTCGATGGTAATGTCCCAGGCTATAATACGCGTATGTACCCACTGAGATATAACAAATCGAGATGAGCTATTGTTTTTTGTTTACATGTAAAGTAAGGAAGGGTGTGACAGGAGAAGGCAGTAATACTGTAACTCCTGTGAGGTGAGAAGACCTACAGGGAGAAGAAGAATCTCGTATAGATCATTGGAGCCATCAACTTTTTGCAGGATCGGTATCGGGGTTGTGCAGTGACGTCCCGGTAACAGCCCCTCAGCCTTGTTCAAATCTCTACAACGGGAATGTGGGTAGCTCGGTGTGGCTGCTCGACACCATTTCATCCTCGCCTCATCCTCAGCATTCGTATATTTTCACGGACCTCACGTCGACCTGCTTCAATTGAAGTTACATATCCAAGCTCCAACTCACAAGTACTCCACCGCAATGTAGGCAGACGCAGATGCATGTAGGTTGATCAAAAGTCACGCTTTTCAATATCGACGAATCGTTTGCGGTTGACAGATAAGCGGCTCGAAATCTGCTTGACGAGCATGTTGGTCAGGGTGCTGGATGGTCAGAAGCTAGCTTGGCTTGGCCTGGCCTGTCTTAGTTCGCTCCTGGCGGATGAGGTGTTGGCGCGGTTATGTCGGCGACGTGAGGTATGAGTGCTGGTAAGCTTACAATGAATGTATGCGGCGCAAGCTGTACCATATATCCAGAGAGCAGGGATTCCAAAGGAGATGAATGGCAGTTCTCGACGGGCTTCCGCTCTGAGATCGAGTCGCGAAAGGATCAAAAGTACTTTTTTTCCGGATGGACAGATTTCAGTTTGAGAAACACTCGTTCCTTCGATATGCAATCTGACCAGATGAGATTACTGCAGGGGTCGTATCACTAGCTACTGAGTAGGTTGCTCTTTGGTGTCCAGTACTCTAGGAAGCCAGATTCGGATGGTTTTGGAACATTCGATCTACTTCGGTCGACAATGAGTTAGCCACAAGTGCCTGAACCCGCCTCAGTGGCGCACTGGCGCATCGGCGTATCGAGAACCCAGCTTGTATAGTCCTGAAGCTAACTGAGCATTGAAGCTTGAGTATGCTGAACCATGGTTCGAATGCAAACATCTGGCTAGCACTTAATCTGCTCGGTATAAACGCAAGTCCGGTAGGGAATCTGGAGCTAATGTCGTAGAGAGATTGCGAGGCTCAACGACAGACATAAAATTTGGTTTTGGGAACATCATGTCGTTCAGCAGGTAAAGGAGCCATTTCGCAATGGCTCTTGTGGGGGATGGAGAGCTGGAACGACCAACACTGACTGACGCGTAAGTGACAGTTGTCGAAGATTACATTAGGAGCAACACGTATGACGACAATGAGACAAGCAAGGGCATCGGAATCTCGAGTGGCATTGCGATCCATTCCCGTGTTACACCACAGCAGAATCTTTCTCGGCTGTATAGCCATCTCGTCAGCATGCTGAAAGAGAGGATACAGGGGTGATCGACTGATCGACGTGCTGAGCGCTGTAGTGCTGAGCAAAACTCCCGAGCGCGCTCCTTGACTGGTTCACAGCAGAGTCGGTGAAGATCTCGAAGGCGGTGCCTGCAGGCGAAAACCTGATTTGGGCGATTGTCGTGGAAAATTCTACAGCAAGGGTCCAATAGCGGTCGACCCTCCGCTTGCGCACCGCCACGATTGGAGCATGCTTTCAACGACTACTGCTTGTCAGAGTGGCACATGTGATCATGATGATGTTCCACGCACTACGCCCAGAGTCTTGGTCCAACTTGGTCGTGTCGACCACTGCTTATTGCTGATCGCCAAATTGTTCGAAACGGTTTCATTCTGACAACGCCATTAGGTCATCGAGCCCCGGTACAAGAAGTTGAGGCGTGAACCGTGTTTAAGAACAGGCAACTACCGCTCATTGTTGAAGTCGTAATTGTTGAGTCGTTTTAGAATACTGGATGAGTAAAACTCGCTTATAAGACCACGGTAACGTGCGTCGCAAAACTTGGTAATAAAAAAACTTGGTCGTGCAAGGCTGCAGTAGTCAAAGGATAGTGACAGTAGTGGGACGGTCGGTGTTGAAGAGGATAATCTAAGGTACGCGACTGTTCCGAGACTCTGGCGCAGAGATCCAGCAGACAGCGGTCTTTACTGGTACCCATTCGTCAGGAAACCAATCCGAGTGGATCTGTATGATGTGGTACGGCTTCTGAAACGCGGGTGATGCCGGTCGAGCAGTTCATTGGATCAACGCTCGACGGCTTCCGGCGCGAACCAGTGATTGCAGAACACGATTTCGCAATGCTGAAACATACCTAGGTACGTGTTTGGGAGGAAGTGTTGAAAATATCCAAGACACTGAGTGCACTCAGAGAGGGCTGTGCGGAATAATCTCCTACAGGATGATCATGCATCCACCGATTGGAAAGAAGTAGTCAGTCGAAGCCTCCGAATTGCGACGAGAAACAGTATCACGGACTGGCGTATCAGGAAGTGACCAGTAGGACATCCGAGGTCGTCAATTGGACGGATGCGGTCGCAAAAGAGAGGTTTATGCACCCTACTTCGAGTTAGATGTCACTGAATTGTTCGCTGTCAGCGATGGTGGTCTGCGGCCACGTAAAGGAAGCGGGATCGAAAGCAAGCGGACCGTAGCCAGCTAACAAGTCTGTGACAAATTCTTTTTTCGACCCAAAATGTACTTCTGGTCAGCTTCCGCAGATCGTAAGACTAGTTTTCGTATTGTACCTGAGCTCGACGACAAAAGCATACTTGGTGCGCGTGATTGCGCATGTGAAGTTCTGGTAGTTTCTTCGCCAGATAGACCACGATCAAGTCTTCGGATGAAGGCCGTTCAGCAGGCAAGACGTATTCGATAGGCGAATGAGTGGAGCAGTTGTTCGTGTAACGGTGGCGACTTACATATAGACCCTAGCTGTGCACATCGAACTAACGATTGAGTGCCGTACTAGAGCCGAGTGTAAACCCACGATAGAAGACTTGTTCTCTGAGCCAAAGCTATGGAGGAATGGCTGCGGACAGAATCGTTGCGGTGTGAGGAATATCTCCGGCCTGGATTTGGAGTCTGGAGCAGCCTCAAGTTACTAGTATTTCCGGCCATGGGGGCTACCAGGCCTTCGGGGCTCGAATGCTGCGGGGTCTCCGCCGTAGATGATTCAACGTTCCACGGCTAGGACGATACAATGGTAGAGCGGTCGGCGAGCTCGGTGATACTTCATATACTGGGGCAGCACTTCTCGTGGTGTCGGGTTCAGCGGGAACAGCTGATGCCGAAAGCCGGAGAGTAGGTTCATAGTGGCGACGGAGCAGATACTGAGGGCAGAAGGTGTCTATGATGAATTGACCGAGGACGCATCTCGAAGCATTTTGATATCGCGGACGGCGGTAAGAGTGATGGGCATGGCAGGCGATGCTGATAGGCCAGAAACGTTTAAAAAGGGAACACGGGATAGCTGCACCATGCACTCGCGTCATCCGGACCCTGGTCTGCAGTGAAAAGCGGGGATGGAGCGGACGATTGGTGCGACGGCCGCCTCTGGAGTGGCCTTGGGGATCGCCGGAGGGTGAATTAAGGGCCGCCGTCGCTCTGTTTCAAGTGTTTACTCGAGCGACGCGTATCTTGACATTTGCAATCTGCGGGAGATGATGGCTGCCATGGTGTCAATGAGCAGTGCTGTCCTACAAATCTCGCTCGGTTTGATCGACATGCTTCCCCAGACTCGGGCCCGCCGCCATTGCCCGCCCCGCAGGGCATGCTGGCCTTCAATCTCTCTTGGAGCGCCTTCTGGAGGTGTCGTGGACGGATTTCTTTTTGTGCCTCTTCCGTGCCCCGAGCCCTCGGCGTGATGAGATCGCGAGCTAGCTTGGCTTCAGATGAGAGGTTCACCTGCTGCTGCCGTGCGTCCCACAAGGGCGGGGTACTCGCTGGCTTGGCTCTCACCCAGCGACCCTTATCGCTGCACGGCGGCGGCACAATCCTGGTGTCTTGCGCAGGCCACGCCTCCAAGGGCTTCAGTGTCTCTCGCGTTTCTCCACCGCCATTCACCAACTGCTGCAAACCTTCAGCCGCAGTGGACTTGCAGACCCCACTGCTCGGGGTGGATCATAGCTCCTCTCGTCATAGCGGGCCCGCGCCTGCTGACGAGCGGCGGCGGCGATTCGTCCCGTCCCATGTTTACAACGCGTCCTGGGCTTCTTTACGTATCTTTACGCGGTCCCCTCTTCCGTTGAGCGCCCTGCAGTGCGTGCTGGCCTCCAACCACAGGCTCTCGCGGCGCCATCGCGAAGAGCCGCCCGCGAGCCGTTTTTGTTTTTGCGACGGCTGGAATGCGGCATGGCAGAGCCTGTTGCGTCGCCTTCGGAATCTTGTTCGTTGCTTCGGGAGCGGCTGCTCTGCGGAATGTGCAGCGGCCGCACCCAGAGAGCGGTGACGGCCACGCCCAGCTTTGTGCTCCGTTGCGACAGGACGCATCACGCATCGTCGTGCCCTCCGCATGGCAGCGAGACAGTGCGAGGCGTGCTCTGGCGGCGATATTGCGATGCGGGCGGGGGAGGGAGCAGAGAGCGCACAGCGCCTTAATATCAAAACGCGCCTAGCCCGCCCGAGCGCCCGCAGCAGGCAAGACAGACAGCCGCCGCAGATAGCAGTAGCAGCAGCTGGCAAGCAGCAGGCGGTAGGGCACTGTAGGGCACTGTAGGGCACTGTAGCGTGTGGTAGGCCCGTCTGCAGACGTCCATTCTGCGCCCGTCGTGAGGCAACGGAAAAATTGATCGGCATCTCGACAGCGTGCGAGTGTGCCACCCAGCGCTGCATCGGGAAAGCGATTGCCCAGCAGCAGGCCGCCCTCGTCCATGCATGCGCACAATTGCCAATGCCACAACGGCGCCCGCGGTGCTGGTCCCGCCGTCGCCCTCTCTGCTCTTCTGCAAGAGAAGAAGAAGAAGAAGAAAGCAAGTCAGGGTCGCTGGCGGCGGGCGCGGGCGGGTACGACTGGCACCACAGGGTCCTCAGGCTGCTGGGGCGTTCTTCGTAGCGAGCGTGATGTGCATTCAAAGCTGCGCGCTGCCTGCGGAGCCTCTGCGAGAAAAGAATAATAATAATCCAGGGCTACTGGCGCGAGTGGTCCGAGAACAGAAGGCGCGGTCCGTGGCCTGCGCTAGGCCATTCACGCTCAGCGGCCAGTCTCTACTCCTGACGGCTCTCCCAAACCTCCCAGTGCTTCCTCCACCTGCACCGCCGCCTTCTCCTCGCCCTCCCTCTCTATTCTTTCCCCTCCAGCTTGGGTCTTCTTGAGTAGCCCGTTGCTCCTCAGTGCGCCCAGCGGTCATTGACACCCGTCGCCTGTCCAATGCAGGCTTGACTGACTGCGAGAGAGGAGGCTTGGTAAACGCCAGCTCCGTCGAACCCACGACGCCCTCTCCAGCGCTTTCCGCCGACCTTCTCCTCCCCCCCTCTTTCACTTCTATTCTGTGTTTTAATAGACTTGCGGCCCTCGCCTTTTCCTTTCGGTAGCTTTCACTTAATAGCCCGCTGCTGAGCGCCCTCGGAGTGATAGGGGTACGTCGTCAACAACCGCCTCCAGCGCCCACCCGCGCCCTCCCTGATCCACGACCCACAATTACCTCACCTCACCCGTGGCCTCTGGTGCTACCATCACCACCGCGTTGCAACGCCTGACCTCTTTACTTGCATTGCTCCATTCACTGACGTTGTCTCGCGTGCAGCCTTGGATTCACTCGCCTTCGTTGCCGTCCACGTCTACACGCGCACGTCGAGTCGCCCACCCCCGATCGAACACCCGCCTGCCTGCAAGGGTTTCCGATGGCGCAGGTACTCTCGCCCATCGTTCAAGCATCCGGATCCATTACCATGATACATTCTTCCGCCGATGCCTTCCAGAACCCGCCGCAGTCACAGTCCCATCACCAGCAAGCCCGAACTGCCCAGATGCCTCGGGGTCAGATGTACAATGCTCAGGGCGGAGGTCCAGGCTATCGGGGTACATCTGCTCCGATAGCTCCCTATGCCTTCTCCAGCACACCTCAGCTGCGACAGGACGGCAGGTCGACATCAGCTCCCAATCCGCATGCGTTGCAGCAGATGAACCATGCGCGTCTGGGCCATCCCTCACACCCATCCTCCTCGTCAGACTCGACTGTGTCGACGTCGGGCTCTTCCAGCCGATCAGCGGCCGGAGCACACTACACTTCGAAAGATGATAGCGTGATTGGCTCGACAGAGGTGCGGAAGTCAACAGTGGACAGCTACCCTGCCTCGGCCATAACCCTTTCGGCATCCGTGCCAGATCTCTCGCTCTCTATCATGGACGGCCCTGTCAAACCCTCTCCAGACCGTTATCGAAGGGCAGGGCCTCGTCGAACAGACTCGTCCCCCAGCACCAACACATCTGCCACCGCCACGCCCACCCAGCATTCGCCCCTGATCGGTGCTCCCAATGGCTCAGGGTCGTCCAAGTTGGGAAACGTCCCCTCTCTAACAACGGACTTGCAGGCTTTCTCCCGCCCTGGTCACGGTCGTGCTAGCAGCGTAGATGATATGCAGATCTCTCGGCAGGGTGCAATAGATCAGGCTCGACGGTACAGGAGGAGGAGTCTGAGCGGGCTCGAGGTCCCCCAAGTTGGGCCCCAGACCCCTATTGAACAGCACCAGAAGTCTCCTGTGGTCCCATCTGCGAAGCGACCCACGCAAGAGTTCAGACCAGCCTCAAGCTCAAGTCGTCATGGGAGTAGGCCCAGCTCTAGTCAAGGTCATGATCGACAAGGGAGTGCAGGCAGTAATTCTTCTACTACATCTACTCGCCCTTCTGTAAGCAACCTGTTGACAGAATTTGTTACCAGAATCTTGCTAATCACCATGTTTAGTCACGGCAAGAGTCCACCACCGCTCGCACTTCTCCGGTGTCGTCTCCCAATGCCCCGTCGAGAGCTGGCCATGAGCCTAGACGAGTCATTGCCCCTTCTCCGCTGTCCAAGCCCGTCTCTGCCTCTGAGCCCCCGAGCCCGGCCAAGAAGGTGCAAGAATCTGCGGCCACCGCCGCCCCGCCCAGCGCTGCCATGCAACATTTGACTGCTCTCAACGATAAGGAATCATCGAGAGGCGTAAAGTCCCGCTTGCGCCGTGCATTTAGCTTTGGCAGTGCTGCTGAGCTTAGAAGAGCTTCTGCAGAAAACAATCTCTCAGCGGAACGTGCGAAGCTCCGCAAGGACAGATATCAGAATGACATTGATGCTGAAACGGCTGCAATCGCTGCGAAGCAGGAGGCTGCTGGTATTGGTGCGGGCATCTACAACGGACAAGGCGGATTCTCTGGATCGACTGACAATCTGTCAATCTCTTCCACGGCATCTTCTGCCTCAATCATGCTGCGGAAGATGGGGAGCGGCATGAAGAAGGGTGGCCGATCTATCAAAGGCTTGTTCCGGCCTAAATCAGTCATCGGAGTGCCTGCGGCAGACGGTCCCGTCGTGCAGGCCAGTGTAGGCCAGGTCTCTATGGTGACTGTCGAAGCAGAACGGCAGAAGGTCAATGTGAATGTAGACCCTCACGACCAGACCGGCGGGGGCACCGGCTATCCTAGGCTGGAGCGCAACTCCCTCGATGCTGGAAGGACAACCAGTGAGTCGAACGGGCGCCTTAGCTCAAACGATTCCTTCTCAAGAAAGAGTATCGTCGGTGGCGACCGAGAACGTGCAGAGGTGCTGTCGTCCATCAAGAAAGGCATTCTTAAGCGTACGTCACTCGTCTGCATGGATCTACGTTATGCTAATATTACATAGGCGCCGCCACTGCATCTGAAACATCCTCACCTATCGGTCGTCCTTCGAACGAGACCCCCAAATCCAGCGCGCCGAGTACTCCGATCGACGACCACACACGTCCTGTTCAGGTACACATAAATGGCGAAGATTACTTTGGTCGACCGCCACGCCTGGCGAATCCCAGCACAAGGAGTCTGCCCAGCTCACCGCAAGGCTCCCGGAACATCTCTTTCAGCCCTCGCATACAGTTCCACGATGCATGGTCAAGCTCTGACTATGACCGCCGGGGAGAGATTGCAACGTGCAATCGGCTGACCCCCATGCTTGCTCAGCAGATCAAGGAAGAGCTTAATTCTTTCAAAATGGTATGTGATTCCCTGGAAACTCAACTAAGCATGCCTAATAGTGCAATAGGAGATGGAAGTCCACGAGTCCTCGAAACCACACACACATTTCTTCTAACGATCATGCATCCTGCTGCGAACATCACGGCGTCTTGGCGAATACCTTCCATTTGCACCGGGACCGGAGAAACAGCATTCACGAGTTTCCCATCAGCTCTGTCATATTTTCTGGTTACGATGGACCAATATTTCCATGTCTTTGGGGAACTGCGAGCGATCCACTGGGGCATATCTTCTGTCTTAGCGAGCATATCCAGCAGATAGAGGCTTGCTTGTGACAGAGCAAGCGGAGCGGTGTTGGCATGGAAAAAGCAAGTGGTACATGGGAGAGGGCTTACCTTGATTTCTTTGCCTTCATTGTCTCTATCTGTTCTCCTTGAGCACATTTGTCACAGCTCCAGGAATCTCTCTCATTGTCTTTTCGTGCACGTGGTGCAGTGCGGCTTCATTTTGTTTCATATCTGGTTTCCCTCTATGTGTAGTAGAGCGAAAAATGCAAGGGCAAGGCTGGTTTCGGTGTCCTTCTGGGGTTGCTTGTGCTATCATAGGGACCCCTCTCTAATTAAGCCGATGTTGGAAACAACCCTCATTTTCCGAGCTCTACATTGTGCATTGTTACCACCTCTGCATGCCCGTACCTTGCAAATCGTCTCGCGTTTGCGATGCCCTGCTGTTATCTGAGGTCCACTCGGGCGAGTGATGGTGCTTGTGCAATTGACCAACCACGTCGACGGAGTCAGCACACCCTCTCGCCTCGGATCCTCGCTTCGGTGCGCTCTCGCGTTAACGATAGACTAGCGAATGCAGGCGCGTGGGCTGTGAGGCGGCTATATGCTGCCTTGGTTTCTCTGCTGCTTCTCATTTCCTGGGCCTTGCGACGACCCCAGCAGTTCGCACTTGGGGCTCGGAGTGGCCTCTGGACCAGACCCTGGTCCGGCCGTTGGGCGATCAGAGTGGCAAAATCGTGATCGATGTACGAAGTCTAGTCATCGGATTGCCTGATCTATGAGGTTATCGAACGGGGGCTGATCAACCGAGAGGGACTGCGCTAGAGGCTTGCACTTTTATTGATTCGGAGGGCTTTCGAGAAGGTCCGCAAGTAGGGGGTCATATGATCGGACGGGGGAGATGGGCGGTTGTGCATCGGCTGGGATGTGAAATATGGTAAGAGCGCGGGAACCGCGGAAGCTACATGGAATTCGCGGGCAAAAGTCGTTGCAGGTGTGAAAGGAGAAGATTCACAGACGGCTTTGAGGCGTGCTATCCCACATTGATACGCTATCGAGATACCTAGGTAGGCGCAATCCAGAGGTCTGTCACGAAGTCACGTGCAGCGACTTCAGATGTTGCTCGCTTAGAGACTAGTCACGCTGCCAAGACCCACCTCCGCACTTCCATTTTCCACACTTGCGCTGCATCAACAAGACAACGCCATCTTCAGCACACCACCACATCCATCAACATGGTATGTTCGATCGCTCTGAGTCTTCGAGTATCTGTAAAGGACGACTCATGCTGACATGTACAAGGCACCTGCAACTGGCGGCAAGAAGCAAAAGAAGAAGTGGTCCAAGGGAAAGGGTACGTGACACGGCACTCGTGCAACTGGGGGAGTCCGTCCTGGGAGACGACCCTCCGTCCAGCATCTTGACGCTCGATTCCCACATCTTCCGCGCCCCTCCATTCGTCCAGACCTACAACGATACCTAGGGAACTCGCCACTGACAAAAGAACAGTCAAGGACAAGGCCAACCACGCAGTCGTCCTCGACAAGCAGACCTCCGACAAGCTCCAGAAGGATGTGCAGTCATACCGCCTCATCACCGTCGCCACTCTCGTCGATCGCCTGAAAATCAACGGATCACTCGCCCGGCAGGCGCTCAACGATCTTGAGGAGAATGGGCAGATCAAGAAGGTCGTTGGACACTCCAAGCTGAGCATCTACAGTACGTGACCCGGGGACGCTCTGTGTCTTACCTCAGGACACAGGAGACAGCGAAAAATATGAAGAACGACGACTGACACTTCACAGCACGAGCGACCGGCACCGCGGAGTAAGCGGAAGGCTCAACGACAAGGCGATGGATGCGAGACCCGACCACTTTCCAGCTTTCTGCACGACATTTCTCTTTCCCATTATCGGCGTATGAGACGTGAAAGGGTCATACAGGCATGACTGGCGGGGCATAGTATGAAAGGACCGCTGTGGGCTCAGTCCCAGGCGGCTATGTATTGAATGAAAGGAAAATCGGAATTGCATCTGCTCGTCAAATCATCGTGTTATGGACGTTGTGAAGGCCCTGCTTATGGGCCGCTGCATGCCGCTCTCGATTGAATCGGTCAACACGGTCAGCGCGGTTTCACTTTGCTAAAGATGAGCTGACCCATTGCAAACTACCTGACTCTAATAATAGGTCATCAGCCAAAGGCTTCGTAGGTCTTACTCCACCCCTTTGATGTCACTCATAAGGCACACCCCGTTGTCGGGATTAGAACCTGGCCGTGACGAGCTCCCGCGTGCATCAGTCCTGCTACCTACCCTTGATGTTCGTAACAATCCCTAAGTGTCCTCGTCAATCTTGCTCACAGTCACAACTCCCCGAAATCGATTGGAGATCGTCGGGTCGAAGCTGCTGGTGAGCGTAGGTTCTGCAGATCCGTAAAGATACATGCGTTCGCTTTCGGCTAAGGCTAGGAAAACTGTTTGAGGAGGCGACCAAATGTGGTGCGATATACCACCTTTTGTGAATCGGTAGTAGAGTCCGTCGTCTTGTGCTCTATGCTCTATCTAGCCTGCGTATAGATATGTATGGTTGAGTCCTGAAAGTTAGCGTCTGGAGGAAGATGGGAGATGGAAAGGTGGTACGTTTATAAAATAACATAGACCGTATTTGGAGAATATGCAAGAACAAACGCAAGACGTTCAGGTAGAACCAGCAGAACGAGTCCCAATCGCACGTAGTCCAAAGGTGGTCCGAACAAGGAGGTCCCGTAGTCTTTGTAGCCCCTTATGTACCACGCCACGCGCAATATCAAGCACATACGACCATAGGAAACCGAAAATATTATCTCTCGTTTGCTCGGTAACAATCAAGCGGTTTACCGGCCCAGTAGTAGCTATGTCCGTGAGGAGTAGCGAATGCAGTGCTGTTGTATGTTTTTTTGTGGCTTTTTTTGGACCTTGGAACTATGTGAATGTATTACTCATGTTTTATTTTAGGTACAGTGAAGCGACTAAGTGGTATCCTAGAATTATGAGAATATATATACACGTCTGGGATAGAATAGGTTTGGCAGAGGATGACAATGAACATGGGCAGAAGAGGTCTAAGTATGGTAAGAAGATAAATTTGAAGCGACGGGTTTTTCTAAGTTTGAGGGGAATCGATTGCCACGTTTCGATGTTTCTAACGTGCCCAAGTTCTAATTTGAGGGATACGCATCAAGGTGGAAATAGAGTCGCAATTCCTTCGGACTTGGGCGCATCGAGGAAGCTTTTAGTAATTGGAGGAACACAGAAGAGTCAACGTGCTTCGACGGCCTATGCATGGCAATTGAGACTGCTTTTAGTACAATCTTACAAAGTTAAGAGTATCTTTATCCTCAAACCGGTATTCCACTTCACCGCTAAATTTCAGCAACCCTGACTTCCACGCCCATCCCCTACTCCTCCTTCCTCACCGGCCGACTCTTCTCCGCCTGCTCGCACAGCTCCCTCCTGGGCAACTTCTCCAGCCAACCCGTCTCCCTAACCACCTCACCCACCTTGAAATACGGCTTCTGCTTATCGCCCCTGAACAACTGATGCCAATGCTCCAACCCATCCCTTACCTGCCTCCTGGCCTTCCTCAACTCCTGCGCCTGCCGATTCTTCAACGCGCTCTTACTCAGCTGACCCGTCGCCTTCCCGCTCTCGGCCAACTTGCGCGCCGCCTCCACTTCCTCGGGCTTCGTCGCGTCCGGATCCCGTGGCATGTACATCATCTCGGCGCCGCGCAGGTCGGGGGTGCGGTCGTCCATGAAGCAGCCGGTGAGGAAGGCGCGCGCGGCGTCGCGGCCGGCGAAGAAGTGGTAGGAGCCGCCGGGGCCGTAGGTTGTGGGGTTTGCGGAGACGTCGTAGATTGTGCCGTTTAAGGCGAGGTAGATTGGTTTGGTGGGGTCGGTGCCGTCGTAGGTGAGGAGTTGGTCGTCTGTTAGGTTGATTTCGCCTTTCTGTAGAAAGAAGAAGGAGTTAGTCGTCTCGTCTTACAGCCGGAATCTTCTTGGGTTCGAGGGATTACTGGGGGCACTGAGCGGGGGGCATGGAGATTGATTTGGAATTTGGGATGCAGAGACAAGAGAGGGGGTAGGTACTAGCAAAGCCTTCCATTCCCGTGCCCGCGTCCACCACGGATTGTACCCCCATGTCATGCTCTCCCCGGATGTTGATAGATAGCTCATGGCGCTGCTGAGCAGCAGTATGCCGCCGAGAATGCGGAGGACATCGACCACAGAGAGGCTATTCGAGCGCGACTTTGCTATTTGCTTGATAGGCTCGGCGGGCGTGGCTTCAGGTTCCGCCGCACTGCCGTCTCGGGTGGACGTTTGACGGTATCGGGCCGCCATGATGAGGGAGGTAGCACAGTCTGGCTTCGGTCGGGATGAGATGGAATAGTCCGTCGTGTGTTGTACAGCTACGTGGTGCAGTTGATTCAGGACTTGAGACTCCCGAAGCCGTGCATACGGGGCAGTGATGGGGTGAAGCTACGTGTCAGGCTCCGAAGGCTGGCGCAGAGTTACACCACGGCCCTGAGATAAGATCACGGTAGAATGCCAGCAGCTCCGGACATGGTGGCCTTTCTATCCGTCACGGTCCGCGGCCCCGCTGGGGTGGTGTGCATGTCGCGAATTTAGATTAAGCAGCGCTAGGGCTAGGATGTCCTCCGCTGTCACGATGTTTCATGCTGACGCTATTGGAACACGTAGCCGCGCCTTGGCGCGATTGCCGAGTCCGCGACCCAGAGCGCCGGTATCCACGTGAGCGCCACATTCACTAGCTTTGCAGGGTCTGGAGTCATTGCTGCCGAATTTGCTGAAGCTCATGTGCTAATTTTACGAAATTGTGACATGAGCCTTCGCACGATAATTCAATTCTGAAGAGATACAAGCACTGCTGAACATGAGAGTTTACGGTAGGTCTACTTTGCTGTAGAACAATCACATCACCACGGTGGTGATAGTATCTTTTATACCATATATACCGGTCTAGTGATTGTATTATAATACATGGCTTCTCTTCGACCGTAGCCTCCAACGAACGTTGGAGTCCGAGTACTCAAGCAAAACTTTTCGGCGTCCTTTCATAATCGCGGAACAGCGCAAATCTCAAATGTATACGGTATTCGTCTGCGTATAGCCTCATGAGGGCACCGCCACTTCCCTCTCCGCTCGGGGGAACACTTGTTTCAACGCCGCTTGAAACACTCCTACGTTGTAATCTATAACTGCTTTCTTCTCCGCGGGACTGTCGTCGCCCATTAAGCAGATCAGCGCCAGGTACCTGCCCCATGTCAGCTAGAAAAGCAGATACCAGCTATAGACGTACTTGTTAATTTCCCGGAGATACAAGTAATTGTTCCCCTTCCTCTCCATGGTAATGAGAGACTCTGCATCATTGTTTCCCACTTCTTGAATCTCAGAGTGTCCATTCTCCGATGGTCGGTCCCAGCCGTAGATTTCGCTGACATCAATTACAACGTCAATGTAGTCAGAACAGATTTCGTAGCTGCCGATATCCGTCGGACTCGTGTCTGTTGCAATGTAAATCTTGCTCATAATGTCGAAGAGGTAAGCCTTTTCGATCCGGCAAGTGCTGCATAGACTGTCAAGCAATGCTTCGAGTGTGGGAAGTTGTGGTATCAGTTTCTGAATCACTTTCGAGAACGCTTCGAAAATGGAATGGTCGTAGATGCTCGTCTGATAGAAGGAGACTGGCGCGTTCTCATAGCCGTGGTCGGAGAGCTCGTCCTGGACTCGTTGAATAATGTCCCTGAACGTATCACCTTTGTAGTCTTCAGAGAGTCCGTCCACCTTGTGAACAAAGACTTCGACGTTGATGTTGGGATAAGAATGCTGCAGGTTGAGGATGGTCGTGTTCAGACGCATAATGGCCTCGATGTATTCGTCCTGAGCGTCAATCACCCATATAAGGGCTCCTATCTCTTCGAAGATGTTGTCAACGTCGAAAGCGGGATCGAAATAGTCTAGGTGGCCAGGAAAATCCCAGACTTGAAAGTCCATGAAAGAGCTGTCGGCAACAGTTAACACGACTCCTTTGTCTAGTAGTAAGGACTCCCGCTTCTCTCACGTACTGCATGGACTCTTTCTTGATACGAGTCGTGGTCTCTAGGTAAAGAGTCTCGCTTGGCGGTAGTTTATGGAAGACTACACTTGATATAGAAGACTTGCCGCTCCTGCACGTAGCGCACGGTCAGTGAGTGAAGATCATACGACTCGCGAATCCCCGCGACTACGACTGGCCTACCTCCTCTGGCCCATAAGCAGCAATCGGGGCTTGCCATCACCGGCTTTGCTGTTGGGCAGCCTGCCTGTGTGGTAGCGGGGAGGGACGTCAGTGGGCGGAATCTCGGCGTCTGGGAGGTCCTGCAGATATCGCATCAACGTTAACTGTGCCCCTGGCTTTAGGCGTGAAGGCCCCGCCTGGGGATCTTCGTCTTGCTCGAGATGGGAGTCGCCATGAAGAGAGTGCTGGAAATGCGGTGACAGACGCCGGTGGCTCGAGTCCATGATGAGGTGAGGTAGCACAGGGTATCAGCGCGAGAAGCAGAAAGCAGACGAAAGAATATCTCGGCCGCCCGCCCCAGACACTGCTCGCACTTTGCAGAGAGGTGAAAGAAGGCCGTCTCTTTAATGTCACCGGGCCGACATGGCGGCAACGGTGAAGTCGGGTACCTGGGACGTGACTGCAGCAGCAGGCAGCGGTGCTGGTATGACGTGTCTGACAATGACGGGCAACGCGCAGGAGAAAAGAGATTGCTGGGACATGAGAGAGGAGTCAGGATTGGCGGCGACGGGGGAAGTGAGAGGCTCGTGAGGTTCTACAAGCGTGATACGTGCAGGCCTGTCCCCAAAGATGGCACACTCTGGTCAAGCCATGGCAGGCTCTGGGCGCACGCCGTGGGGCAGCAGGGCTGGGTGAAGCGACCAAAGGAATTACTACGGATTACAGCAGAGAGAAGAAATATGACGACTCGGAGCTGAAGGGAAAAAGAAAGAGCGGCTGCTCACCTCCATGCTGGGTAGCAGTGTCTTCTAAAGGCGCACGGCCAGCGGTAGAGATGTGCTTTGGGCCGCACCCCCTTGGCCCTAGCCCAAACGACACCAGGCACTGCGCTGGTCAGAAACGGGCTCGACGGTGACAGGTTATTTCAGAGCGGACCTGCCTGTGCCGGCCGCGCTGGAACGGCGGAGGAGAGGGTGCACAGAGCGGGCCTTTTCGGCGGTGGCAGCTATGAGCAAGGATTTGCTATGCTGTCGCTGGCTGACGGGCGGACCGGCTGGCGACCGCGGCGTGCCAGGCGCAGAAGAAGAAATCGTCGCCACGCGCGCGCTGCAGCGGGCTCTAGGGCTAGCACTGCAAGAATGGGACGAGCAGCTCCACCAGACACGCGCGGAGGAGGGTTTACTGGGGAGCATCCACGCGGGCGGACGCGGTGGCTGCCTTTGGGTCGGTCGCTTAGGCTGCTCGATCTTCAGGCACCATCGCGCAGCCAACACACGAGCCGCATGCCATGACATGTTGATGATCCCACAGCGCCGGACGGCGAGCCTGCTGCTGCAGCACGCTCCGGAGGATGCCTCCGTCGCGAGCAGTCTGACTCGAGCACGGCTGCGTGCGATAAACGCTGTGCTGTCAGCGACGCATCATTGCTTGGGCGTTGGAAGCCTCTCGGGTCCGTCCGGTGCCTAGCCCTCGCACAGCATCGAAACGCTGTTTTTGAAACCCACGCGGACATATCAGACCGCCTGGTGTGGAGGGCTCTCTTGTCTGTGGTAGCACGTTGCATGCGGGCGAAGTGAGCCATCAGATATGTCGGAGCGTTTCTTGCCTATTCACTGAAGCCTATCCCCAGCAGCTGCCTGCATGAAGCACTGCACTATAGGGCGACGCGCAGCATAGAAGCCAGCCAAAACACTTATCACTATCGATTCCGATTAGGCCGGGACTGTGTGGTACATGGGCTGTCAAAGTACCGGTACGACGTTGGACGTCGTTGAAGCCTGATAACGGATCGACAGGATCCGCACCGAGACGACAAGGCCCTGCCTCACCGACTATCACGACTCTTCGTCTTGCAGCTTACCCTCATTAACAGCTCTGCTATGCTCTGATTACCAGCCATGACATATACAGGACTCGCATTCTAGGCCAGTTGTCTCACTAACGGGCTCTGCTTGGTACGGAGGTACTTCTGCTTGAAAGCTCCATCACAGTCTCGGTTCCAAGAGCCGGGGCAAGTGGGTCAATGCAGCCTGCCTCGCAGCCCTGCAACCGAAGCCGAGGCCTAGGCGGATAAATCAAGCTATCAGACCTCGATATCATCCAGTCCTTGAACGACATCCCAAGTACCGATACACGGCGTCCTCAACCCAAACCACCAACCAGGTCAAGCCAGGCAACTGTCAGCACACGAAGACATTTGCAGAAATGACGCTCGTTGACTGATGAAATTGGTATTCTCGAAACTGTAAACACCGCTATCGTTACACCGTATCAGACCCAAATCCAGGCCAGGACATTCACCCAGCACACCACCTCTTGGTATCGTCTCAACAGATGTAGTAGAGCCGCCCGAGAGGCTCGAGCTTGTAGTAGGAAGCTCACGCAAACGAGACGCAGCGGTGATTCTGCAGGCGTTGCCAAATGCGGTCTGGCATCCGCGATTGATCCGGCGGTGACCCTTCCGCATCATACATCCCATTAGCCTATCACACCACTATCCAGGCCGTCCCCAGCACATCATATCGAACAGAAAATCATGGCATCGTCTTTCATCAACCCACCAACTCCCCTCTTACTCGCTTCTCGTGACTTCGGCTCCTAGAGAACCCGCAGCTAGTTGTCCTAATCCACCGGTGAAGAAAAGAAATAGTGCGAGCGCAGTGCTCTCACCACCAGCTATAAAGTCTTCCTCGACAGGTGCCCCATCAGTCTCGGTCTCTTCGACAGCTCTTCTCGTTTGAGTCGTTGGCTCGTAGGCGTCTTCCGCGTCCGAATCAATGTCAGACCTAGCTCGTCGCCTAGTGCTGCGTCGAAGGGCACCCGCAGGGGGAGACACGGTATGATCAACGTCATTGGGCGCATTCTTCTTCGGTCGTCCACGCTTCCTCGGGGTTATTGCAGGAAGGGCTTCGTCTCCTTCGACCTTGTGGACGGTTTCCTCAATATGCTCTTTGAAAGCTACGTGCCTTTCCGGTCTTGAAGGTGCAAGAAATGATAACCAGCTGTTTTCGAGTATGTCGCCGATCTCAAGCTGTCGAACAAATGTCCAAACCAATAGACCGGTAGCAGTGAAAGCAACATCGCTGGCGAGAAGGCTGATGGCGGGATGTCCGCTTACATTTTTGAGTCTCTGAGCTGTTATATTCAGACCTTGGAGGAACCGGTTTTCCGGCTGTCTACCAATTGCATGTTGGAGTCGATCCCACACCACGTAATGCCTCTGTGGGGTGTTGACCATTAAGGTCGTGAAACCCATCCGCAATTGAAGGAAGAGAGCGGCGATTCCTAGAAAATGAAAAGCGCGCACAAAAGAACGATGCGCGGCCGTTTTGGACGTATGTTGGCGTCCCAAAACCACTGGCACAATCTGGGACAGGTTAGTAATTTCAGGACTCGAGGACTTGCTTGGGCACTTACCTGCGGCGCCAACGCAAGAACCAGAGGCATTGCAAGATAGCTGACGCGTAAGAGTATCACGTTCGACTCGCGAGTCAACAAAGTTGGGAGATAGTTTATGACGAATAAAGTCGCGATGGCTGGTACGTAGAAGACGGAGGGCCTAGGCGTAAATAGTGCGTCATGCCGGGGAGAAGCATCGTCATGCACAGCGAATGGGGTGAAGAGCATCGTGACGAAGAACAGGTTCAGTGCAAATCCAAGGCTCCCAATCCCACCAAGGAGAATGAATGCGGCTATCGTCTTGGAGGGCAAGTTTCGTCGTCGGCCTAGTCCATGATCAGTTCTCGTTGGTTTCGTATCGAGGGCCGCGTATCGCGTCGCAAGCGACTGCTCTTACCTTCAATGCCCATGAACATAGCAGAAGTCGCAAGGCCGACCAAGTGCTGGCCAGTGTATAGCAATCCTTCTGGCGACGCCACAGCAACAATGTCTGTGTCGGTAGCCAAGTCGGTATCGCTCCACCAATCGCCCAGCCTCCATCGCCCTACACCTTCGTCTCCGGTGCCATACCACCCAGTCCACAGGCTGCCCGGGGCTTCGTGAATGTCCTTCTCCGCCCACTCAAAGTAGGACAGCACGCGCCACGCGACACTGAAAGTGGTAACGGAAGCGAGCGACAGGAAGGCGAGAGCAGAGAAGATGGCGACATTGCGACGGCGTACGGGTTCCTGGGCTCGGGTGCCTGTCGTTGGGGGCAGAGCGCGCGCGGCGCGACGAATGTTGCGCCCAAGATACACTGTCAACGCTGCGACGGTGGCAGCCTGCGTCGCGAGTATGGCGACGGGGAGCGCGTTGCTCTTCGAAACGGCGTTCGGGTCAAGGGGCGCCATGGCGGTGTCGAGTCGAGTCGAGTAGTCCAGAGCTAGCAGTCGGGCGCGCGGTGCATGCTGCAGTGGTGGGTGTGGTGTTGATGCTGCGCTGGGGCTGGTGGCTGGGAGACGGGAGCCCGGGGAGCTGGTGCTTGTTTTGGTCTGACCAGGACGCGCCTGGCTTGCTGCCCCGCGCATCCATCGCACGTCACCCGGGGACAGCACCCCCAGCCGGGCCAAGCGTTCCTAGCAGAGCTCAGGCCAATCATCACGGCGCGACCGTGGACAGACGCAGCACACGCAGCACACGCAGCATCCACCGTTCGGCCATGTGAAGCCCGTGGTTTTCTACGCCAGACAATGTACCATCTCTTCAAGTCCCTGTACCTGCACGCCACCAGCAAAGAAGGTCCGCCAGCTCGCCCTCGACGCGCCCAGTTGTCGTCGCTGACCACAGTCCACAGAGTACTCCATTCTCCTGCTTGGTCTCGACAATGCCGGCAAGACCACACTTCTTGAGCAGATAAAAGCTGCCTTCTCCGCCAATCATCCTAACCTCAAAACCGTACCCACGGTCGGCCAGAACGTCGCGACCGTTTCGCTGCCCCCACCCAACTCGCTGTACCTCAAGATCTGGGACGTCGGCGGTCAGCACTCCCTGCGCGGCCTCTGGCAGTCATACTACACCTCCTGCCATGCCATCGTCTTCGTAATCGACTCTACCGATGTTGGAACGGCAGACATTGCCACTCTGTCCACAGATGCTGGTAGGGGAGAAGAGCACGGCCGACTAGAAGAGTGTCGATTGGTGCTGGAGTCTGTTCTGCACAATCAGGATGCGGAAGGCGTGCCGATACTGGTGCTTGCAAACAAGCAGGACCGAGAGGACTGCGTCGAGGTCGTGAGGATCAAGGAGGGGCTAGTGAGAAAAGTCTTCGAAGGCGAGAAGGGCGGAAATGTGAGAGATAGCCGGGTCTTGCCCTGCAGTGCACTCACTGGGACAGGCGTGCAAGAGGCGGTCGAGTGGCTCTGTAGCCGGGTCAAGTGGAACAAGGAGGCGCGGCCGCCGGTTATGAGATGACGATTATACCCTTTTTGTATTTGGAAATGCTTTAGCAAGATTTGTGTTATCCGGAAACTCTCGTAGGCTGGTGCGAGCCTCGGGCTCTGGAGAGTGCGTCATTCGTGCGAAGAATCGACTACAATATGCCTTCATTTGCAATGAGACCTGGCACGTGGGCATTAAGTAGACCTCTCACTGAAATCGCATCGCAGCTGGTAACTGGCTGTATTGCCGCAATTAATCGTGATCATGCCCAGCTGGACCCTGAAGTTCTAAGCTTGGGCCCTGTACACCAAAATTCCTTGCCGATCACACACGACCCCAATGTCACTTTACTACGAGGCTGCCGCAACTCTAGCCAATCCAAATAAGACGGGTGGCTCTCTAAAGTCCCGGGTTTATAAGCAGACGGATGTCAAAAGCTCTCCGGCACAGATCTTCGCGCTAATCACGGAGACCTCGAAATGGTCGCCAGTACTGAAGACGATCATTGAACGGAGCGGCCTGCTGCAGGAGGAGAAGAAGGTGGGCACACAGACCCAGTGGTTTTAACATCAACATTGCTAATGCGCAGTCTCTAGTTAACTCCCCTGCTCGCTCTACTCCTCACCCATGATCTACTTCTCGCGAAGACTGGGGTCGCTGCTCCTACGAACCATGTCCTGAAGCTCGCTATTACTCGTCACAAGGCACGTTTGGGTGCTGAACTCACAAAAGTGCGGCTGTTGCGTGGATGTGCCACCCTAGATGCACTCAGGCACGCAGTCAACGATGGATCAGTGGACACAGGCCCGACCGCTCTGCCGAAAGCTCCTGCTCACCCGCGGTGGGTAAGGGTAAACACTCTGAAAACTACACTGGACGAACAGTTATCTTCAACATTCGCTGGTTATGAGGAAACGAAGCATCTAAGCGTGATCATGTCTGCGCGCAGCTCCTCGAAGACGTACTTCATTGATCCTAATATTCCAAACCTCCTTGCGTTTCCACCGAAGATCGAATTGAGCAAATCAACTGCGTATGTTGGCGGCCAGATCATCTTCCAGGACAAGGCATCGTGCTTTCCAGCCTACTTACTAGATGTTGGAGCAGAAATTGGGGATATCATCGATGGGTGTGCTGCTCCAGGCAATAAGACCACACAGCTAGCCGCCATCGTATCGGCCGCTCCTACCAAGGCTCCCAGACATGTGATAGCCTTCGAAAGGGATAAAGCAAGAGCGAGCACGCTGGAGAAAATGGTAAATCTTGCATCAGCGGACAATGTAGTGACTATTAAAGGTGGCCAAGATTTTCTAGCAGCTCAGCCCGGCTCTGAAGAGTACTCAAAGACCCAAGCCATTCTTCTCGACCCCAGCTGCTCCGGTAGTGGCATCGTCGGCAGAGATGATACAATCGAGATACAGCTACCCACCGCACCCGAGTCCATCAAGCCCAATTCCAAGGGCAGCGCCAGTAAGAAGCGGAAGCGAACTGACGTGAAGAGTTCTCATCCTGAGGAGAGCACGACGCTGAAGCTAGAAGTCGACAATTTACCTCACGAGGAGAGCCCTGAGGATAACAACACATCCGATCGACTGACCGCCCTTTCTACTTTTCAGTTACGCATCCTGACGCATGCTATGCGCTTTCCCCAAGCCCGTAGGATTACATACTCCACTTGCTCGATCCATTGCGAAGAGAATGAGAGTGTAGTTCTCCAGGCTCTGCAGTCTACAATAGCAAAAGAGCGAGGTTGGGCCATTCTGAAAAGAGAACAGCAAGTGACTGGACTGAGAGATTGGCAACATAGGGGCATATGGGATGATGGGAAATTGGGCCTTGAGGCAAAAACTCGAGATCACGCAAAAGAAGAGATACTCGACGCTTGTATCAGGTGCGAGAAAGGGACTGATGCTGGCACCATGGGCTTTTTCGTTGCAGCATTCACTCGACATGGTCCGGAAGCAGTAGAACAAAATGAGGATGAATGGAATGGCTTTAGCGACGAGGAAGCCATGGACAACGCAGCCGTTTCGGCAATACTGCAGTCAGAATCCACGCCAGCTTATTCTGAGAAGAGGACGAAGAAGAAGCATAGGAAATGAACGAGGGGTCTTTCGTCATCGGCCTACAATGCATAACTCGGGTAAGAGGCTTCACCGAGCTTTGCAATTACCCCTTCAGCTTTGCTCTAATTCATGTAATTCTACAATCGGACTTGTTGCCAGACCATATTGCTTGAACTTCTTACGGTACCAGTGCTGAGGGCCATATCTAGGCGGAGTTGCAAGTCATTGTCCCGAGGTCCTTGGGAGGTTGTTGGATCACGTGACGGCCGCTTGGGCAAGTCTTCCAAGGTTTGCACAGCATCGATCGGAGCACTTCTCCGACTATAACCGCATCTCAAATTTAGCCAAGGTATGGAAGGTCCGATGACTGAGTGGGATCTTCGATTCAAAGATTGGGGGCCTTTGTTAGGCTGTGCTGAGATGGTGACGTCGGTTTGATGTCAGTCGTAGAAAAAACATCCCACCATTACAAGAGCTCTAGAAAGCCCCTCAAAGAGGAACACACAACCCGCAGCTACCCTACAGTACTTTCCGAGCTTCCAATTGTCTCCTTCAGCCTGCAGATTTCACCTTCAAACCCAACGAGACCACACAAACCACAATGAGCGCAACTCGGAATACTGATGCCGTCATTGGTGCTGGCGGCGAGTTTCACTCACGAGTACCACCATCAGAGCCGATGGAGACGAGTGGTGTAAGTCCAGCTCACTATAATTTTCGTTGTTCCAAGAGGACATCAATCTGAATCTCTTCCTCCTGTCTATTGGAGCGATCCTTGTGCGGGACGATCTACAAAATCTATTCCGAATGGCTTCTAACAATGCATAGCATAAGCCTGGCGTCATAGCCTCGAAGAAGGACGCAGCTCCTGAATTCTCAGCGAAGACGCTGCCCGCCGGTACCGCACCCAAGGAGAACACCTTTACACCGAACCCCGATCTCAACAACCAGAAAATGTACCAGTCTGCATCAGAGACTCTCCAAGGGGCAACCTCACAAGACGTACACACTGGTCTAGGCCACCCGGGCCAAGGTCAAACCAGCTCGGAGCTTCATCATGATGGACAGCATACCCGCACGAAGCAAGGCCTCGGAACCGTCGGGTTGGCACGGGTGAGTGACTCGGCTAAGCCTGTCAATCCGCATGACCCCGAATTTGCCAACCAGAGGAATCTGGAGGAGGATGTGCCAGCTGGAAAGCGAGGGAACGTTGGTGGACCTCCGGCAGAGGAACGAGTCCCCGAGACATTGTAGAAGAGGCGTGGTCAGTGTGGCAGTGATCTCAGACAATCAATGAAGCATCAAACGCTGCAGTCTGCTTTGCAGGAGGAACCTGAATTTCAGTGAACAATCTCAATAGTTTGATTTGCCATCGCTATGGGCCATGAAGGCGTCATTACGGAATACTATACAGTTCAAGGAAACTTTCTAGCTGTAGGCTATATCTAGGTGCCTATTATTTCTCAGAAAGACGAATAAACTAGCATGCGATACTCGATGTCCTTTTGGAGCTGGTTGTTCGCGAGGTTCACGAAGAGGCGAGATCACAAAGGTCACATCCAGAACGTTCACATCAGTCTTGTTAAACGTCTTTTGGAGAGCAGTATACATTATTCTAGCGAAGACTAGAGAAGTCTTTTAGCTGTTCATAGATGCTTGTGCCTCTATGCTACGATAAGCGCGGTATTGTCCCTCCTAGACAGCTCAAGAAGTCGCGACTAACGGAAGTGCAACCATAGGGCAGCATACGTCTATCCACGGGACACACACTGCCTCACCACCCCAACAGCTTTATCCTCAAACATTCTTTACGCCTGCATTTACTCGCACACATCAGACGGTTACTTGATCGTACATTCGAATCCACGCTGACCTGTCCTGTCGCTCAATCGCTTCAGACCACATACATACCACACTACATACTGTCTCCGTTACTGTTTAATTTCTCGCTCCTGCACCAACCGGCAATTGGGTAGTCCAACATGCGACCTGCGCGATTGAAGCAGGCGGAAAAGATCTTTGGACGGAATCCGAACACACTCGCACCCTCTCAGGACACTGTCCCGCAACACGGATCAGTGCGACATGACCTCGAGACGGTAACCTCTGTCGACGCCGAGAATAGCACCTCATCGCGTGGTCATGTATGTCAGCAGCTTTCAACTGGCTTGATGAACTTACCGCTTTGTGAGCCGGAATGGACATTTGTCAAGCCAATACCATACGATCAATTCGGGGACAACATTCAATGCTTCACACGCGGAAATTGGGGCTCATATGCGGCGGACCATCATCTGATCAAGAAATTCACGAAAACTCTCGAACACCTAGACTCGTTTCCTCATTCTCGCCCAGTAAAGCTATTGAAAACCGAAGTACCCGCTTGGCGCACCCACTGGACCATGGCATTCGTGCCGAATATATTGGAGAGTGGCTGGATGATTGTGAACAAGTTGAGCCGCCATTCGGACTTCGGGCCTAAAGACACGGATATTCTGCAATTCTGGTGGCCGGTGAAAGATGGCACAAAGGCACAGCTCCTTTGGATCATAAGGTTGATGAGATACCAAGGAGAGCTTGTGGACACGACGAATATTCGTGTAGGTGACGAGGAGCACAAAACATTCTACGAACTTTGTCTCAGAGCTTTACGAAAAGATGAAGAAGCTGCGTCGGGTGAGCTCATGACCATGACGCTGCTCAACGGCGGATTTGATAAAGAGCTGGACGATCCCACGCCGAACCGTTCTGGAAAAGGACGTCCAAAGCTCCGGAACCCTACAGGCTCGAAGCCGGCTCAGAGGGACAGAACCGTTGGGACGCTGCGATTCGATTTGGTAGTATCTGGGCTGGAGCCCGCATCTGATCTTGGTGACGACATTGCCAGGTTAGGTCGGCTTGATAAGCTCACTGCAAGTAAAGGGCTTCATCTCGATACAAAGATACCACCTGCGACAGAATTCACTCCGCTTTCAAGTCTGCCTCGAAAGCGGTTTGATCGCGTCTATCCTTCGTTTAATAGACCTACCAAGGTGTCTTCCTCATCTCTGAACGACGGGTCTCGATATCATGAATCGGTAGAAACGTCGATTGAAGACACGGCGCAGGTGAGCGGCCCTCTCCTTCCTTACGAATACCAGGAACCTACTAACTGTAGACCATGTAGTCACCAACTGACTCTGAGATACCATACCGAGAGCCTCGTGGCGTTTGTCTTCACATCAACCACGACCCAGAAATCTGCTCTAAGGATCTCGAGGAGATCTTGAGAACAATATCTGGCCGGGCCACTGTCTACAGAGCTTCAAGTATTCCCGAAAATCCAACCCCACCGTCTCGGATCAATTCCAGCATTGTCAGTAAGCAGCGCACCTGGTACGACAGCTACAACGACGAAGCTGAAGCTGAGATTTCCGAAGAGATGAGAAGAATACCTTCGTCCTCGCCCGGCACCCGAGAAGTGTCTAAGACTCACATTTCACACGCTTCTACACGAACTGATATTAGCAGTGGAGAGGTCGGAAGTGGACGTTCAAGCTTAGGTGACACTACTGCCGGAACGAAACGCAGCGGTTCAGAAGAGCTCGAAGATACAGCATTGAAAGCAGCTTCGACTCCGTTTGAGCAACATGACGGTGACGACTCTCAGTCATAGGAGACAATCGCAAGCCTTTCACAGGTCAGCAATAGCATTCATGGTATACCTTCAATCCTTGTGACACCAGTGTTGGAGGTCAGTGAAAACCTCTTTTTTAAGAAGTAAACGCGGGACCAGAAGGAGATGGAAGTGGGTTTCGAGGAACGATTGCATATACGCAGAGCTTTGATGCGGTGGTGTAGGTCATCAGAGTAGCTTTAAATAGCTTGAATCATTGGATCTCTCTTCGTTACCCCCGATAAAGAGGATCCCGTCGACAAGGTTGGTGCAGAAGACATGGAGGGGTCGTTGCCAAGCTACCAGGGTAGAACCTTTTGGTGCTAGACTCCATCGGCTTAGCATGAACGCCAGTTGTGGATGCTATTAGTGTTTGAGAAGCGCAGCTGCCAGTGACATCAACAGCGGCCACGAACCCTCGGGAATGCCCACTCATGTCACTCACTAATGGGGCATACCGATTATTCTCCCACGCCGGCTGCCCCACGAATTCACAAGTGCCAAACCCCATAGGGCACACAGCATCCGGCTGGCTTGATTGACCCCGTCAAACCGCAAAGCGCCACCAGGGCAAGCCAGTATAAGTAGTCCACTATTCTGCGCGTTTTATTCACCGGTTACATCTCTGGCTGTGTGCCTCGACCGCAGCCTTACATTGTTCCCGGATCCCAGCCCACTGAAAACTTTGTTAGTTAGAAGTGCGCGGCCCGTAGTCGGCGGCAACTACTCGCTCAACTTGAGAGATATTTGAGCTAGTCCATCCGCCTCTTCTCTTGAGCATTCGAGGATACTTGGAATACAGATCCTTCTCGCTCGATATTTGATTAGAATCTACCATGTCGAACAAGCCCGTTTTCGTGGCCACACACCCTAGGGCCTGTTCCACGGCCTTTGAGCGGGTATGTTGCTTCAGCTGACACCCCTTCACTACTTTGTGTATCTTCCTACTAACGTAGTCGTAGGTCTTCATGACCCGCCGGGACACTTTACAGGCAGTTCATGAGCCTTTCGGCGACGCCTACTACTTTGGCCCGGAGAGGATCGCGGAGAGATATGAAGACGACGAGAAAGCTAGAGTTGAAAGCGGCTACGCAGATAGCACTTACAAGACGATCTTTGACAGAATCGCTCGCGACAATTCCGCGGTTAGATCCCTTTCTTGCGTTCATTATTACCTTCTATTTACGTCTCCTTTCCGCGTTTGTTGCTTGATGTTGTTACGTCCAATCAAGATTTCCTTACACATCCGCGCTCTCATTCGTCCTTTACTATCCACACGTGCACCCTCCCCACGATCTGACGACACTTGGTGGCTTGTTTGCGTCAGGTAGGAGCGATTCAACTCGCCAGCCAAACGAGATATAGACCCTTGCCGTTCAATCTCGAAGCCAGTTCTACATATGCAGCACAAGCACTCACTCACACACGCCTTCACCCCCCCAAGACCTTTGAGATATGTCCATAGCCCGAGTTTTTTACCCGCGTCTTTACTTGATCATCTGCCAATATTGTTACACGATCAAGCCCGCGTCTCTAGGATGGCACGCACTCACATGATCCCTAGGGCAAGCGAGCCTTCATCAAGGATATGGCTCAGTACTGGATCCCACCCAACGGCAAATCGGCTCAGATCGCTCCCAGTCTTATCGGATACAAGCGTGGGGTAGGAACCGACACGACCAAGCTTCCAGACGCTCCTGTTGCGCCCACCCGGGACGGACCACCGTACCCATTCCCGACCGAAGGCGAGGACGGCAACCCGACGGTAGTTCCAAAGGGACTCCTCGAGAACTTTCACTTTGCCTTCCTAATCCGCCACCCCAACTATAGCATCCCGTCCTACTACCGATGCACTATCCCTCCGCTTGACGAGGTCACTGGCTTTTACAACTTCCGACCTGACGAAGCAGGTTACTCTGAACTGCGCCGTCTCTTCGACTACTTGCGCGAGGTGGGACAGGTTGGTCCCAAACTGGCAGGCAAGTCCGCTACGAACGGCACGAACGGCACCAATGGAGTGAACCACGGTGTCGAGATCTGCGTCATCGACGCCGACGATCTCCTCGACAACCCGTCGGGCATCATTGAGGCCTTTTGCAAGAGCACTGGCATCAAATACGAACCTGAGATGCTGAAATGGGACAATGAAATCGACCAACAAAATGCCAAGGCAGCATTCGAGAAGTGGAAGGGTTTCCATGAGGATGCTATCAACTCGACCGAGTTGAAGGCTAGGACGCACGTGAGTAAAGCCTATTCCTCCCGCATCTGCGGCATATATGATGCGGAAATTACCAGGGCTGATTACTTTTAGAAGAAAGCACCAAAGAGTAAAGAACAATTCTTGGCCGAGTGGACGGAGAAGTACGGCGAGAAGGGCGCGAAGCAAATTCGTGATACTGTTGCCGAGTGCGTTGAGGATTATGAGTATCTGAAGCAGTTTGCCATCAAGCTTCCGTCTCCGAACTAGATGGCTTGCTGCACAGAGCTGTGGAATGATGAACCCACATCCGCTTGGAGTAGTGGATACATGATGAGTATTGGTTTAAGAGCTCGGTATACTGTAAGGCATAAGATAGTGTGCGACGAATCGTTTATTGCATCCAAGGTTATCTTGGTTTGAGCATGTGGTATTGATAAATTGGGAAAGGAGGACATTGAATTGTATCGCTATTAGTTAATGACTTCAACAGACCAGTCCCTCCGCATGATCTTTCTGGCATTTTGGAGTGCGGTCTCTTGAGCTTCCCACATGTGCTGTCGAAAGTCAACAGCGATAGAATGAGCCTCTCAACACCGTCCGTGTGGAAGCAGGACCGACCTTACGGACGATGGCGTGGGACGGAATATTCGCAGAATTCTCACTTCTTCAATGCGCGTCTACGTAGGTAAGGGACATTGGGTCGTTGTTGGCTGTTTTGCTCCAGTACTGATGGATCTTTCCCCGTCGAACTGAATCTATGGACAAGCGCGCATTCTACGATGGCTTTGCCTCTGGGTTGCTGACAGCGGGGAAGCCTTGGGAGGCGGCACTTGTCAGCCAGCTCTACAATTCCTCGCTACCGTGGTTGTCGAGCCTTCCTTCCAAGGTTGACAAGGAAGTAATCGAGGAAGGCTCTGTCCCACACCGACAGATACAAGCTTGCAGGTAAACCATCTTCCTCGACCACACACAGCACCATCACACTTCCATCACTACGTTGTTGCCCTCGCTATCATGCCAATCCCCGACAAACTTCTTCGTGTCGTGCTACAGGGATCTGTACCTGCACTTATAACAGCTGGCGTTGCATACGCACCCATCATTCGTGCTATGAACCGAGGCGCGCCACTTAAAGAAGAAATGATTGAGCTTGAAAAGGAGGAAATCAAACTCTTGAAAGAGCAAGCTGCCAGAGACCAAGCCAGAGACCAAGCAAGAGGCTAAGCAACGCAAACTCCCGCGAACTCCAAGTGATCCGGTCTGCCCCACTGCTGCAGTGTGCCGGTCTGGAAGTGTATTTTTTCAACAAATCGTTTATTGCTTTCACTCGGGCGCCTATTTCTGGGCCCGATCCCATCCTCATCGAATCCATCTACTACTCCTGGGAGTTCATGATCGTCAGCCTGGGGGACGAGATTCCGGCTCCTCATTTGACCGCCCCACCTCTACGACGAAGACATTGGCATGGAACCGCAAGACTAGTTCAATGCAGGTCCTGAATTTCAGTTGTCACACCACTCCGTCATCTTCGCACGACTTCTACTTCATAAGCAGCACAGTCCCGGTATTAGATCGAGCACCTCAGCGCAGTCCATACCTGGGATCAGCGACGTATCATAGGACTTAGACGCCCCAACGAGCATGACTATGACCCTGAACGGACCGCAGGCAATTACGCACACTCTGATTATATGGTTGCACTAATCAACCACGCATTGGACGCTCCCCAGCGTGAGGCGTGGAGATCCTGTGGCCGCTCATCCAAACGATCCGGGACCGACGATGCAGCGAAGAAGAGCACAGCGATCGCATCGGGGCCGGAGACATCGACTTCCAGCTCGCTACGAAATTTGTTCAGCTCCGACGGAACTTATCAAAAGACATCTCTTCCAAACGCATCTTTGACCAGCTCGTCAGTCTGTATGTTGGGGTGAAGGATTCGTATCGTCTCCTTGACCCTTGGATAAGGGATACCACTTCGCGAGAACTGGAGCAGTTAGGTGAACCCCATGATGTCAGAGAGGTACTTTGCGAGTGCTAAAAGGTGGACTGTTATCGAATACAACTGTATACCGTATATAGAACCCTAATATGAATTGCAAGGTTATATAGTCCGTTGAAAACTTCGGGTGTAGTCGCATAAATCTCAGGCCACTACATTGAAAAATGTGGACACCGAAAGAAACATAGTGCACTTGCGCAGGCAACCTTCAAGCCATTTTGGATACACACAGAACCTTATAAAGCTCTTACAAGCCAGCCTCCATCGTTCGCTTACCAACAGGACATCAGGCATATACGGGCGTACGAGCGCGCATTCAACCCTTCTTCAACCCTTCAGCAACAACTGTTAGATACAAGCCAGTGTTACCAATCTGATCTTAGCACCTCCGTGTATCGCTCGTTGACTAGCCTCGCCGCTACCATACATCTCCCTAATATGAAATAGAAAAGTCGCGGTCTCACCCTTTGCAGATGACTTGAACGGCCAGGTCCATATTGAGGCAAACACCCCTCAGTATAATGTGTTCATCGATTGAAGAACAAAAGTGGAAGCTGGACCCAGAGACAACTAATATTCAAATACTAGCAGACTTTACTCATCTTCAATCCACCCCTTTCAAGACTCTCTTACTGCCTTCATAGCCATCTTATACCCACACCACGTCCAAATCCATACCCACAGACCCCTTACTTGGACCATTAGTGTTATCGTCAGCACCAATGAAATCACTTTCAACAACCTCTTCTCCAATATGGGCCCCCAAAGCACAATGATAGTTGTAACGTTCTTGGCTTGTTCAGGTTGTACACTCGTTATGATTAAGTGTCGGGAGTGCTCAAACAATCTTCCGATACAACACAGTGATCATCAGCTAGCAGCGGGGGCTCACAGCGTCAAAATAATATATGTATATTGATTTTAAGATTACGTCCCACTCGAGTCTTCGCCGACACGCAGCCGAGACCAGAGTAATCCGCCACGAATGTAAATCCTACCTACTACCCATACCATACCAGACCATTCGATAACAGAGCTGCCTACCATGGCCTCGACCTCAAGGTCAGGCCAAAGCGTAGTCGTGGTAGCCAGCCTCCCAAACGCCGACAAATGCTCTGTACAAGGGATATATGCTCGACCTAACTCGCTACAATGACCTAGCAACACCTCCACCGACCTCACCAAGCTAGGCTCCTCATTTGAAGAACCAATACTGACTCGAGTACTCGACCGTAAACGCGCCCGTCAACCCCTCACACGTCTTAGGCGCCACACCCCCGGCCGTCTCCACACGATAAACCTCCTTGAAGTCGCCACTCGTGCTATTCAGCTTCAACCACGGCACACTGCCCAGCCCATTCGTGCCCTTGCTGCACCCCGTGGGCGCCGGCGAGCTCGCGTTCTTGGCCGCCTGTATCCAGCCATACTGCGCATTCTCCGTGTCCATGTTGAAAAAGGGGGCTCCGGACGCGGTGAACAGGTGGTGGCCTGAGAGAAGGTGGTCTGCGATTTCGTTGGTGGGCAGGGCGTACGAGAGCGCGAGGGTGGTGATGTTTGCGAGGACGGCGGGCGCGCGGACCGCTTGGCAGGTTGCGTTGTAGAGGGTTGCGATGGCGCCGACTGCTGTGGGCGTTTCGGAAGCGGCGCCCGTCGTGCAGGTGTAGTTTTGCGTGCCCCGGCCAAGTGCTATGTGGGATACTTTCAGACCGGCACCTGGGGCGGGGAGAGGGGTTGGAGCTGGTGGGAGTTAGTCATTGTTGAAGTAGAGGGTATGAAACGGGAGTGAAAAGACGTACCAACAGGCAGAGTGAGAGCGTCCAGGTCACAGTTGCCGTCTTCGAGAGCCTTGAGGGCTTGAGCAGGAATGCTTCTTCGTGATATGAGGTCTGCTATGGAACTGAACTTGGTGGGAGCAGCGAAGAGGACTGTAGGCGCCAAGGCCAGGACGAGTGTGATGGTGTATGAGTATATCATGTCGAATGATAGATGCCGATACCTTGATGTGTCCTCTCTTCTTGGTCGTTGGGATGGAGAGCAGCTGTTATATCCTTGGACAGAACGATGTGTCGTAAGCGTTCGTAATTAAGAGGAACTCGAATAGCTCCAGGCTTTTGTTGACCGCTGACTGATATTATGTATGGTAGTAGTATTGGGGCTTTTTATGTTATAGGGGTGCAACGAAAGCAGATAGACAAGGAAACAAGAGATCCAGATCTCTCTCTAGGAAATATACGGGCAGAGCTTTCACACTCGTATCTTGACTTGGAACGGAATGAGAGAGAGCCGCACTGCAGGTCTTCCGGCCTCGACATATATACACCACAATGCCTGTCCAAAGATCTTCTCGAACCGTTTACTCTTGCCGCCACGATCGGACCAAAAATAGGGCTAATGGTCATCGATTGGTCGCTTCCAGTAGTGGGATCTGTGCACTTAGGCGCTTTGGCCTTGGTTCGTTTATCCATGGAGCCACTTGAGTAACCAGCTAGCCATAAGAAGCAAGCTTCCGTCGCCTCTCCCCGACCCAGCGCGTCCGAAGAGAGTTATTTTGGGGTCAATGGGGACTTTGCGGCTTTATTCGCGTTAGAGTTCTGATATATCTTGGCGAGCGAAAACCTTCCCAGCTCTTGGAAAACCCGTGGTAAAATATTGCTCAAGAATAGACGTGCAATTCCGGGCCATGAGGCATGATATAGTGTGCGGGTTGTTTATCGCGAACCGGGAGAGTAACGATTCTCGCGAGATCCTGGGGGTCGCGAGCCAGTACCACAATCCCAGATCAGTGAAGCCTCCAAAGTTGATCGCCCTCTTCATCGATGCCTAGGCAACGAGGTCGGGAGGACGGCAGGGAAGCAGACCACAAGAATCGTGCCAGCACTGATTCTCCACCTCCGCGCAGAGCCGCCGGTGCGACATCATCCAGTGCAATGCATGAACCCCATAATTCCACTCGGCGCCAACCCGGACTGGGCAGCAGCGCCCGTAGGACAGCATAATAGACCTTAATATAGACCCTTGCAGAGCTCGCAATGACAGCAAATACCGCTCGTCTGGGCGCGTTAGACGAGGGCCAATTGCGCGTCGCTGGCGCTTACTAGCTAGACGATGATTGGCTTCAACGCGACGTGCATCAATGGTATGTTTCATACCATCTTTGGAGGTGGAGAGAAGGGAAGCTCACTGGAAGCCCGAGTTCTGCGAAGATCAAGTATTGCTTGCATTTGCTGGCCTGGTAGGTCACGGTGGGTGGACAGGAGCATACTATTGATCGGCAGGTCAGCTCAGATATCGCGGCTCCATACCTCGTGCCGAGATTTCCTCCTCTGTTCGTGGTCGTGTATCGTGCGTATCTTTTGTGTGATACGTCTGCGTGGACAACGCGTTTTTGTCCCATGGGTGTCGTCAGACTGTGTTCGAAGAGGCATGCCAACCTGGCAGTCCGACATGCGTACTAATACCCTACCCAGGTCTTACGAGCCGGGCATCCTGACCATGTGTGTTCTTAGAGAACTCCGCCTGTTGGAAATAGTCCGAAGTATAGCAATCCGATGGTCTGGACGCATGTGCAGCCTGGATTGCAGCTGCACACTTGCTGACGAGTGATTTTGGGGGACGGACCAAAGGTCTCTCAGGTCTCAGTGCGATCCTCCCTTTTCTCTCTTCTCCTTGAACTTCTCTTCCTGCTGATGCCAGTTCCATCTTTAGACACATCAGTCTCTTTCAGAATCTTCTTTGGCCAGTTTTTGGCCAAGTCGATACGTGATCGAGGGGCGAAGATTTCGAGAAACACATATAGTAGGTAATCAACGATGACGCACAAGCAGAACAACTTGCCGGCCCAGATACCGCACCCATAGTACCGTTTCAAGCGTTCGATGAGAGCGAAGCTCTGGACGCCAGCGCGTCCTCGAGTCGCAGTCCAGCCTCCAGTGGAAGCCCCTTGATAGAATTCATCGTGACTGAGCACACCACTGATGCCGTCGTAGACTCGCTCTGTCCGTTGTGCAATGTCTTGCCACGAATACATCTGTTTTACTTGATTGTGGAACAGCTCCGTCCGAACCTTGCCAGCTCGCAGTGCTGCGATTGCACGCCCTGTAGCTGCTACGATGTCGTCTTCTTCAGGCTTTGCGAATTCGGTCATATGTGTGGGAAGCACCTCAGGGATACCACCAACACGGGTGCACACAACATACAGCCCACAAGAAGCCGCCTCCACAATGACAGTCCCGAAGGCTTCGGTGAGAGAAGGGTGTAGGTAGATATGACCTTGCACCATTACGTCTCGAACCTCATCGTGACGAACAGGTCCGAGTAATGTGACTCGATCCTGTAGCACATGTCGTTCAATCGTCTGCTCGAGATCGATGGCTTTTGGTCCACTGCCAGCGATGATAAAGCGCACATTTGGATGCAGGGCGAGGATTCGGGGCAATGCAGCAATGAGAAGGTCCGTGCCTTTGTTATAGAACAGCCGCGATAAGACCACTATGGTGATGATGTCGTTGGGACTGAGACGGGGCGGAGGACCTGGGGCACTACGGTGATGCGACTCACGGTTGGGTGACCGTGGTCGGAAATTCTCTGCGACAACGGCGTTCGGTATAGCAGACACCATCAAAGGATCCAGAGACGCTCGAAGTACCGTGTTCTCCTTGGACGTATGGCTGACACAGATGACATGATCCACATCACTCAAGATGAACTTCAGGAGCTTGTTTGTGAGGATGCTCGCCGCATCCGCAAACCCAAACAGGCTGTGATCCGTGAAGACAGTCCTCAATCCCATTGTCCGTGCATGGAGAATGGCTTCGAGGCAGAAGCTACTGAGACTGCCATGGCCATGCACAATCTCAATCCGTTCCCGTATAATGATGTTGCGGAAGATGGGGAAGAAGGAGAAGACGGTTGGGAAGGTGGTTTCGCGGTAGACGACAAAGAAGGGTACGTGGTAGACTTTGAGGCTGTTCGTGAGGTATCGGACGCCAGTTCTGCCTGCGTATGCGTGGGTAATGACTATGACTTTGTGGCCGCGATCAATGAGTTTCTGCCCCAGGTCAATTGAGTGCTGCGTATTCTGGCCGGGGAGGACTTACACTTGACAGCTGGTAAATGTGGCTTTCAATTCCGCCTGTGTTCTATGAGATGTTGCCCCCCAATTATGCTAACGCCACACGTACCCGGTTGTGGGAAGAAGAAGTCGCTGACCATTCTGAGCAGACATTAGTCATGGTACAAGCTGGCTGTAGGGATGAAGGGAGGAACGTACGCGATATTGTAGTGCATCTTGAGCGTGGACGAGGACAATTCCCCGGGCCTTGGAAGCTACGGACATACATGGCAGAGCAACGCAGAGGCGGCATTTACCGTGTTTGATGCTGGGAAGCGCTCGCCTCGCGTCATGGGTCCGGTCCATGGTTCACGATCGGCGCAGTGAAGCTCCGCGAAATCTTGGCATCTTGAATTTCTCGAGCGCATCTCGAGCAGCATCGTCGCTACACCCGCGCTGGACGACTGTAATGGCAGGCCAGCTCTATGCGCGCTGGGCTCCCCCCAAACCGGCGACCGCGTCCAAGCCGCCGAATACTGCGCCGTCTCCGAGAACCGCGCCTGGACGCGAGCAGGTCCCACCACAGAAACCGAAGACCAAGAAGTTGGGGAAAGGAAAGTCTGAAAGCAAGAGCGTTGGGCAAACAAGATGCGATGACTATACTGCGGAGAATGATCGCGAGCGCTCGCAAGCCCCGGCTGCAGAATCCCGCAAGAATCCCAAGAAACGGAAGCGGGACACGGGAGTGCATGAGCGCGACGAGACTGACGAGACTGAAGAAGCCACGCCGAAGAAGTTCAGGGGAGTACTATCCAAGTTTGAGAAGTCTTCGAAGCGGCCAGAGGCTGCGAGGGAGGACGCAGACAGCAACCAGGAACAGAACACGGAGCCTGCGGAAGAGCTACATGGTACGTTTGGAGGGGGGGTCTTGAAAGAGTGGGTAGACGTCGTGAACGACTCCCTAAGAAGACTGAAAACACCCAAATTCCTAATTCTCCGTATGGAATATATCCGCGACTGACTCCAGCAGACCTGGTACCTCTACCCCAGCCAGCGCCTGTGCCCGATGCGGCCTTCGAACCAACCTTCTCTACCTTGCCTCGATGGCTAGCAGAGCCGATCACTGTCGACTCATCGAAAACTGTACCATTCACCGAGCTAGGTGTCCATGACAACTTTATCAAGAAGCTAGCGAAGAGAGGCTACGAGGACGCATTGGCAGTGCAGTCGGTGCTGTTACCTATGCTGCACCCCGGCTACCAGCAGCATCTGGGCGACCTCTGCGTCTCTGCACGAACTGGATCCGGCAAAACACTCGCATATTTACTGCCCATCATAGAGGCATTGAAGGACCAGGTCGTCACAACACTTTCTGCAATAATAGTGGTGCCTACACGGCAGCTGGTCGACCAAGCGTTGCGGGAGGCCGAGGATCTATGTGTAGGCACCAAGCTCAAGGTTGGGACGGCATTAGGCAATGTCCCGTTTACGACCGAGCAGAAACAGCTGGTCAAGTTGAGGCCTCATTACGACCCGACGCGGGCCAAGGAACTGCACCAAAAGGCGTCTGAGCAGCTCTTGACAGGTTTCACAGAAGGCGGCATCTACGACGACCTCAGCTCTATGCCTATAGACCATATCCCTCAGTACGAGTCAGGAGTCGATGTTTTGATTTGCACGCCGGGCCGACTGGTAGAGCATATAGAGTCCACGACCGGCTTTCTCCTCCGCTCCGTACGATGGCTTGTCATTGACGAAGCCGACCAACTATTGACGCAAAACTTCCAGAGCTGGGCCACGGTACTTATCGACGCCCTGCATGGAGAAACCCCAGCAGAACTCATGGCCGCGCACGAACGTCTTCGAGCGAAAAGGAAGTACTCACCATGGTCCAACGCTTTACCGCAGAGACAAATTTTCAAGATCGTGTTGAGTGCCACGATGAAAAAAGACCTCACAAAGCTCGGGCTGCTGAAGTTCAGAAGACCAAAACTCGTCGTCGTGGAAGAGAAGGATCAAGGGCAACGGAAGATCACTGATGGCGACATCTTCGAGCTACCGTCCACTCTACACGAGGCCGCCGTGGCTGTCGGCGATGGTTCGAACAAGCCTCTGTACTTACTTTTCCTCCTTCTACGTCACGTCTTTAACACCAATCCATCTGAAAGCGGGAAACCCTCCGAGGAGGAGGTACCGACCTCTCCACAACACTCAGACACCGACTCAGACTCATCTTCGATCGCCTCCGAGACATCGCCACCCCCTCCCTCCCTGGCAAGCAACCCCAACCGCGTCCTCATCTTCACAAAAAGCAACGAAAGCGCCTCTCGCCTCTCGCACCTTCTCACGCGACTCGAACCCTCCCTGACCCCCTACACCTCCACAATGACGCCGTCGTCCACCGCCAAGCAAACCGCCAAACTCCTCCGCGCCTTCGCCTCCGGCAAAACCAAGCTGCTGATCGCCTCCGACGCCGCATCGCGCGGCCTCGATATCCCGGATATCTCGCACGTGGTCAACTACGATATCCCGAGCAGCGTGACGAGCTATGTGCACCGGGTGGGCCGGTCGGCGCGCGCGGGGAAGGAGGGACAGGCGGTCACGCTGGTTACGAAGACGGAGGCAAGGTGGTTCTGGCATGAGATTGCGAGGGGAGAGAGTGTGAGGCGGGGGAACAGGAAGGTAGCGAGGACAGAGTTGAGGGAGAGAGATGTTAGATGGGATCGGAAGAGGACATATAGGGAGGCATTGAAGGAGCTGCAGGGCGCTGTTGAAGGGACTGGGGAGCAGTAAAGAGGGGTGCAAAGAGGTTGAAAATAATCAAGGCTGGTTGGGGTCCAGCAAGTATCATTGATCGATCCTGAGGACCTTTGAGCTCATACACAGATGTCGGAGACAACACGATGGCGCAAGGCTTGCGGAAGGTGGTGTGGAAGAAGCATGCTCTGACGCTGTCTTCATGGAGTAAGACAAGGGCTCCGAGAAGGATCCCAAGGCATGTACCTGTACTCGGTGTCTGGGAACGCTCGAGCGCGGTCTGCAAAGTCCAGCGTCACTAGACAACTACATCGCTACCAAGAGCCCATATTGGAAGGAGACATGGCATGTTTATGTCAGAATGGACGAGCTTGACCGGGCTGAGGAACTCCGAACGTGGAAGGACCATGTTGGAGAGTGGATTCACAATGGCGCGATGCTAAGCAAAATGGTGAACTTCTGGGCAGGAGGTTGACACTGACACCTCCGCTCGTTCCCGTCGTTATATTGCGTCATTCATTTCAGATGAAATCCAAAGGCCATTACGCTTCTGGCTGACCAAACATACAGTATGCACCTTGATAACGTGCTGTAGTCTACTGTCTATTAGGCATCTCAATCGTTAGTTGACGGTCAAAATACAAGATGGCTTGTTGAACAGTCTAGATGATGCCTCATGTTAGTGCATACAGCGCAACAGGCAGGAGCATCTTCTGATAGTCCTATGCCCTCACCATCACCTCGTACCTAGGCAGACCCTGCGTATTCCACATGCGCCCACGGTGCCTACCGGCGAACGATCTGCACACCATCGGCCCTACCCACCAAGTAGGCAGTTCATCGGGTCTCAATGCCTTGCGTTATCCCCCAGATCTTTGCTTTTTGGCTGTAAATACGAACAGTTCGCCAGGTTACACGAGAGAGTAGGCGAAGTCCAGCAGTGGCGTATCCTGCCTGGCTCACTCCAGATTGGCTGCTCGAATGTCAGGCTGTCAGCTCGGACAATATGCTCCCATGACGTGCTTGCCGTGGTACCAGCAGCGCGGGGGTGGAGGAGCAGTCTTCACGCTCTTATGGGTGTCGGCGAATCCGGTGTGTTATTGGGATAGGCAACTCCAGGGCTCGGCGCGTTTGCAATCACACCATTTCCGCCAGCCAGGGCTAAGACGGCGATTCCCATACCCCCCCATCCTCCCGGAAAGAGTTCGCTATGTTTTCGAGGGCGCGAGGCTGGTGGCTGAGTGAGACCCTGACAGATTGTGGAGAGGGGGAGCTGATCGGCCGCTGTCCGGTGAGCACTACGAGAAACCCTGACGGGAGAGGAACACCATGGCGTTCAACGGTACCTACGATACACTGCAGCATCGGGTTCGATCTGTGCTACTGTAGTTGGTGCTATGTATAACACACCGAGGACTCGAGGCAGTGTTGGGACCCGGACGGCGGAGTCAAGCAAAGCTGTGCGCAGCACCAAGACTCTTGGAAAGCTTCTTCATGCGCACACCGCGCTGCCAGCCAGAGCTTGTGTCTTCTCCGGAGTTGCTTGATACCACCAACCTGCAGCGCGTCCTCGAGGATAACGTTCCCTGGATGCCAGATCGGCGTCAAGGAGCATTTCCGAAAAGGGAAGGTCGAGACTGGGCGTCCTGCACTCTGACGAGCATACCACAGCGGACGACGGCATGATAGGCGGTGCGTCTGATGGGCGATTTGAAGAAGAGGCTTGCTTTGAATCACAATTGGTCGTGTGAGCGGCAACGACTTCGAGGAGTGAACCTTTGACACGACATACGCGGTCTAGCGTGGCAGGCGAACTTCTCCTCCTGAACATCATCGTGGGGTTCGGCACAAACGTGCTCGAGCATCCACAACCCCCGTTATCAGCATCCCAGACCCTTAGCACTTTCTGCGGCTTGATGCATGCTCTTAATATGCGATCGGCATTACCAGACTCCCGTGACGGTCCAATCTATCTCCACCACGACAATTGGAGGGGCGACGGAGATTTTTGCCACCTTGTTTCACACCGTTGGCAATTGCGTAGTTCGCTCACTCAAAGACGTGACGGAAGCTCGTATGAGCTTGGGAGAAAAGATGCCTGCTGGCATTGATGCTTGCGAATCTCTACGTGCGCGTCGAGCTGTTCAGTGTTTCGTTTGGAACTGTCAGTCCATCAGTCTAACTGCCGCAAGCAAACCCCGTTTCAACCAGACGCTCTAGCGTGCAAGCACAGCAGCAAACGATCCAACCCCAGATCCCGGCGGCTGTGGCTCTGCGATCCTGAAGCTTGCCGTCTGCCAAGAGGAGGATTAATGCTTGAGGCAGCCGTTCAGAGGCTTAAGTGGTCGCCTGAGCTCCGACCTCCTGCATCATCGTCATTTTGCATCTTCTGCCCGCTCCTGTCGCTACCGGAGGCTTGTAGGCTGTACCTCATGGCCCTGATCCTTCATTTGGGGCTTCTCCAATTGCTTTCCTTTTGCGATATGTCTCTGCTCAGCCGTACTGCGACTTAGAGCCGGACCGCACCGCGCCAGCCTTGGACGTAGTCACACATACCTACAATTAGAACGCAGGCCAATCCTACGGCCCCCCCTTCAACGTCTGGCTCCGTACTTGTCCAGGAAAGGTAGGCTTCTTGGCCGGAGCAATGTCATCGACAGACAATCTCGCCGTTCAAGCGTACTGGGATGCCCACGGATATGGCATGCAGACGCCCGCAGGCGGAGCATTCCCTAATGAAGCAGGTATAGACCCTGCGGTGGGAGTACACAACATGTACCTGCCAAGATTGGGTTCTCGTTTTGAATGGCTGGTGTCTTTGATTGACGATATGATCGTCCCTCCGAGGCAGAGCACTCTTACTGCTGCTGGGTCATTACACCACCGCTGTCCGTGCCCAAAGGCGGACAGCGATGTATAAAGTATCAGTTTGCCCACGCCGACATCTGCTCTCCACCCTCTGTGCTCCAATCCAAGAGGCCCTTCTTACCTCACTCTCCCATTTGCTTCTCGTTGCTTCTGTTCTGGCCAAGCATATTGAGACATACCATCAAGATGCCTTCAATATCGTCCACCTTGACTGCTGCGGCAGTGCTTCTTGGAGCCGCCACCGCCAACCCCGTCATTGCAAAGCGCTCATTCTCCGTTGAACAGGTGGAGCGAGGTCTATATCTACGGAACGGAGCCGTGCAAGCTGCAAAGACGTACCGCAAGTACGGCGTTGCAGTCCCAGACCACATCCAGAGTGCCGCCGCGGCCGCCCAAACCGGCTCTGTGCCAGCAAACCCGTCAGATCAATACGACTCTTCGTACCTCTCGCCAGTCACGCTGGGCAACACCACGGTGCAGCTCGATTTCGACACTGGCAGTGCTGATCTGTAAGTTGCACAATCCATCTGCATCAATGTTCGCCTCTTTTGGTTTGGCACGCCAAGCCGTATTCACCCTGGCGTGCCGATCAGCGTAATCGCGCACCCGCCCGGCGACTTGACGTAATTTTCCGAAGAGCTTTGTTTCTTTGGCAGGGCAAGTCGTGGCGTGGACGTGGTGGACCTGTTGGTTTCAGGCTACGGGCACCCTTGAGGCTTCGGAAATTCGTCTGCGCGGATCCCGTATGACATCCACAAGGCTGTTTACGGCGCCCGACAGATGTTTCGCTGACAGCCTTGAGGCCCCCCTGGCATATGACGTCCAGGCTCGTGCGGCGTAGGGGGGCTGCGGCGTGGTTGTTTTTCGTGCGAATGCATTACTAGTGCGAGCAAGGCTGACTTCGTTGTAGCTGGGTCTTTTCCTCGCTGCAGGCCTCGTCTCAGTTGACCGGTCACGATTACTACAAGGTCGATGCCTCGAAACAGATTTCAGGCGCCAGCTGGAAGATCACCTATGGTGATGGCTCAGGGGCCGGCGGCAAGGTGTATGCCGACAAGGTCGTTGTTGGCGGCGTGACTGCTACCTCGCAGGCCGTCGAGGCCGCCACATCGGTGTCGACGCAGTTCCAGCAGGATCAGAACACCGATGGCCTGCTCGGCCTCGCCTTCAGCAGCATCAACACGGTCAAGCCGACGCAACAGAAGACTTTCTTCGACACCGTCAAGGCTAGCCTTGCCAAGCCGCTCTTCGCCGTCACGCTCAAGTATCACGCTGCCGGTACCTATGACTTCGGCTATATCGACACGAGCAAGTACACTGGCGACATCACGTACGTGACCGTCTCCACGACCAACGGCTTCTGGGAGTTTTCGCCGACAGGCTACTACGTCGGCACGGGCTCAGAGGTGAAGACCACCATTGACGCCATCGCCGACACGGGAACCACGCTCGTCTACCTGCCCACTGCCGTCGTCAAGGCCTACTACGCCAAGGTCGCCAGCTCCCAGAACTCCAACACCTATGGTGGTTATGTGTTCCCGTGCTCGGCCACCCTGCCCGACTTCTCGCTCACCATTGGTGGAGCTAAGAAGACGATTCCCGGCAAGTACATCAACTACTCGCCCGTGGAGACTGGCTCGTCTACCTGCTACGGTGGTATTCAAGATAACACCGGCATCGGGTTCAGCATTCTTGGCGATATCTTCTTAAAGGCTCACTACGTTGTGCATGACGTGTCGTCGACGCCCAAGATTGGGTTCGCGAAGCAGGCTGGTATCTAAGCGGGTAAAGTGAATTCATAGAGCGGCTGTCTGGTACATATGGAGTGAAGGGAGGGGGTGACGGCAGCGAGCTGTGACGGTTCCCCTCTCCGGTGATTTTTTTCTCTTTCTTTGTCAATGTTCTGGGAATTGGATGACTGCATACCCATGGGTGAATACACTAGCCTGGCGGCTTGGGACGTAATGTCAATGAAAGTTGCATGAATCACAATTCGAGACGCGTGCATTGCTGTGTGACAGTTCTCTTTGCTATGGCTTCGCCACTGACAGGAACAGAGCCCGAGCGAATGGAAGACCGGGGTACGATGTGGAGGCAGTGCAAAAAGAGGTCCAGTTTGCGGGGACGTGGTGGTGCTCACTCATTCGTATTGGGGTTTTTGCCGGCAGAGTCTCAACATTTGTCACCCATAGAAGGCCTAGGGGGGCGCACCTGTGGCCTTAATGGGCTTTCCCGGCCGCTTTCAGCGTCACTACAACGGGCCTGGTACAGATGCAAGTCAAAATGCTTTTGCCATAGATCGCGAGCAGTAAGGCTGTAGAGTGACGAACGTGCATGCCATGCATGCACGACACAGGCACAGGTTAGGGCTGATGGAGGAAAATCTCCGCGGAGTGTGATAAGGCTTTTGAATGTCAATCATAAGGCTATGATCGTGCGATCGTTACAGGCTGCGTGGCGCAGAGAGGTAGAAGTCGACTGACCGCACGTGAGCTCGTGGTATGAAATTCCATTTGTGATGGACTATCGTTGACCGCCTCTTGGTCCCTCCATGCTACACTGTCGTCTGAAAATCGACAAGTCGTGCCAGTGGCGTGCTCGTGAGTCGGAGAGTCTTCTTGCGGCGAAAACAATCACTTCATGTCTTTGAGACCGAGCTCAAAGGGACGAAAAAAAGATGTATCTCCCCTGCGCTCTTGACACTAGTAAGGCGAACTCTTCGTATTTGACGCGGATCGTGTCGTTGGACGCCCGTCCCGAAGGGTAGACCCAATTATCTTCCTTATGCCCAGGAACATGCTTGTAGTTAAATAACAACCTGGTCTGCAAACTATTGCTATTCATGCCCAGCTTGTTGTTGGAGGTTGACTAGCCGCTATACAGCCCAGATGCTGGTAAGTGCAGGACAAAGCCCTTTCCGCTTCACTTTTTCTTCTTGTCTTTTTTCTTCTTGCCTTCCCCTCCACTGCTCGCAGCACTTCCGCCAATTTCACCCTGCATCTCTGCCATCATCTCCTGCAGGAAGTTCTCGGATACACCACCTCCAGTCAGTGCTGGCGAATGCAGTGGGAGGATTGGGTTCATCTTCCAGCCCCGCGGGACAGCCGGTTCCGGGAGGGGCTCCTTCGGTGGGGGAAGACCTGCAATTCTCAACCGCATGGGGGTGTTCTTCTGTGTAGGGTGGCCTTTCAGATACTGCGCCATGAGTATGTAGAGATGGTGTTTGTTCTTGATGTGCCTGTTCAATTGCTTGCCGTCCTGCTTGAGCAGCACACGAACCCTGCCAGGGTTGCTCCAGTCTTTTGGATGAGTCTTGTCAGGTTCGAAGACTGTCTGAAGACCCAGACTGGCCGCGCCGTCAGCCATTTCCCTCGCCAGCGGGTTCTCAACGGCGAGTTCATTGCCCACCCGGCGACCGTCCGCCCGGGCCCGGGCCTTGTCGAAGTAGATGGGGTATAGGCATTGGTAGTGCTTGGACTTCTCCCGATCGGATGAGGCTTTCACGGCGGGAGATTGTGGTTGGAGCATCTCGGTCGGCATCGAGGACGAGGTGGGGATTTGCGATGCGTTGATGAGTGTCGGCACGTCGTCGACGTCCATTTCCGGCGGGTCGCTGTCCGAATCGCTGACCTCCTCGACGCGCGGATTCATGTTGACGTGCCTGCGGTGCGACTGGTTTGACTGCAGCCAACGTCAGCTGTGGGCCCGGTGTGGTGGTCGAGAATGGTGGTGAGAAGGCCCAATTGCGCGTCAAGCCACCAGAAAACTCACATATGGGTTCGAGCAGCCACTGCTGTGCCGCTGCAGCGGAGATCTGACATTCACTTCCGGACCAACAGGGAGCAGGTGTCGACTGCGTCTCGGTGAGGGTTTTGGAAACCGTGGGACAGGGCAAGGTGGGGGGAAAGCGGATGTGGTGCCGCGATACATACTTACTGCTTGGCGAGAGTCCCGCCTATCCGCACCGGCCCGAAGACGGCCTAGGGCTGGCCGTTCGGCTTGCCGACAGACCCACGAGCATTCATGTGTATTGGCAAGACCCACTTGGGGCCCTCAAAGGCATCATGCGCACCCATCGAGCTTCTTCCCACCTCCCTCCTACCACCTAGCTCGTCTTCCTTCCCAGAACCGTCACGATCCAGTGTCCCGCTCCTTCCAAGTCCATGCCAGGACCGCTCTCCTCCAGGATGGACCTTCTCCGTACGTGAGCCGCTTGCACGGATGCGGCACAGTCGCGTGGACAGTATCGCCTTGCCCTTTGCCCTGCAACTGCACCCTGGGTCTGGCGTTGCCCGTTGCCTCACTGTTACCGAGCTGCTGTCTGCGACTGTACGATCTGTCACTTTTATCCACGCAAGCCGGTGACCCTTTGCTCAGCCGAGGTGGCGGCTTAGGTGAGTTGGCATCTCTGCATTCGGTTCGTCAATTCGTTTCTACTTCCCTGGAAGCCAGGCCCTATCCCGTCTCGCTCGCTCGTCCCCCAGCGTCTAGCCTCGTGTATTCGGCTTTGAACAGATGGGGATTTGCTCATGATAGCCAATCCTTATGCGCTAGACCCGACCACCTGGTCTCGTTCGGTCTCAAGATCCTTCTGGACCGACGTACTGGGCTGTATGCTCTACCTCTGCCTATCAGAATATGTTGGAACGGAACTAGGCATATACCGGGCTGTATTATTCGTATCCTCCGATGCGTGTCTGGTCTATCACTTCCTGGTCCCGTCAAGGGTCATACACGCGCGATATAGCAGGCCGGGGCTGATGCTCGACATGCCCCGAGCATGTGGCAACGTGAACGATGTGCCATCATGGTGTCGGCACACTAAAGAACGGTGTGATCAGCTCTAGGCCGCACTTCATCTTCTCAGCATTGGGGAGGCGAGGCAGAGCTAGTTTAACCTTCAGTGGCCGCCCGATACGCTCGGTCCTCCCGGCCTGTGGGAAACAGAAATGTTCTGCCCCGGAACCTCGATGCTGTCAACCTCGTGACAAGCACCGGTGTCAAGAATTGTGAGCTTCGATACACAGGACTTGTAGCAACACATTGCTATTAGGATTCGATTGCACCCACACTCTGCCCATCATATACGCGTAGCCAACAGCAATATGATTGGATTGCAGAAAAGCCAAGAGCAATGTCCATGTGAGACGCCGAAGACGGAGCGGCGTGAACAAGGTCTACCGAAAAAGGCCGCTCTGCTCTCCTTCTTCATCATGTCAACCTTGAGCCTATCCGGGATGTTACTGCATGGTCATGTGGTAAGGGCCCCTTCCCTCGCCCACTGTGCCTCCAGTTCACTTCACCACAGACTTCCCTGCACAATTGAATATACCCTGAAAAGCCTCGATCTTCGATCGTGTGGGGGCAGCAAATATTCTGTTTCATCTTGTTCTGGCAATTGGCCAAACTCGATACGCTCATTCAATGTCAAGACCTACGCATACAGGAATTTTGAAAATCGAAGTCGATGTGACTATTCGGAAATGGAATGCCGCATGATGAAGTAAATCCTTCGGCTCCTCCGACCGGACCGGCATATTGACTCTCGGCACGCTCCGTTGCGTATGCCTCAATCCAAGGTCTGGTAATCATCACTAGCCACATAACCAAACCAGGTTCCACAATTGGCGCTAGCGGAGACCATGACGGCCCGGGTTTATCAATTGTCGGTGAAGCCTTATAGGTGTACGGAACGTTTGCCCTGGAGTATAAATCTTCCACGATGACCGACTAAGAACCTGCACGTGTCAAGTTAAGTTCGCCGATTGTTGGCTTCACGGTTTGACCTCTGTGCTAGTTCAAATCACCTTTTGTATCTCCTTTCTACCAGCTCTATAAATTGTTCTGCTGTTTCATTCTCCTTGCAACCAACCCTGCATTGTATTCTACCATCTACACACCCCATCCAACCGGATTTCTTCATTTCCTGCAAACGTCATGGCCCCAGCAGCAGTCACCTACGCTGCGAACAACAGCTGGATTTATGCGGCAGTGGCGGGGTTTAACCGTCATGCCGAGAGCGCGCTGCTCCATCGCAACATCAAGAAGGCCCCTCTGCGAGCTATTCGGGTTGAGGGGAACTGTATCATCCTCGAAGACGGTCGAAGAATCCTTGATGCAGCTGGCGGCGCTGCTGTGGCCTGCCTTGGCTATCAAAGCATAGAGCGCATCAATGCTGCGATCACGCAGCAACAGGGCTTAATGTCCTATGTTCCCTCTCATATATTCACAACGGAGGTTGCGGAGGACTTCGGCAGATTCTTGATCGATAGCACCAAGGGAAAGATGGCAAAGTTCTGCATGTACCATGACGGTAAATAACATGATTCTTTCGTGGTGACCAAAGTGACCGTGAACAGGATCCGTAAGCATGGACGCGGCGGTCAAATTAGCCATACAATACCACCAGGAGAAGCCTAATCCCGAACTCGGCCGAATCAACCTCATTTCCCGGGAAGGCTCTTATCATGGTAATACTGGATTTGCTCTTTCGCTGAGCGGACATCGAGCACGCCGCAGGAGATATGAGGCTTTCCTTCAAAAGGATACTAGGTTCCATCGTATCCCTGCCGTTTACCCTTATCGTGATCGCCTTACAGGTGAAAGTGACGAAGCGTACATTGAACGCAAAGCCAAGGAGCTGGATCAGAAGATCGAGGATGTTGGACCCAAGACTGTCGCTGCTTTCGCCATCGAACCAGTTGGAGGAGCTGTAAGTGGTTTTTCCATTTTGATATTTGCCTTGTCGTTGGTCTTAGTCGCGTCTTGTGTTACACAAATGCAAGCCAACCTTGGCATTGAGCGATGCTCCGATTGGCCTGCATAGACGAAGTAGAGGTACAAAACTGACGGATGCTAGACCCAGGGCTCTACCGTACCTCCGAAAGGCTACCTCAGAGCGATAGAAAAGGTCTGCCGGAAACATGGCGTCCTCATCATCTTTGACGAAATCATGTGCGGTATGGGCCGCATGGGAACCACCCTACACGCATGGCAGCGCGAAGGCGTAGTACCTGATATACAAGCTGTTGGCAAGAGTCTCGCAGGTGGATATCAAGCAGCCGCAGGCATCCTCGTCGGACACAGGATCGTAGACGCCCTGTGGCAGGGGACAGGTGCTTTCATGCACGGGCATACCTATCAAAACCACAGCATGCCTATTGTTGCAGCCTTTGAGGTTCAAAAGTATATCAAAGAGAAGGGTCTTCTGGAAAATGTTCGTCAGATGGGGGAACTCCTACAAGGGACCTTGAAGCAACGACTCAGAAATGAAATCCATGTTGGCGATGTCAGGGGAGACGGTCTGCTGATCACTGTAAGAAACATGATGTAATCAACTGTACACAGCTAACATGCCTACCAGATCGAGTTCGTCCAGGACAAGGCCACGAAAGAATGCTTCCCGCGTCACATGAAAGTTGTCGAGAGATTTTTCGAAATGGGTACGTCTAACTCCAATGCCCTGGAAGTATGCTAATGCTCTGGCTAGCGTTGAATGAACCATACAACCTCCATGTGTATTCGGGCTGTGGTGAAGCCGTCCCAGACAAGGGAGAGGGCAAAGGAGATCATATTATGCTCTGCCCGCCTTTCAATATTACTAGGACTGAGATTCTCAACATTGTCGACAAAGTTTGCCAGCTCATCCACGACTTCGAGTTCTAGCTGGGTTGGCAGGGTCTGCTTCCCTCCTCGGTCTCGGTATTCCAGGTAACTCCAGAATGCATCTCTACCCGGGCACTGAACACGTAGTAGTTTGGGAGGCTGTTCACTCCTTCAATACTGAATCATTCGCGGCATTTCTTTGGCACTTCTAAACTTGTACTCTGCGGTCGAGCAAGGTATAGGTGGTAATCTTTCATGTTTTCTGACCTGTGCACATTTATGGGGCACGTCACTTGACCATATTCTAGAGCGGTAATGGGCGGTTCACTACGATTCTGGCAGGCGGCTTTCTATGCTTTGCGGATACCACAGGGCGGCAACTGCGATCAGTGTGCTTGACTTCTTTCTTTGAATTGTTTATTGTTACCAGTTTCCAGCTCCTCCGCTCCTTTTACTCTCATCTCTTATCCCAGATTGTACCTAGCCTTGCTATAGCACACATACTCAAATTGAATTACTGTATTTCCTATGCGTATCACGAAAAGACGTCGATCTCTGCAGACTTACGGAACAGTAGCACATTGATCAATTGATCTGTATGCTTTCTCGAGCAAAACATATACAGATCCGCCACCCCAGTCTTGGCGTTTGCAGAGAACAACACCCACTTCCACTCCCAGTGCTCCAACCTCCAATGATCAATCTATCAGGTTTCTCCCAACTATTGATGCCCAAATTCCACGCCCGACCTCAAACCAGGAAGTCATTCGCACACCCCGTCCGGAGGCGATAAAACATGACCCTCACTCGGAAGGAGGGGCAACTAGCCCTGCCTCACCAACCCACTCAACGCCGCCCACTTGTGCAAATGACGCGCCGAAACAGCCAAACAGGTGCTTGAAAAGAATCCAAGGGTGGCCCATTGGCGGAACGCGCAAGAATATGCCGGCTGAGTAATGTGGGTGTGTAGGTGTGCGAAGGGAGAGCTGAGCATTCGGTATTATTGAAGGGTGGGTAAGCTCGTGAAGAGACAGGGCTGGAAGAGGGACTCCTCGCGTCTCGCCCATTACCCACCAGGTTTATCGCTTGCTCGCTCGCTCGCTCGTGCCGAGCCTCGCCCGTTTTCGCCCTCTGCACAGGCCCACAGGACAGTCACAGTGCAGGCTGGGTGCGCGGCTTCGAGGCCATGGCCATCCGAGCGCCAATCTCAGGTCAGACTACAAATCCATCGGCGCTCACAGATCATCTGGGCACTCGAGTTACATAGACACACGTGACGCAGATGCATTGCCGTGTCCCAACATGGTTGTTTCGGTTTCAAGGTAGCAGTGGCTGCCGAAAGCAAATTATAGCGATGAGACGAGACAGCCCGTTTCGACAGTCTGTGTGCCATGGCCTCCTTTCGATGCCCTTTGGGACGTCTGGCTGGCGAGAGTTTCACGGTTGGCCACCGTTGTGACATGGCCGTCGGCGTTGACAAGGCGCGGTCCGGCGCAGAGGAAATGCCCCAGTCTGGGTCGCTAAAGCCGCAACCGTGGAAACGGCTGACTGTGACCTGGACTGTCCTGTTCAGTTCTGCTCTGCTCTCATAGCAGGCTGGCAACGAGGGCTGGCGGGTTGCCTCGCATGGCGGAGCAGCTCTCCGCAGCGGCTTTGGGCGCGACGCAGTCCAGCAGAAAGGGCACGGGGAGCGACCCGCAGGCTGTCTACTGTCTGCTGTAGGTGCCCTCTCTGGGTGCGCAAGCGACCGAATATTAAGTGGGATCGGGCGGCGGCCTCTGGTCGGGTGAATTGAGCGGGTTAGCACTGGGCCTGTCCTCTGCAAGCGCAGACGACCCTCATATTGCCGTCGCACGCCGCGGCGAAGAGGCCTGGATACTGGCCTGCTGCGACGAGCAGATGGCAGAGAGAGAGAGAGAGAGAGAGGGTGAAGCCGGCGGACGCGCAAAAGCCAGCCGCGAGCAGGCCACTTCTCTGCGGGCGTCCAGCGTTGCTACGGCGCGCGACTCGTGCTGTTCCGTGGCTCCCCCAATGACGAGTGACGACGGCGCCGATTCCTAGGTAGTTGAAGCGCTAGGACCGGCTGGGGAAGACGTGCTCTCACCTGGGCAGAGGGCACTACCAGAGCACTCCGCAGCCAGAGAGCCTTTCGCCAGCCCACCACGACATCACCGCGCTCTGGCATGTCCCATTCTTCTTCTGCCAGCGCTCCAACGACCGCTCCATCGTGCCCGCGCTGCCCTGGCCGTCCCATGCGTCCGCGCGCCGCGGCCTGAAGCCAACAGCCGCACGCTCCCTCGACCGGCTGCTCCAGCGATAACGGCACCTTCTGGCTGCCTCGAGAGCGCTCGTCGACGTCTCGCTGGGGACCACGCCCGCCGCTGCATCAGACGGACCCGTGGACCCACCAGCCGCTCCGTACACCGCCGAGCGACCTCTCTCACCAGGCCTTCCGACGCTGGGCGCTCGCTCGCCTGCGAAGAAGCTGCGTTTCAACGTCGACCCTCGCACGCCGCCAGACCGCAGAGCCACCATGTCGACGCCCTCGACGGCGACGGCGACGCTGCCGCCCCATCACCAGTTTTATTCTCACCACCAAGCATACCAACCCCCCATCTCCAATGCCCAGCTCGCCAACGGCCGCATAGCCAATTCCATGTACAGCGGATACGCTAGCGGCACGTCAAATTCAGACCTGCGTCGGACCGCAACCACCCACGCGAGGCAGGCACCGCACCTGCCTCCCCTTTCGCACGGGTCTGCCTCAGACTCTGGCAGCATGAATTCCGGCCACCCGGGCCAGTCCAAGCGGAACCCCGACTGGGCTGACTTTTACAAGAACGGGCTGCCCAAAGAGGTCATCGTGATCGACGACGACGACGAAGAAGAGTCGGCGCCATCGCGACAGGCGCCGCGACCCGCACAGCCCAGCAGGAGCAACCCCAATGGGTCGTTACGGCACACAGACAAGAAGCGGAAGACCACTGCGTCTACCGCCTACGATCCCGTATACAACCAGCACACTTCGTACTCCACCACGCAGACGCCCTACTACGACTCCCCCAACAACTCGACCTCCACCGACAGGACCACGTCCCTGAACACAACGGCCCCTACCTCTCTCGGCTCGAATGCAAGCGCCGGGCAGCACATCTCGCCACTGGAAGCGGGCGTGGTGGGCCAGAAGCGCAAACGTACGAGGGCAGCTGCGCAGGATGAGGCCAAAGAGGCAAAGCGACGAGAACTAGACCACGACGACAACCCCTTTAGCCTCTACCAGCCTCCACCGAACCCAGTCATCAAAGCCAAAGACGTTTATGTCCAGATTATCCAGGACGTAAGTTGGTCCTTGCGTCTGATTGTCGCTTACCAGTACTGACACCGCCACAGAAGTCTTACATGAAGGATCAGAAAGTCGACGATGAAGATGGCCATTACATAGTAGTGACCGATGCCGAGTTGACAGAACGATGTATGTGCCGAATCCGATGACCGCAAGTGCCATGCTCACTCTCTTCGCAGACAAAATTGTCAAGCTGCTGGGTCAAGGCACCTTCGGAAAGGTCGTTGAGGCCTTTGACAAGAAGACACGCAAACGATGCGCCATCAAGGTCATCCGCTCTGTTCCAAAGTACCGCGACGCCTCCCGGATCGAGCTCCGGGTATTATCGACGCTGGCATCGAACGACAAGCACAACGTCAATCGCTGCATTCATCTTACAGACTGCTTCGATTTCCGGAATCACATATGCATCGTCACGGATCTCTACGGCCAGAGCGTCTTTGACTTTCTCAAGTCAAATACGTTTGTTCCGTTCCCAAGCTCCCACATACAGAAGTTTGCCAAGCAGCTCTTCACCAGCGTAGCCTGTAAGCCGCACTTTCCTCTCCATGTGAGATTTTGCTAACGTTGATAGTTTTGCACGACCTGAACCTCATCCACACGGATCTAAAACCCGAAAACATCCTGCTGGTCAACAACAACTACCAGACCTTCACATACAACCGGACAGTGCCTTCTTCATCGACAACAGCGAACCGCACCGCTCGACATCGGAAGGTTCTACTCGACCCCGAGATCCGACTAATAGACTTCGGATCCGCTACCTTCAACGACGAGTACCACTCGTCCGTGGTGTCCACCCGCCACTACCGTGCGCCAGAGATCATTCTTAATCTTGGGTGGAGTTTTCCATGTGACATCTGGAGTATAGGTTGTATTTTAGTAGAATTCTTCACCGGCGATGCCCTGTTTCAGACGCACGATAACCTCGAGCATCTAGCGATGATGGAGGCAGTGTGCGGTGGCAAGCTGGATAGGGAGATCATTCGACAGGTCTACAAGAATGAGCGAGGCTCTTCACGCAATTCGGCCTCATCGTAAGCACATCTCGCCCACACTATGGGACTCAAACTGACTATACCTTGCCGACTCAGGTACTTTAAAAACCACAAGCTGGACTATCCGAACAACGACACCCCGAAGGCTTCTAAGAAATATGTCAAAGCCATGAAGAAACTTCCCGTACGTATTCCCAAGACAAGCTCGGATGCTGGCACTCCGTACTCATCAACCCTGCAGGAAACTATTCCTCCACACACCACTTTTAACCGTCAGTTCCTCGACCTGTTAAAGAAGATTTTCGTGTACGACCCAAAGAAACGGATAACAGCCAAGGAGGCTTTGCAGCACCCCTGGTTCAAGGAATCCCTAATGGACGACGGTACCGAAGCCCACAAGATCCGGCTGGAGAGGGAAAAGAAGGCGAGGCGGCAAGCAGAAGCAGAGGATCAGCGTCGGTTCCAGCGGGCGTTTTGAGTACCCATGGTGACGCGGTCAACAAAATATCTTATACAGTACGAGTAATGTACATGACAGGCGGGCACTCTGTGGGTGGCTGCTGCATTGGCTTTGGTGCTTTCTTCACATCTTCTGCATTTACGACGGCTACATGAAGCATGGAGGATCCCTTGTAAAGGAACAGGGTCTTATTGGCGTCCTTTTTTTGCGATTCATTCATGCAACGAGAGCTCTTTTGCCGTTTGCAGCGGTGTTACCATTCTTCTTGTTGGCTCCTTCTAGCTTACTTTGTTTTGAGCTTTTGGAACGAGCCTCTAGCCAGCTCAGCAAGCGCTTTTTGGGAGGGGCTCTGAATAGCCGGCGAGAGAGAGGAGTGAGGGCAGGTGGGGCTTCTTGCTTGCTTGCTTGCTTGCAGTTCGCAATTTGGTGTTCCTATCAAATGGGATATCTTGTTACTTTCTTCAAGACAGACAAAATCGCGCGATGGCTCGTCATAGAGGTTTCAAGACAGCGACGGCATAGTGGGGTCGCTTGGGTTACGACGAATCGCGACGACTATCCTATCCTACCTCGTCCTGGATATTTCTATCATGAGCGTGCTTGCGTAGGTTGGGGCAGCGCTTGGGCTTGAGGTTTGCTTGGAGATCACGCTGGAGTAGTGCACTCGCGTTGAAAAGTGAGAGGTTCAGGTTGATCTGATCTTGCATGGTCGGTTGGAGAGGATAAGAGTGGAAAGGAGAGCTGAGCAGAGCAAAGATCAGTCGGACGTCTCGATTGTTACTATTCTATTTTGGACAAGGCAAGCAAGCAAATCGATGAGGTCTACCGTATGATTTCGCAATTTGTACAATGGTGCCAATCCCGAGAAATGAGACTTCTTGAGGTTGATGTGTGACTGGAATAAACAAAGGTCAGAGTCTACGGTATACTTGGGCTTGTGGTTTCGCCGACGAAATCCTGTGTCTCGTACTCGTGCTCGTGCTCGTGCTTTTTAAACCGTGTCCCCCTCTCGAGCGATCGGCATCTGTCTACCTACTGTAGCCCACCGCACCCATCCCGCCCGCGCTCGTGATCGGTGAAACGGGAAGGCCAGTGAGGGGTGAGCTTGAGGGGTTGTGTGGACGGCGCTTGGCACCTGCCGGTTACGACGCGGCCTGAGGCTGCTTGGGACCGTTAGCACCGCCATAGTGGAAGGCTGGTGAGCGGTCACGTTGGGGTGTTGGTATAGTACATGTACGGTCGAGGATGCGAATAACCCTCCCGTTCGACTAGACTACCTTCTGTGGGGTTGGGACGGGAGAGGAGAGGGAGAGGTGGAATGGGAAGTATAGGCGAGAGGCTGGTTTGGGTATCGCGTTGGGAGAGGTGCAGGGATCTTGGCGGAGTGGGTTGTGCACGTGTTGACGCGGGACACGCACGTAGCACGGGTAAACAGTACACTTGCGCGTCGGGCGCGAATGCGATTGCAGCACAACTACGAACCAACGCGAGGGTCAATTTATCGGGAGTTCTTCGGGAAGTGAGAGGCTACTCACAGACAGCGGAACATCGAGCAAAGCAGCCAAGTTGAGAGCCGGAAGAGACGAAGAGGAAGAAGAGAAGACAACGGGCGGCAGACAGCAGACCGACAACATGGCGACGCAGAAACAGCAGGAGAACATGCTCCTCACAGAGCACTTCACATGGCCACCCATCGTACGGAAACTCTCCTTGCCTGTCCCCAATTCCAATCCGTACACGCCCAACTAACTACGCCCTCAGGCCCTCCTCGACGAAATAATAAACCACATCAACGAAATCCTCTACAAATGCACCGAAGCCATGGACACGGGCCTCTCCTCCGCACCTCCCTCAGCCCTAGGGTTCGCCGAACGCGCCGCCGCCGAGGGCCAAATGATTCCCGTCGACGAGGACGGCAACGAAGAGTACCCGGGCGCGAAGCTGGAGATTGAAGAGGGCGTGCTGAAGCTCGAGACGCTCATGGAGAACGCGGTGGATAAGAATTTCGATAAGTTGGAGATCTGGACGTTGAGGAATGTGCTTTGTTTGCCGCGGGAGAAGGATGGGGGTAGGACTGGGACTGGGACTGGGACTGGGGATGGTGGCTTGGAGCAATGGATCAGGTTGGGCGGGTATGAGGTATGTTTACTTGTTCATCTGCATCTACATCTGCATCGCTTCACGGACGACTGAGAGTCGAGTGGCGTCAATTCGCGTCGACTTCGCAAGCACAACACCTCTCACAAAGCCAGCTCCATCACAAGTCCCCTCCTAACATGCACTAACACCCAATCCTCTCCACAGGACCTCCCCACACCCTCCAAGAACCCCTCATTGACCCCCGAATCCCTCCACGCCCTCCGCCGCAAACTCCAAGAAACGCAGACCCTCCACGCCGCCCTCCTTGCCGAGAAGGCCCGCAACGCCGCGCAAATCCAACGCCTCCGCTCCCTTCTCCAACCCCAGATAAAGCGGGAACCGCGCTCCAGCACATCGCCCTCGAAGAGCACCGCGAGCGCAGAAGCGCCCTTCGCATTCCTAACGCACAGCGATGGCTCGAGAGCGCTGGGCATCCCGTCACTCCCACCGCCCCATCAGACATCCACAGCCAGCCACAGCCACGGCAACGGCAACGGCAACGGGAACGGAAACCCACCAAACGCAGCATCCTCCAACAACCCCCTAACAACACACACCCAATTCACAACAAGCCAACTGCCCTACCTCCGCAAGCTGCTCGCATCCCTACACCCGCACCTCGCAACCACTGCCTTACCGAGCCGGTCCGACGGCGCCAAAGAAGAGCTCGCGCGGGAACGCAAAGTGTACATTGAGAGCCAGAGCAGGCGGGTTCTGGAGCAGGGTTGGGGAAGGGGTCAGGTATCCTGTGTGGCTTCAGAGAGTGATACACAAGTTAAACGAGCTTTGTGAAGCGGTTTTGTTGGCGTCATATCAAGGTTTTCTAATTATACTTCTGACTATATATGAAGTGCTCTAATTATACTGTGGACAACTGCTTCTCGAACAGCCCCTAGCGACGACCGATGACTGCTTCTCGGTAGCCCCTAGCGGCGACCGCCAGCCTGAATTGGTGGAAACCAGAACAGGGTGAACGTGACGAAGAGCGGCAAGGCAGTAGCGATCTTGCCAAGCAGATCAGCTATAGCGGCATGATCCCCATTATGTACAGTTTCCCTGATGTAGCGGGGTACAACCATCGCCAAGAGGGTAGCACTTACCCCCAGGCAGAGCGTCATGAACAGGTAGACCCAAGCCGGCAGCCGGTAGGGGTTGCTCCTCCAGCGGTCTCGCTGGGCGCGACAATCGTACACGAATGCAAGCCAGGCCCCGACAATCGCGTCCTTTGTGCTCTTCAGACCCCAGTAGCCGTCTGAGAACCATAGGACGGTACTGAGCACTGGGTTTGGCTCATGCCGGTTCTGCCACTGGGTAGGACGGAAGCGCCATGGGCGGCCGCGGCGGGTGGTCAGATGGGACTGGTCGCCATTCCGCGTCATGGACCACTTGCGACCTGTCTTGTCGAACTCGGTGATGCTGCAGAAGCCGGCATTGTGGTCGTCGCGGTAGATGATATACTCTGACAGTTTGTTGCAATGCTTCCAGATTTTGGCCCAGTACTCTTCATCATCGTAACTGTCTTGGACTTGCGGAAGCTTACGCTGGGTCATCATCCTTGATAAGGCTAGCACGACGGGGGCATGTGTGACGATCAGTATCGTCTGCACGTCGCCGACTGCGTTGCTCTGATACGTGATCGCGTCGATGGTGAACTTGGCGCGCATGAGGAGAGTCCGATGCAACTCCAGCTTCCAGCCACGATGGGGTGGGACGAGGAGGAACTTGTAGCCACGCATGGCAAAGTCGAAATGTTCCTTCAGCTCGCTGGGGCGGGTAGGCTTCAGGACATGGTGTTGGCCAACGCAGAGGAGCTCGACATCATCGAGATCCTGCCAGTCCCTTTCACCAGTCAGCTCTATCACTCAACAATAGGATGGTGCAATGACAGACCTTAGACCAGGCTCCACCAGCACTTTTGGAATCTTCCCATACTGCGTACCTTGCAGGGCCAAGATGGCTTGGACCGTCTCGAGACTCTGCCAGGCAGGACTACAGTAGATGGCGTCGATAGGCCTGCCTAGATGAAGGAGCTCGACAGCGGTATCCCTGGCCTGAGCAAGTCCGTTGTTGGAGAGAACAACATCGGCGGGGTTGCCAGTCGGTGACTCTGCAGTACCAACGGTGAAAGGTGGTGCAACATCAGCAGTCTCGGCATGACGAATGACAATGAGTTTCTCGACGGGCATGACGAGAAACTGACGAGCGAATGGTTGTGTAGTGTTGTGAGTGGATAGATCAAAGGTACGTCAAAAGATCGAGGTGACGGAAAAGAACTTTGCCAACTGATGGAGAAGAGGGAAATGGAGGATGTTGGAGGGAAGATGGAGGATGCTGGACGAGTGGACTCTTAAGTGTGAGTAATGTGTACCTGCCAATCGGGCATTGGTCTGTTTGTTTGTTTGTTTGTTTGTTTGTTTGTTTGTTGAGATGAGGGGTGGTCATCGTTCCTACCACTTCGGCCAGTAGCAGTCGGAAGAGTCAGGAAGTGAGGACAGTCCAAGGTCAGAAGTTAGGAAGCTGTGACTACGAACGTCCACACCGATTACCTCGGAAGTGAAATCGGAAGAGTCAGGAAGTGAGGACGGCCCAAGGTCAGAAGTCAGGAAGCTGCGGCTACAGATGTCCACTCACCGACCTCTGCGTATATCGATCGTCGAAGACAAGAAAACCTTATGGTAAGTGAAAGTAACAATGGCAACTTGGAGAAGCGTACTTGAAGCATGTGTGCAAAGTGAATTTACATTTCATTACCTTCTCGCCATCGGATTGGCTAGGCATATTCATTCGTAACATATAGGTATCCCATTGTTGCACACAAGGCCACGCCCTCGCTTTCAAACACTGGTCAAATTTCATTGGAACACGTTGTCCCGAGAGCATTGTCGCAAGCATAGATCGCACCAACTGCAACTTCACTCTCTAACTCTTTAGTCTAACGTATATTTAATATCTCTACTTAGTTTTACAACAGCGTCGGATGGGTGTTTACTCCACTGAATCAACTCCTTCGTACTTTGACATAATGGAGCAGCTAGTCCCCATTTGACTCGGCCTCCTCCCTCTTCTTCTGCGCCAGATACTGACAGAATTTGCTCCTTTCCCTAATCCTTGGCCCAAACTTCAGAAATGCAAACGGGACACCGCATAACGCAACCGCCAGAAACCCCAGCAAGCTGCATGCCCACGGCACGCCCAGTGTCCGATACATTGGTCGTGCGGCAAATGGCAACACAGCTCCAAAACTCGAGCGCGTAAACGACGCAGCGGCCATGGCAGATGCAGCGAATATCTCGTATGCGTCTACGAGATAGTTTAGCAGAGCCATGAACAGGCACAAATACCCAATTCCGAATGGTATCCCGGAAAGGACTGGGGCAATCCAGTGGATGTCGGTCCGCGCGGTCCACCCTGCCCAGAAGAGAGATATGACGAAGAATGGTCCCGCGATGCAGGCCAGAGGTAATCGGCGCATTTCCTCTGACTTGGCCCAATCTTTTTGGAGTGTTTGGGCTCGGAGAAGGATTTTATCCCAAGAAAGGTAGAGGGCGGCAGAGATGACGGCACCAATGCCGATGGGCATAAATGCAAGACCTGTTCGCATGGGGTGATTAGCAATGGCATGGTAGGTTAGGAGACGAGAGCTAACCTTGTTCACCGGCGTTGAAGCCATATATACCTGTAAATATAATGGGGTAAGATTGAAAGAAGATGTAAAAAATAGCGTCTAGTGCTGTCAGCAAGGGTTTCGTTCTTTGACGGTAGGGGTGCCTACAGGCGTAGCTCAGATACAAGCACGTGAACAACACGAGAGGCTCAAAAACGACCATACGGAACGGCCTCGTTAGTACAACGGTTATGATGTGCCCAATATCCGTCTTCTCTAATTCGATCGGTGCCATGATCGACAAATCACCGGTTTCCTTCCGTAGCCGCTGAGCGCGATATTTAAGTATAACGGGAGCGTACGTCTCCGGGAAGGCGATGAGAAGTGGCCAAGTTACTCCCGCTATTATTGCACCGATCCAGAATGTCCAGCCCCAGGAAACCTTGCTGATGAATCCGGAGATGGGAGGACCCATGATTGGGCCGAATGTGGTTGCGGCCATGAAGTAGGCCATACTGCGACCTCTTGACTGACTTGTTTGTCAGTATACGTCCTGTACCATCTCACGGCTTATTCGTTAAATGTCAGGAGACGGCTAGTGCGAAAGTGGCAGAACTTGGTTTTGTGAGTCCAAATGCTACGATTCTTCGCCATGAATCTTACAGTGAGAAGTAAATCCACCGAGATGTCAAGTGATAATGCGCAATTCGAATCTTACAAGGGAGCTAAGAGGCTTTCGTGCCCCCATAGAGCTTATGTTGGTGCACTCTGATTTGCAGATCATCTGCGTATTAATGTACATTCCGCAGAATGAGTTGACACCGGTGATACTTCCATGATATGAACGCCCTGGAGAGACGTACCTGAGGATCATGATAGACATCAGCACAGATGCCTCCCACTACAGCCAGCGCGCAACTACCGCCCACTCCGACAAGCCATCTGAACACCACAAGAGCCGCAAAGTTAGGTGACAGTGCTGAAGCAATTGAAAATATAGTCAACATGGCGAATGATGCAATCATGGGCCATTTGCGGCCGAAAGATTCGCTCAGTGGGCCCCAGACTAGAGGCCCACAGGTATAGCCGACGAGATAGATTGAAGTCGGGAGGATAAGTCGGTATTCATCATACTCGCCGAAATGCTCGGATATTGGCGCTGTAGCGCCAGCTGCCAAACTGCTAGATACCGTTGAGTTCATTACTGCGACGACTTAGAGGAATTCCCATCCGATGTCACGCGAGGTGTACGGACCAGTCATGATAGCCACGAAGATAGCATAAATTTTCCGCTTCTAGAAATTATCTCAGTCCCGATACTCTACAAGAAACAGAAGGAAGGCATAAATATAGACATACTTGACTCCAATTGTTGGGTTGCGCAGGGTCGCCGTCATCGAAACGTATTATCTTCTTGCCATGGGTAGGATCGTGAGAACCATTTGCAGATCCAGCTGGCGATACTGTTGGTGACGTTGATTCTTTAAGTTCATCTTCCTTTTCTTGATCAATTTGAGCCTCGACGTCCTCTTCATCGGATCGAATTCGGAGTGAATGAACCTTGCTCTCTGCCAAATGTCAGCAAAGCTATACCGTAGAGATTTTGGGTTTATGACAAATTTGAATATTATGACTCACCTTGTGTTGTGCTACGAATGAGTGAATGTGGTGTAGTTTGTACATTAAGTTCTTGTTCATTGCTTAGCCGTTGCTGTTCGAGGGAGTAAGTTTTCTGGAGATCAGCCATGACTGCGATCACCACTCATATGTTTGAGGAGTGGAGTTGGTGAACTGTAAAGACATGATGCACTTATGGAGTTAGGAATTAACCATGACCCCGCGATGCGATTTACTGAGGACCGCTAAGAACCCCGAGGTTGGCAAAACGCCTCACCGCTGTGGCGTCAAGCTTTCTCTTTTCGGAGTGGGAGCGAGAGATGCAGCCGCAAGATGATGAGATGATCCATCGGAATGTCGGATGCTACAGTGTTCTAACTGTAGAGGGCGTAGTCACACTTCCTGACCGACGCCCACGGGGAACTGTGCCGAAAGGACTTGAGCGGCGAACCCGGGGATGTTCCCGATGCAAAGCGATACCCACGAGATTTAACAAAGAAAGATGTACAGCAGGGAAATTGATCCGAGGCACACCGTTTACAGTAAGCTATGGTCCTTCATTTTGGTGAGATAGTCGGGCAATATTGGTTTACCATCCGCACTCGGAAAAGCTCTGCCGCTAACTCTTTTCACTCAAGTCTCGAGATTGATGCTTCGTCCGAAGCGACCGTACAACACCTTCTTCAAGTCCTCCATTTCTTCGTGAATTGTGTCTAGCTTTCCCCTGAGCGCTGAGACTTGCTCGTCGATCTGTTCTGTTGAGGAGGAGAGTAGTTCAAGCACCTCGGGCTGTGGTAACGAGACGAAGCAGTCGCCAATTTTATACCTGGTGCGTGATCAGAGAGGCCTAGACTTGATTTGAGGAACATTATGACTTACGGCACTTTGTCATCCTCATCCACCAGCTCCAGCTCCATGGATATCTCCTCTAGGTCTTCCTTTTCCTTCTACCAGGTGATCACCATTAGCAAGAGATACATATAAATATCAGTATCAGGATACGCGTCCTTACCTGCTTAGCTTTCAACTCGTCCTCCAGACTCGTCTCTTTTTGATGTAATGAGCTGAACTTGTTGATCTTCTCCTGGTCTTCTCGTCGTACCTCGACGTCGCTGCCTGTAGCGGCTTCCTCCTCTTTGGTGAGCTGGGAATAGTCAACATTATGAACTACAAGAGCCGATTTTGAGCTGCACAGACCATGCGACGCTGCATCGCGGCGGAGAGTTAGTGTGACCGCAAAATGTTGGTTTTGGATGAGGTATGCGCGTGTCCTTAGATGTGAATTGAGTGTATGGATGTTGATGATGGTGCGCGGAAGGTGCTGCCGAGGTGGGCTTCGCGGGCACGTGGCGGGTTTCACGAAGAGATGCTGCGCCAAGACTGACCTAAGAACTTTCACATCGCCCTACGAGGCACACTTCCTCGAAACATGCTTTCCCAGCGCACCCGATATGGGTGTCCTCTCATATGGCATGCGGAAGTTTGAGTTTGAGTCATCATCCGCACTCGCCCCTCGCCAACATCTCGCGAAAATTGGATCATTGGAGACCTCTAGAGCCCGTACCTTTCTTTGAGTCAACACTTGATTTCACTGTTCCTTTGTTATCATGCACATTGTGCATCTACGACGCTCAAAGACCTGAGTGACTATGCCCCACAAATCCTTTGACCATCAATAGGGGAGAACTCAAATTTGGCACATTTGATTGAATCTCGGTAGTCACAAGGTCAGACGGGACTCAGCTTGATAGGTCACCGAATACGTTGACCTTCACCTTCAATGCATTTTCTCCGAGCTATAAAGCCCAGGCCCGCTACGTCCTGTCTCGGGTGGACCATATACCCTGCAAAGACACACCTACTACAGTCATTTCCGATACGCTCACACTAAAAGATCAAGGCTTGAGAGCATTCTAGCAGTCGTCTTCACTCGCAACTAACACTGTCCACTAAAACCTAGAAGAAACATCAACAGGCTCCATTATGGGTTGGCTCTGCTGTAGATGCGGATACGATAATTACGGCAAAGGAAGGACTGGAGATGTTTGCGAGGGCCCGAATTGCGTACGCCCTCGACACGCATTCTGCGAATGGGGCCCATGCGGCTATGGCATGGGAAACAAGGGAGAGAGACCTGGTTACTACCCTCGACCAATGTCCAGGGATGACAAGATGCAACCTAGGCGGAAACCAAAGAAAAAGTCCCAAGACACTGGATGTGGCTGTATCCTTATGTAGAGTGCATTCACATACCATATCTACTTGAAGAGAAGGATCCTAAATAAGAGACGCGTTCTGCCTAGATGGAAACGGTTTACTGTGAATGAGGTAATGATTAATTGATGTTCGAGACCTCGTGAATATTAACCTTGACCTTTGGATACCTTCAACGAGGGTCTCTGCGTCCTTAGCGGTAAGGTAAGTCACAGGTGGGATGTCCATGTAGCACTCACTATGAGATACTGTGATCGTTATAGGAACTTTGAATGTCAGCTCTTCCCTTCTACAAGTATAAAGTGTATGCATGCCTTGAATATTTCATCGTATTCTAGGAACCAACACATCATTACGAGATAGACTTGATACTATTTCTTCATCGAGCCGACTTCAGCTTCCGCGATCCGTTCATACCAGCTTAGCGAAGATACGAATATTCACAACACCTCTCAATCAGCTTGATGGCCATAGAAGTGCAGTATCGTCAGGCGTGGTGGCATTGCTGTAGTTGCGGATTTTTTAACAAAGTGAACCGGGAGATCAGCAAGTGCCGAAACATGCACAAAGAGACAAAAGGCATGGAACATGGCGAGCCGTGTCTCCATGACCTTTGTCAAAAGTGCCGTTGGCCAGCACAACCGCCCCCAGGATGGTCAAATGAGGATGGTGCGCAACCTGATACAGCGCCTGTGCAAGAAAAAGAAGCCGGGTGCTCTTGCATTATCATGTAATGGAGGGGTTGAACGCATACATCTGTGTCAGCGAGTACTGCTTGAGAAGAACAGCGAAATTTGAGGCTGTGGGACTTCCCTGCCTTTCGGAGAGTTGGATTACGGGAAGGATGAATATATCTGGCCGTGATACTGTATCTGTAATTCCAGTCTTCACTCTAGCTACATTGAATGGACATTGAGTGACAACATAGCTATACGAAATTGTCATTATTCTTTCGGTGACAAGTGATGATTGAATGCACCTGTAAGCGGGAGTGAATTCTGCGACGTCTTCAATGTGGACCTTTTCAACCCTCTTTGCCAATATAAATTCCGCAACCTACTTCTACATTAGCCTCCTCTTCTAACCTACAACAATCTACATCTAGCCGAACAAATCACCTTGAACAAGACTCAATACTACTTCTCCACCAAACAAAACCATCGTCAAGACCTTTCAACAGAATGGGCTGGATTTGCTGCACTTGTGGACATGAAAATGTCGACATCGGACCTGAAGGCTCAACGGCGGACGCCAGATGTCAAAATAAGGGCACACGGCGCCGGAAGATCCCGCCGTGTTTGCATACATGTTGCTATCAATGCGGTGATGGCGGGGGGAGGAATCCTCATCCTGACAGGAAAGCCGAGAGCAGTTGCAGCATGATGTAGTGGGGTTCGTAATTGTGGGCACGAGAATGCTGGTACATGGACAGATACAGCCGAGTGCCTCAAGGAGAAGTGAGATGGTCCGCACGTTCGGAGCTTGAAATGCAATGTGCCACGAGGAGTACTATGATGGAGTAGCACAGGTCTGAAGGCAACTGGCTGCGGATCTTGCTGGGAAAGGCCTCATATGCTGGACATGCGTTTAGTCTAGTCCTCGTTTCTGAAGATGGGCAGCTGAGTGCGCAACATTACGGTTGAAGATTTCTTGTTCTTGTATCTACTCGTAGGACTCAACCATCACTGTTAGTTCATGAGCATGTCTCCATCCCAAGCCGGCACCGTAGAACGACCTTGGACGTGAGAACATAATCATATATGGAGATGACCGTGTAGGTTTTGGAGAAGTCGCGTACGACGCACCGTCTGACAGACGTTGGGTGTGTAGCCTGGTGTGCTAGGCTTGTTGTTGAGAAGACGAAGCATGGCTCTGTTGAGCACTCGAACGCGCGGGTGATTGTCACTTGCAGAGCACGTGACCTGGAGTCGTGGATTTGCCAAGATGGACGGCGTTTCACAGCGCCGCAAGATCATCGTCGCGAAAAGGCAGCAAACCAGGCCAGTTCTTCAGACGTCAACAACAAGCAGCAACGACCCTGCGGTGTAAGATCCCCTCCTGATATGTGACCTCGGACCTGTCTCAACTCGAGTCTAGCATTCTGTCCGACCGCCCGACTCTGGGCCGCGTGCGCACCTTTGCGCCGGCCTCCCCTCCTTCGCGCCCGTTACAGGCCCAACGCGCGAGCGTCCCAACTGCCGCTGGCCTCCCAGCGCTTCTCCCATTCCTGCCAACGTCTGATCATTCTCCCCAGACACTACTACAACGCAGTCCGCCATGTCGACAGCCGTGGCCACTACACGTCCCACTCAAGCTCTGCGCCTGCGCCGGGAATCGCAGCGTCCGAGTCTGGCGCGTTCGGCGACCTCGAAAGCCAACAACGCCGAAAGTGGCGTCAAGGAGGACACCAAGCGCTATGTCACCACGGCACAAGACATCCTGGCCAAGTTCAAAGGCTCGCAGCCGTCGTTGCGCGTCTACCTCCATGCCAACCACTTCCGTATCAACGATTCGCAGGAATCGGTGTCGTATGCGTCACCGATGAAGGAGCTCTTGGAGCACATTCGCGCTAGGACAGTCCCTCATAATATGCTCGATGATTTCTACAGTATTGGCATTCCGTTTTACGACAATTGCCTGATTGTGGAAGTCCATGATCACAGATCTGGAGGCCAGGAGACGAAGAAGGACTCGAGCGCCTCCATCGATGGCAACAAGATTGCGTTCTCAATACACAACTATAACAGCTTCATCACTCCGTCTCCCCACGTACCATATCCCCAAAAGACGACTGCTAAGCCGAATCAGCCTGAGAAAGGCTCGGAGCCCAAAGATGACAAGGAGCTGGACAAGGAGAATATGCCAGCACCCGGACATCCTGCATCTTCGCAGAAGCAGCCTGGCAAGCCAAAGATCTCAACTGCGGTGCTCTTTCCCACCAGCCAGAGCCACCTTGTCGACCTACAACTACTGGCCACGACTCCACTACCAGACATCCAAACATACCGAAGAAACCAAGCTGCAGGCAGAGCTGCGGGAAATCCTCCCACACCGCTTACGGCAGTGCCTCATACTCCTACTCTCCCAACCGGCCGTAGTCCAAAGCGTCAGAAAATGGTCATCGATGAGAGTAATGTCCACGACTTCGAAGCTCAATTACTGGAGAAGACGTGTCCCAAGCTATACCTCGAGCCTACAAAGAGCTTGTTCGAGTCGCAAGCTATCATGGAGGCTCTGACTCATCCGAACAACAAGAACCCTCCGGCACCGCGCAAGACAAGGAAACGGACCACGGCCGAATTGGCGGCTGATGAGGCTGAGGCTGCCGATCTCCAGCGCTTCATGCTTGCAGGTGACGAATGGCAAGCTACCAAGACAGCCACTGCGGCCGGCGGGGAGGATGGGCAGCCTGCCGTTCGTGGACCCAATTTCCAGACCTTCTCTAGATTTAAGACATTGGAGTCGATCAAGATGCACCACGAAGAGGCTGAAAGACGTAAGAAAGAAGAGGAAGCTCTGCAAGCACAAGCGAAGCGACAAGCTCAGGCAGACTTGGAAGCTAAGAAGCGGAGAGACCTAGAAGCGAGCCGGCAGGCTGAACAGTCGGCGACGATGATGCAGCAGCAACAAGAACAGCTTCTGCGACAGCAACAAGCCCGGCAGCAACATCTTCAGCAAGAGCAGGCTATGCGTGCACAATCGCAGTCCCAACAAATTGCGAACGTCGCCGGGCAGCAGACTCCCCAGTCTGCTACTCAGCCTCAGTTTTCATCACCCGTCGTTAGACAGCAGACACCCATGGCGGCTGTGGCTTCTCCATTAGTCCCGGCGCACACCACTCATCCCATGGGTGGCACGCCGATGGTTGCAACATCCTCGAATCATGGTGCAGGCAGTCCAGCACGCCCTCCTTCTGCGATCGCTCATAACCCAGTTGGCATGGTACGGTCCATGAGCCAGCAACAGAGTCAGTCTTTGAGCCGGACCGGAACCCCACAGATGGTTCAACAGACACCTGTCATGAATCAAGCAGGACCCGCTCGCAATATGGCTGCGACACCACAGCCCCGCATGGTGCAAGGCAGTCCAACTGTCCCGATGCAAGGAGGAACCCCGATCATGATGGGCAATTCCCAACCGAATTCCCTGACCCCAGAGCAGATGCAACAGCTACAAATACAACAACAGAACCAGATGAAGATGGCCCAACTGCGGCAACAACAGAGTATGCAGCAGAATCCGCAGCAAGTCGCCATGGCGAAAGCTTTACAGCAGATCCAGCAACATGGTGTCCCACAAGGCCAAAATCCGCAGGCGTACCAGCAGTTGCTTGCTCAGAGGATCTTCCAACAGATGAAGAACCACAACAACAACATGAGTCCGCAAAACCCGGCAGCCATGGGTGGACAGACTCCAGGCATCCAAAACGCGCAAGGTATGAACATGAACATGGGCGCCAACAACGCGGCCACGCAACTCCAGACAATGAAGGCGCAATACCATAACCGAGAGCAACAGATACTCAGCGGCTATGGCGCATTACAAAACGCACCGCAGCCATTACAACAGCAAATGAATCAACTCAAACTTCAAATCCAGCAACGACAGCGCGGGCTCGAACAGCAACAGATGCAGATGACCCAGAACATGCAAAACATGGGCGGCGCAGGCCAGAACCCGAACCCGGCGCAAATGCAACAATATCAGCAAGCGCTGCAACAGCAACGCCAGCACCAAGCGCGTCAACAACAGCTAATGGCGATGCAGCAGCGCCAGCACGGTGGCCAGATGCCGCAGGGCATGATGGGCAACATGGGCATGATGAACAACATGAACATGCAAAACATGCAAAACATGGGCGGCATGAATATGCAGAATATGCAACACATGGGCAGTATGGGCAACATGGGCAATATGCAGGCTGTCCAGCAGGCGCAGATGGCGGGCATGAACATGGGCCAGATGAATCAGCAGCAGCAGCAGCAGATGCAGATGATGCTCATGCGGCAGCAAATGGCGGCGCGCGCGGGACAGGGAGGGCAGCAGGGGCAGGGCAATGGCATGGATTGGAGTGGTGTGTAGGAAGGTGGGTTCCGCTTGGCTTTGCGTTTATGGGGTCTTTACGGTCTCGAGCAGACGAGAAAAAAACAAAAGGTGCTTATTGGCTTCGGTGTTCCAAGGTTGGGTGTTGGGTGTCTAGGCGATATAGGGTTTTTGGACGCTATATGGTAGATACCCTGGGTTCTTTGGGCTTTTGCATGCGGAGGCGTATGTTTGTTTGTTTGTTTGTTTGTTTGCCTGGTTATAGGCAAGGATATAATGTGCGCAATGCATTGCAAAAGGTGCAATGGTAGTGTGATAGAATAGACTCATGGTGTGAACGGCCTCCTGAGGACACCTGAACACTTCTCGATAGTGAATGCATGCGTACTTGATCCATTCTCAGATTGAGAAGGGCCTCTCTTGTCTCAACACAATAAGAATATCGGGATCCAAACTTAAGAGTAGGAGTGCATTGCGACGCTTGATAACGCCGGGTATGTACAGGATACAGAACTTCGCTATGTAATGCTGAGATGGTTCTACAAAGTGTACATGCGAATAGAATCCAAGCCCCAGCAAGTGGGACATCGCTTCGCAGCCTCGGGACTTGATCCAAAAAGTTCTCATGATAATTGCCCAGTCAGCCCGCCTCCGAATCCCCACGTCCGCCGTCCCGAACTCTGTGAAGCCTTGGACTTGCCCTTCTTCGCGGCTTCCAGCGGGTTCTCCTTCTCCCATCTCTCGTCGGCCTTGTAGGTGTTGATAGCACGGTCGAGATCGTAGTCGGATTGTTGGAGGTACATGAGGGCAACGTCGTATCTGTATCGAGGAGCAAGACTCCTCTTTGATTAGCCACTGCCACTGATGTTCCATTGAACCCAACACGATGCCAGTACCAACAGCATGCATAGCGCCACAAGAAGAAGGTGTAAAAATGCTCACTCCGCAACCTTACACCCAACCATGAACTTCCGCACCTTGCCCCGCCGTATCTCCTCCTCTTCGCCCTCCAGCGGCCGCGGACTCAAGCTCACCCCGCCTTTGTAGAATTCCCCGGGTATCAGCACTGTCCTCCGCGCGGCTAGCAGGTGGTCCGCGTATAGCCCGTTGGTCCGCCGTAGAGCGCCGATGGGCACGCCGTAGCGCAATGACAGCCCGGATAGCGAGTCGTTGTTCGGGTCCACGAAGTGGAGGACGTCCGGTGCATCTTCACCCTCGCCATCCCCAGCTTTGCCCTTCTCAAGTGGCGCGTCCAACGGGTTCCCGGCAGAGTACGGCGGCGGTAGGTCGTCAGATTGCCTCTCGCGGGCGGCGGGTTGGCTGCTGGTCGGTGGCGAGTATGCGGGCGGATCGCGCAGTCCTTGGGGCAGTGGTGTCGGGACGGTAGAGACCTGGCAGAAGGGACAGTATGTTGCGAAGCGCGGATTGTCGGTTATGCAGCGCGCGCATATGGCACGGGAGCAGCATGCTAGGCGGCGTTCGTACTGCGTGGGTTTCTCGGTCTTTTCGTCGTAGGTGGGTGGGATGGAGGAGAGGAGGGCGGCGCAGGTGCAGCAGGCTTCAGAATCCATGGTAGAGTGATAATGTTTATGTTTGTATTGAGAGTATAGAAAGTGCTGCTGAAACTTGAAGGGGCTAGTAAAGAGATGGGAGTGAGTATGTTGATGTTAGCAAGTCGATCTCGGCAACGTCATGACATTTAGTTATCAGTCCTGGAGTGAGCCTCGGATGGCGAATCCTCCGCGCGTCCATGTGGTCAGGCGAAGGGAGGCTCTCGGAAGGTCACACTTGTACTACATCTATGGCACACCTACAGCAGAAAGTGGAATGGAAACTAGAGTGAAGTCTGAACATGCAGCACGAGAGTCCATCGTGAAGAGCGCGGGGCAGTCCACGGGTAGCATGGCACGGACGCGCCGCATTGCCCGTAGCGCACAGACCGTCTCCGGGCCGTCTCGCTTGCCGCGCCCACGAGCGAAATTGCTCGATTGAAACTTTGCGAAATCTTCCTCACAACAGGCCAATCTTCCACAATCGCACCCTCAACCACCTCCGCTACCCCACGAGGTATGTCTCACACGTCCAGAGTGCCCTTCAGATAGCCAGGGAAAGCAATCATTGTATTCGCGAGAATGGCAATGATACGCCTTTCCCTCTGCAACAAGAGCTGAAGAACCCTCCAGTTGCGGACTGAGGGCACTCTTTCTGGCTCTGGCTTCTGAAGGCTAACAGATCACAAACACAGATACCTCAGTCGCACCCTGCCATTGAGAATCTCCCGTCGCCAACATGGTCAAAACCTCTGTTCTCAATGATGCGCTCAACGCCATCAACAACGCCGAGAAGGCCGGCAAGCGCCAGGTCCTGATCCGACCCAGCTCCAAGGTCATCATCAAGTTCTTGACCGTCATGCAGCGTCACGGTATGTCTATCTTTCTTTACTTTTGAGTTCAACCATATTCTCGGTTTGATAACTAGACAATGATTTTGACCGCTCTACAATCTTTGTCCTTTAAGTAACCGATAGATCAACACTCCTGCGAAGAACTTACACGTCTTCGGATCTTCTATGACGTCTGATGTTTATTTCTTTGCAACATACTGACAATACTCTTTCCAGGCTACATTGGCGAGTTCGAGGAAGTCGACGACCACCGCAACGGCAAGATCGTCATCCAGCTCAACGGCCGCATCAACAAGACCGGTGTCATCAGCCCTCGCTACAACGTGCAGCTTCGTGACCTCGAGAAGTGGGTCGTCAAGCTTCTCCCCTCCCGTCAATTCGGCTACATCGTCCTCACCACTTCCGCTGGTATTCTCGACCACGAGGAGGCTCGGCGGAAACACGTCGCCGGCAAGATCATCGGTTTCTTCTATTAGGCTGGACGAACGAAAAGCGGATACCCGGCACATGGGCTTCATGAAATAGTGTAGACGGAATGACAAAAATATGACGATTCCCAAGCTGCTCCAGCGTTGATACTTCGATGCACGATGCGTGATGAGACTTGCACAGTCATTAAACAAATTCGCGATTCGCTACTCTTGCAATGACTAGTTTCCTTGCACCATCGAGAGATCCGTATTACGTGTTCTGGTGGCTGCTGTCGTGCTTCGATGGCTTTTACCATGGCGTCCCGGCATCTGATGATCTGAAAACACGTTCATTTGTCGCAAAGATGGCTGCATTTATTCAGCTGCCCGAGTGGTTTGCGATGCGCACTTAACGAGTCGAGGGAAGACACTTCTCGCATCATCGGCGCGCAATTTCTCTACCGCAATAGGCAAGGAGCATTATTACTGGCACTGTGATCTCAATCCCCAGCGCCTGCCTCTTAACTTTCTAGATTCCAACATCTCTGCTCCATCTCGAGACCATTGCGCTGCGTAGGTACCTTCAAACGCACTCGCTCGCCCCATATCGTGTCCGGTCCTGACTACCCCACGTTCACGGACTTATCATGGCAACCGGAGGTTTTCCGCCTCCATGCCGCACCCATCCTTGCGTCGTCGACGCCCTTCCAACAGCCTAATCCCCGTACAGGGCAGCGCACGCGAGCCTTGTGGCAGCCCATGCTGGTATCTCGATTCGATACCTATCTCGGTATCGTAAAAGCTTGATGGTTGGTCGCTGCAAAGCTTCTTATCGGACCTGGACAACCAAGATAGCAGGGCCAGCCAATGATAACAAGCATTTGCGTGTGTCAAGAGGTGATGGCGCACGTTGCTGATCTGGTCCGTCGGGTCGCGCACCTGCGCAATGATATCGAAGCGAATGTACTGCAGGCTGATATGCGGAGTACATAAGAGTTGGTGGACGCCTTCAACGTTCGTTGTCGGCCGGCACTGCAACGTTATTCGCATAAAGAGCTAGGTATTCGAAGCTGCGAACATGGCTGAAGAAGCACCAAAGTATGAGTCGGAACGACGAGGGTCTTTGACCGGGGTCGCGGAGGGGTTGGCGGGTGAGGAAGATGCAGCTGTGTTAGGTATGCCTGGATCCAATTGCTATCTGACTCGAGGAGCTAGCTGTAGAATTGGCTGACGATGGAGGACAGCGAAGATGGGCTACAAGCAAGAGCTGAGACGCAACTTTACCATGATTGAGGTCTTCGGTATGCACCATGGACGCCTACTGTAACCGCACGTCTGATCGGATCGCCCAGGCATTGCTTTCTCGATAATGGGTCTTCTGCCCTCGATAGCATCTACGCTGGCATACTCCTTGCCTGCGGGGCCAGCCGGCCTTGTTTGGGCAAGTAAAACTTACACACTGGGTTATATCAAGGCTAATCGACCCTCAGGGCTGGTTCGTAGCCTCTGGCTTCATCTTCGTTGTTGGGCTCGCCATGGCAGACCTTGGTAGTGCCATGCCTACCTCAGGAGGTCTCTACTACTGGACTCATTACTTCGCATCTCCGTCTACACGGAATCCATTGAGTTTCCTCGTGGGATATAGCAACACGCTTGGTCAGAGTGCCAGCTTCCAACCTCATTTCCAACACTGACTCATGCAGGTCTTGTTGGAGGCCTCTGCTCGATCGACTATGGCGCAGCCTTGATGTTCATTTCGTTGATCGTCATATCTCGCGACGGCGAATGGGAGCCGTCTAACGGCATCGTCTACGTAGTATTTATGTGCATCGTTCTTACGCACGGCATCCTCGCCTCGACTCTCGCGAAGATCATGGGCAAACTGCAGACCGTTTTCGTCGTTGCGAACTTCATCCTGATCTTCGCCTCCATCATTGCATTACCCATTGGACGGTCCGGCGAACGCAACGACGCGAAGTTCATATTCGGGACAACAGGCAACCTGACAACGTGGCCCGTGGGGTTTGCCTGGTTTCTCTCGTGGTTGAGTCCGATCTGGACGATTGGCGGTTTCGACTCGTGCGTGCACATGTCCGAAGAAGCTGCCAATGCCACAAAAGCAGTGCCATACGGTACATTGCCCTTCTTCTATCTCTCCCCACCCATCTAACCCCGTCACCAGGCATCCTAATGTCCATCGGCAGCTGCTGGATCTTCGGCTGGATAATCACCATCGTGCTCGCCGCCTGCATAAACCCAGACATCGAATCCGTCCTTGGCACCGCGTACGGCACGCCGATTGCGCAAATCTACTTCGACGCCGTCGGCAAGTCGGGCGCGCTCGGGCTCATGAGCCTCGTCTTCATCGTGCAGTACTTCATGGGCCTATCTATCCTCGTCGCCGTTTCCCGCCAGAGCTGGGCCTTCTCGCGCGACGGCGCACTCCCCTTTAGCTCCTACTTCAAGAAAGTCTCCGTCCGCCTTGGCTTCATACCTGCGCGAGCTGTGTGGGGCTGCGTCGTCGTCGCGCTCGTGCTCGGCCTGCTGTGTCTGATTGCACCCGCGGCGGCCAACGCGCTGTTCTCGCTCGCCGTCGCGGCGAACAATGTAGCGTGGGGCACGCCCATTCTGTGCAGACTCGTCTGGGGGCAGAAGAAGTTCAAGCCCGGGCCTGTGTACACAGGCCGCTTCAGCGAGCCGATTGGGTGGCTGGCAATCGTGTTTCTCGTCTTTGGCATCTTGCTCGCGATGATACCATCAGGTGGTCCAAACCCCACGCCGGAGACGATGAATTATACGGTCGTCATCAATTGCGCGGTTTGGGGAGGCAGTCTCGCGTATTATTATATTGATGCGAGGAAGTGGTTTACGGGGCCAAAGATCACGTTGAGTGGTGAGGAGGATTTGACCGAAGAGCAGAGGGTTGCGATTAGGGAGGAGGGGTTGCATGTTGAGGGGTTGGGCACGAGTGCTGGGGAGACGAGTAGTGCGGAGGGGACGGGTGAGATTGGTATTGATAAGAAGATTTGAGGGAGACACCTTCCAGGTACCTTTCTCAAAGCCACCACTGTGCAGACTGTACGAAAGTCGTTGTTTACCTTGATCACGAGATAACGTTGTATCGTCCATTCTTTGCGACAATCCTAATCTAGCTTTATAGCTCCCGGAGAAAATGTGACAGTGGACTTGCATCGATCGTCGAGGCGATAGAATTCCGATGTGTTGAGTAGGGAGACTAGCTCGTCGTGAATCACTCTGACATGATATTTCAATATGGCAAGGGCTAGGGGAAGAGCTTCCGACTTCCAGAAAAGCACCTGTCAGCGAAAAAATTGCTCCAAATAGCTAGTGAATGTCTATGGTGTCAGGAGAGTTGTGGACAATCACTGTAGACAGCTTTAGCATCATTTCGTCTGGAATTCCTATCTCATAGATCGCTCTTCCGTCAACCAATCCTCATGTTCCTGATGTCTTATCCATGGCACGGGACCCCCGCATTAACTGCAGCTGCGACCTTATTCCTGCGAGCATGAATGCCCCGCCACTTGCACCCTCGACTTCAACTACTCAAGTAGCAAGCCGTCAGCACCCAGGCCCGAATACAATGGATCCGTATCTCGCGCAAGCATCCAGCCCTCTGATATCGCTCCTCCCCCGAGAGCTCCGCGATAAGGTCTGGAAGCTCTGCGTCGGCGGACACCGCATTCATTTCTACTGGGATTACGGAAATCTTCAAACTGGCGCTGATCTGCGTAGCTACATCACAGATGTTGCGTCCGAAAGACCTGTTAATTCTGAGGTCAAAGCTGAGGTCAAAGGTTTCATGCCACTGCTTCTAACGTGCCGGACTATGTGAGTATCGCCACTTCTCCTTCTGCATCCAAACGTACTCGTGTTGCCATTGAAATTGTATCACACCGAGAAATACCTCCAAACTTTCTCTATACAAAATGTAGTTCTCACCAAGACATTGACACGAATGCCGGTCTACTGAATGGTGCAGACACGCTGAAGCTAGCGAGACCCTATATGGCCAGAATACTTTCGACTTCAGCGATGTCGCTAGGTACTATGTCACGGCCATTCGAGGACTTCCTAATCAATTCACACATGAATCGTTGGCTTCTATATCCCATGTGGAGATTTGGGGTATGAATGTCACACTTCCTCCTATATCACCTCCAAGTCCAGATCCTGGTGCAGAGTTCAGAAAATGGGTAGAACTCTGGGGCATTCTCGTAGAATTCAAGGGTCTACGACGACTGAAGGTTGAAATTGAATGTACAGCGGAGATTGAATTTAGGGTAGAAGAGTTTGAAGACGCCGAGGATGAAATATTGGATCCAGTCCTTACGATGTGTCGAACATTGACCAGAGCAGAGCGATGTCTGAAGGAATTCGAACTGATACTACTATTTCAAGAGAAAAGTGGAGGCTTCATTGGAAAGACATTGGGAGAACTAGGATGCAAGGTCACTCGGGTATGCACATATGTCTATACTCCACAATTCTAATCCTGAATACTCGGAATGTATCGAAGAGTCGAGGACTGCGAAGAACTACTTCCTCTGGCTAACATTTCAGTTTTTGTCTTCTCCCTTCCTGTTTCATTATCTGTTGTCTCCGTTTTCTGTTACCATCTGCGGTTCATAAAAGCAAGACTGTTCACGGTAGGAATGCGAAAGCGAAGACACGCCTGCCTAGCCAAATGCTTACTTATGGTTGTTCTTATGGGTTAACAATGCAGTAGTCTCCTCCGGTCTTTTTTCTTCCTTATACGGCATTATTGTAGTCTTGCCTGTTCTGCCACTACATGAACGGCGGTAGTAAGCAGTCACACTTCTCTATAATTGATACCTCATTTCCGGGTCATCTATTGATACTTCCGTACGTACCTCATCTTGGCGAGACTTTCGTGGCATACGATGACGACGTTCTCAAACGACGATGGAATGGCTCATTCAGCGAGGTTGGGTGTATCAAGAGATAGCGATAGCGACCGACGTACAGAGAGAGCTGGGTATGACACCGAGGCGCATAGTCAAATGGATTAATGAATACCGGAGTCAGTTTGTCCAATCTAAAACGTGTTGCAGGATCACACGAACGAGACTGAATTCTCATTATCGTAGTATAGAGAAGACCCCAGCTAGGAATTTCAATCATTTCTCTCCTCGCCGCGGGCACACTGGTAGGGTGAGATGAAGCCCAGCCTAACTAGACCCATTTCTCACTTTTTCCATTTCATCAATTACATGCGAATCGTTTTCCTTCATATTCGCTCCTCGTGTGGTTTGGCTTCCAGGCGTCTCTTCGACGTGGGCTTCCGTCTCCGTAGAGTCTGTACTGAAGATGAATTGTCGTACTTCGCAATTCCTGTAGGCAGTGTTCTCCATGGGATCATCAACATCCCAGTCTTCTGTAAGAAAATGCAAGAATGCACCATGCGTTACTACCAGGATCTTTGATGACCAAAGTTAGCGAACTGTACGCTGAGGTAAGAGAGGGAAAGTACATGTCTTTCGGGGCGTTGCCAAAGCCATCTTCGAAAATCAGCTGCTCTCGCTGAAATAGCGTCTCGGGTATAGGCCCAATATCCAGTCTGTACCAAATATCAGTATGATTCCTCCAGTAAAGGGTTTGGATAGTGCCTTGATGTTCCACCCTGTTTGCACGTGGTCGAAGTTCATCCTGCTTGCTACATCGAAAGGTAATCTATCGTCGACAAATAGGTTTCGGAGACTTTTTTGCAGCTCGTCTGGCTCGAGTCCTGTATCGCACTTTGCATCCCCAACTTCTTGCGCTGTAGAATGAAGAAGCATGGGAACTTCGGGTCGAGCAAGAAGCGGGGAGAAACCCAGCACGGCGGTCTGGATAGCACGTCGAAGAGGTGAGGCCACGACAAGGTTGATGACGTTATGGTATTGGAAGGCTTTGCACAGATTTGTGCACTGCACTTTGCCCTGCGCCGTCAGAACCGGATCGCTGATGTCCCAATTTTTCTTTACAGATCAGCCCACGAGAGGACAGGGTCATAGGAGGAACACCATACGCTGACATTGTGCTTACCCTCCGCATGGCGGACAAGATAAAGTGTAGGAGGCATCTCAGAGAAAGGAAAGGTGCGCAGTGACTATTGCTATACACTCCCCGCACAATATGTCGCGGGAACTCACCTTAATACCTGGGCAGACAGGCAGGCGCAGAGCGTAAGAAACAAGTTTCATACAACGTTGAACGTAATGTAAAAGCACGGTATACAGATGGCGCCTGTGGTATTATAGTGGCTGAAAAAGACCCATGTGTGGGGGCTACTCCTATGCATACAACATGCGACAAGTTGGGTTAGACACTCCTGTGATACATGTCACGTCATCATCAGAACTCCCAGAGCCGCATGATCTTTGCTGCCTAATCAGCACACAAGCGATCTCCTCATGTACACTGAGTTTGCAAACCTACGTTTCTTGCGAACTGTGATACAAGAAGGCTAAGAAAGCCTTTACTTGTAGGCAATATTAGATGTTGGAGCCCTGGAAGTCTTTATAGTGGGAATTCTTTGACATGGTCTATGTAGCAGCGACGATGTGTTTTCGACCAATCGGGATATTTTTGGCCAAATGATCACGGTAGGTGGGCAGGGACCGACCGCCAACAAGATCATTCCTCACATCTTCGATTGCACTTCCCCACTTGATAAGCGGTCCTTCCTTCCATGCAGTCTGCTGGAGTGTGAGACCTATGGGCATGCCGTCCTTGTCTACGCCAATTGGCAGAGTTATTGTTGGGTATCCTGTCACAATCAGAGGTGGGATCTAGAATCAAAGCAGCACAGGAAATCCTTACCAGCTTGAGCCGCAATTTGCTGACCAACTAAACGCCAGTCGCAGAGGATCAATGAATCCAACTGAATCTCGACACCATCTTTTGTTACGTGCCTCAAAGCTCCATCGATGCCCTCCTCTCTGGTCTTTCGTCGGATATACTCCAGGGCATCAGAGTAGGTCTGGTCCTTTTGACCTTTATGCTCGGCTATCTTGACAAATATATCCTTCTTATATTTAGTTCTGTCAAAGAAGATATGGGGCATTCATACCTGACCGGTAGCAAATGCGGGATGACCACCCTTCTTTGCGCCTTCTGTGCCAGTGTTCTCCTCATTGAAATGTATGATGTCCTCGAAAGTCCGAATCTCGGTGTTAGAAAGCTCCGAGAGGTAGTTTGAGATGCCGTTGTATGCTTCGACTTTCACGACAGTGAACTCGCTTTGCGAGGGACCACCGAGTTCCCTGATGCAATCAGCTTGAGTATGATCTCCATGAAATGGGATGTGTGTGCAGCGTCAGACTTACCAGTCCCACTTCCCGTTCGGAGCGATGCGGTCGTCCGCAGATGGATAGTCCACCTCGAATATTTCCGCGCCGGCTTGTTTGATGCCGTCCAAAATGACCTGTGCTACTTCGCGCTGGTCATCAGAAACAAACGACCAAGCTCCCTTGATAGGTAGCCCAAATTTTGCGCCTTTTAGAACTTCTTTCGTACTGACAAACTTCGAGTAATCAGCTTCTCGGTGCACGTCTGCAGATTCGGTCAACGAATCTCGCGTGTCAGTCCCAACAATGCTATCCAAGCCAATAGCCGCATCTCGGACGCTTCGAGCCATTGGTCCAACAGTATCCATGGTTTCACTGGTGGGAATGATACCATCACGGGAAGTCAGCCCTGGCGTGGGCTTGATGCCAACCACCGCATTGATTTGTGCCGGACCCGCCACTGACCCATCCGTCTCTGTAGCAAATGTCAAAGGAACGATGCTGGTAGATACGGCCACAGCAGATCCGGCACTAGATCCGACTAGTCCACGTAAGAACAAGTAAGGTATCAGGATGGCTGACACTGGTACTTACAAGGGCTTCGAGAAAGGTCGTAAGGATTTCGAACCTGCCCACCTCGAGGCGAGTAGCCATCCGAGTACCATGTTGACCGTAAAGATGCCCATTCATTCATGTTTGTATGTCCAAGAACAACTGCACCGGCTTTCCTTAATTGCCTCACGATGAACGCTTCACGGGGAAACACTGCACCGAGAAGTGCCCATGAACCACAAGTCGTCTGCATTTTATCGCTGGTGTTCATATTCTGCACATATTTAGCTTAGCACGCCTCTATGACAATTGCCTCACATCTTTGACCAAAACAGGTATGCCATGCAAGGGTCCCCGGATTTTCCCTTGGGCGCGCTCCTCATCAAGATCTCTCGCTATAGCTAGGGCATCCATGTGGGACCAACAGGAATTGGTTGCCAAAATTTGGAAGCGAATGGAAGGCTTTGTACCGGAGCTTCATCATCGCTTTGATGGCGCAGGCGATGTGTTGGAACGACGTATGAAGATGACTCGTCTAAACGAGCGAATGGGGTTTCTCAAGTACGAAGAAGGAGAACATTTCGAAGGCAAGTTGAAGATAATTGATGTGATATGGCTATTGGACTTACAGTACTCAGCTCATCCGGACTGCTACTATCAGACAGAAGACGGTCGGGAAAGGTCATACATCACTGTGTTGTTGTTTCTGAATGATCAGGCAATTGCACCAGGAGAGAGTGAATTCGTGGGTGGCGCGATCACCTTCCATTCTCAGGACATGGAGAGCAAACTCGACATTGCGCCCAAGACTGGCAGGCTTCTTCTGTTTGAACAGGAGCATCTGCTGCATTCTGGTCAGCAAGTCAGCAAAGGCGTGAAGTACGCCATGCGAACGGACTTGATGTATGGTCTTTGAGGCGCTCCTGAAGTCGTTGCTGTCCGGTGGTTGGATAAATGCGGGAGGAAACCCCTTCGGGACGGGAACGAACAAGGCAGAAAACCGGGCTTGTAGGGCGTTGGGGCTGTGCTGAAGACACCTCTACGATTTGATTTGTGTTTCGGTAACGATGTGTGCGGGGGTGGTGCGTCCAGATGCGCTCAAGCGCTTTCAATGAAATCTTTATGCGCATATGTGCCCCCTTATCTCACAGAGCTGCCTGCGCTCTATGACCTTGCTTATACATCACTTCTCTGTCGCATCGAGCATGAGCGGTACTGGTGAGAATAGTCGACTTTCTCCACCGGAACAGATTGAACTACAAACGCTGTTACCTCTGGTTCCTCCACATCGCGGCAGCACCTCTCGCTGTGATGTTTACATACATGATGGAACTCAACAAGAACATCCATGGAGTAGCTCACTCGTACCTCAAACTTACATCTTCAAGCCTTCACCCCAAGGAAGAGATGTGAGCACCAAAGATCGCCTCAAGCTGGCGTTAGAGGTTAGAGAGCAACGGCCAATGCTTGCGCAGAACGCTGACGATAAGCTAGACAAGATCACCAAAAAGTTTTAGATGGATGTACCAAACATCGATCATTCTCAGAAAGATCATTACTGACGAGTTTACCCCTAGCAATATCGTGGGCTGGCGCAATGAGCCTGTTGATGTAGATACATTCACTTCGGCATACCCGCAAAGCCTTATGTCGTCACAGATGATAGCCGCTAGATATCTGGGTGACTCGCAGTACCTGGATTATGCAAACATCAACGAACAAATGCTAGGTGGTCCAACGCTAGGAAGTGGAGAACAAGCTTGCGAATGTGAGTTCTCATGAACGAAGTGATTCTAGCAGCATTGAACCTCGAAGGGTTGTCGGAAACTCACACAGAAATTAGTTGCTTGGGTTCAATCAGATGTCATGTTCAACAAGGACGGAAATTCGGATTGGTCATCGATGAGCCTAGTGGGTTTCCGAATGGTATTATTGTGCCTGCCCACTCCAGAGTGCCCAGGTATGTTGTGAACGTCTCCAAATTGGAGAAGACCCTCGATTGATCAGTATTGACTCTGGTACAATTTGGAAGGTACACTGATCACGAACTTCCTCTGTGACTTCGACCTTGCTTCGGAGATCAGTACTATCTGCACGAGGCGTACCGTCGACCATCACCCACTCGGACGACGGACATTGCGATCAATTTGGATCGTGTCTTTCTCAGTTCTACGATGTCTTGCTGAAGAGATGGACGTAGCCTTCTGTGCATTTGACCCCATGGATGGCGTAAACGTATGTTTCTAACACCGTCGCAGAAAACACCGATCTAACATTTCAGATGACAGGCCATTCCACGGTTGGATGAGATTCATAGGATCTTTGGCAAGGCGGATACATTGTCCTTTGTTGGCCGTTACCTTTATAATCTGGAAGAATTCGTCTCTTTCCTGCGATTGTGCCAAAAGACCATGGATCAAGAGTCCCAGACGGATGAGAGCAGTAAAGATGAGAAGACGATGTCCCTCAAACTCTCATTACGAGCCGAAATGGAAATGCAAAGGGCAGAACTCAAAATAAAGCACCAGATGACACTGTGTGAGAGCTACATACGACAATTCGAGAACCGTGTCAAGATGGTACATAATTTGATACACTAGTCTATACCGCAATCGGCTGACTGTAATTTAGACCATCTCGTTCAGCGCAACTGAGCTCATGGAAAGGCTTGATGGAGGGCGCGACTTCGCCGAAAGGCTCACAAAGATTGGCTTGGTCGTTGCGGCTATGACAGGCTTCATAGCACCACTCAACCTGTTGACAAGTTATTATGGAATGAATATGAAGGAGTTGAACGACGGTATTACCTCCTTGTAACAGTTTTGGAATGTCGGTCTTCCGTTGGCACTTGGTACTCTTGTTCTGTTATTCTTCATCGGTACCTGGGTGGTTCAGAAGCCTTGGACTCTGAACAATGACTCTGAGTGAAGCTGCGAATCCCTTCGTGCAGATTCATCGACATTGCTGTTTCCCGAATAAATCTAGATGAAACAAATTTGGCAAGCCTCGGACGGTTAGAGATGCCTGTCATGCTTTTTTTGCTTGCGTTTTGGAATATAAACCTTGACAATTGTGGGCTCACATAACCAGACAGTTCAAAAACCGATGGTGCCCATCGCTGTGACCAATACTTACCTTCACTCATGGCTGTCCGCAACCCACCGGTAGTTTGCATTAATTTAGGGCGACTGTAACAGGTTGTGGACGAATGAAAAACGAGCCGTCAAAAGAAAGCGGGGCATAGCGGAGACCCCGAAAGTTTGCATGAGGCTTCGTAGGATCGATATCTCATTGGTTCTCTGAGCATCGAGCTCTGTGGACGCCCCAATATGATAGTTCCACATGCACGTACCGATAGCGCGGTAGATTTGATATCGCCAAGCTTTACCGGTCAAAACATTATCCCAATTTAGAACGGCACTCGTGCGTCACCCCACCCGCCACCTTAAGTAATGATTGATACCATCTTTGTCTGCGGCTGAGACGGTACGAATGCTCCCTATAGATTGTGAGCCGCTTGGAAGAAGCTGATCCCAAAGGACACAAACGCAATATGAGACGTTCACGGTTAAAACATTGAAGATCTCTTGCATCATTGATTTGTTTCGCTCCGTGTCCACACCTCTCCTGACCCGGAAATTTTACGGAAGGCTTAGCGTCTACTCTCATTTCTCCAGGTACTTCTCAATGATATTGACATACTCGAACGCACTCGCCTTGAAATACCGCTCTTGCGTCGTAAGATTGACGTATCTATCTCGCGTTAGCTGCTTGCTGGTTGGTAAAACCGACCACTCATTACGCCCTCCTTTCTGCCACCCGGAACCACAACCAAAGCTCAACGAAACAATATACAAAGGAGATGCTTACTGTATCCCAAACTTGACGCTATACCCACTAGTCCACTCCAAATTATCGTAGATGCTCCACGCCAGCGTGCCGACTACATTGACGCCCTCGCTCAGCGCGATTAGGATGGCCTGCATGTAGTCGACGTAGTACTGCGAGCGCAGAGGATCGATTAGGATGGAGGGGAGAGAGGTCCGGAGTTCTTCGTAGGGCTCTGAGATGCCGAATTCGGAGACGGCTATGCCTCCCTGCGGGATTTGTTAGTTAAAAAACGTAAAATGGTATAGGATGAGGAGATGGGAGTTCGCTTGTGCAAATAACGAGAGTCTAGAATCCTCTCCTCGTCTCTCTTCTCTGACCACTGAGTGCATGTCTACTCACCCTAGGCTTCCACGTATCCTGTATATACTTCAAAAACACCGGCACCCAATCCGTCGCCTTGTTCAGCCACGGCGTCCCGGGATCGCCTGCAGGCCCAATCGCCCAGTAATCGCCCGCGTACAACTTCGTGGTATTGTAGCACCCTGGGTACAGCTCATTGCTGCTATTCGCTACGCACGCAGCGATGCCGCTGTCCGGCGCCATCACAAAATCAGACGTATACGCATCGTGCGCGAAGATGTCGCCGCTCCCGTTGATCTGCGCAATCTGCTCGGAGGTAAAGTCTGGCAGGAACCCGGAGACGAAGTCTTTGAGCAAGGAGGGATAGTCGCCGGTTAGGAAGACGGGGTCCGCGAACCAGGCTTCGTTGAAGGCCCAGGCGCGCTGCACGGCGTCGGCGTCGGCGGATGAGTCTGTGCGTGGGATCTTGTAGCCGCCGTTGGTCTTGAAGGATATGCTCAGGCTGCTGTTGATGCTCTTGCCGAGTCGGTAGGCGGACGAGTGCGCGAGCAGCGCGTGGTGGCCGCACCAGTAGGGCTGTTCGACGTCGGGGATTGTGGTGGCTTTGAAGTAGTTTTGGGGAAGCGGGTAGAAGCCGCAGAAGACGATGGGCTCATTTATGGTGAACCAGTAGTGCACTTTGCTGTGGTATCGGTTGAAGACGATGCGTGCGTATTCGGTGAAGTCGGCCACGATAGAGTCGGAGAGCCAGCCGCCGTAGGTGTTTTGCAGGTAGAGGGGCAGATCCCAGTGGTAGAGGGTTGCCATGGGGGTTACGCCGTATTGGTGGCATGTGTCGATGAGGTCGTCGTAGTGGGCTAGAGCGGCTTCGTTGACGGTCCCAGATCCGAATGGGAGAATGCGTGACCAAGAGATGGAGAATGAATATGTTTTGATTCCGAGAGCGGCGATGCGAGCGATGTCTGGAGGTTTCAACTTTGGCACAACGCTTCCTTGAGAAATCTGTGGGTCGTAGGACTAAAGCTCACCTTCCTTGTATTGATAGTAGTTGTTGTCTGCGACATCTCCAGTCTTCAAGACTATCAGTACACGCCTTCTCGTTCTCGGACTGCTGCCATAGTGTCATGACTTACGTCGTTCGTTACTATATAGTTGGTCACCCGGTGTGTCAACACGTCCCATATGCTCGGCCCTCGTCCTTCGGCCTTAACAGCTCCCTCGATCTGGTAGGCCGCTCCAGCAACGCCATACCAGAAATCTTTAGGGAACTGCCAACTCTCATTCTTGGTTTGGAGAGGAACTTGTTGACCGCCTGGAAAGGGAGGATAGTATAGACTCGGCGGAGGGATTAGCGAGCTCGAGGGAATTGCTGTAGGCTCGACGGTAGTGTTGATGCTGAAAGTGGAGACCGGACCGACGTAGATATCCCAAAAATCTGGTGTTGTTTAGAGGACTTCATGGTCTAGCAATTGAGGATGCAGCAACTCAAGCGGTGTAGAAGTGAGAGCGACTAGCATGATATTTTGTACGGAAAGTACACAACATGGTCGTCAAGACGTTTGACAGCAAGGGCATTTCAAGCCCTTCGAGTGATCCAGCCAGAAATGATGACATTGAGCTTCACGTACCATCCACTGATAGCTCGAAAGTCGTGGTCAGAGACCCTGTACCTGAGCTCGTCTGAGTAGCATTGGCCGCAGCGGTAGAGGTTGGGAAAGAAGAGTTCTGAGAGACAGCTAATCGAGCACCTGCAAGGAGCGCAAGCACAGCTGTAAAGGCCATTTTGCAAGTCAGAATCAGCTGCAGCAAAAGAAGCGCCTTGTAAACAAAGCTCACGATACTTGTACCCGTACCCAGACAGCATTTTATAGCTGGACCCCGGAGTCAGATGGCGTAATCTTGCTGCGCCGTCTGCGGGGAAATTGAAGCTCAGAGACGCATCACAGACGATTGGCGGAACAGTGTCAGGTACGCCGGATGAGGAGGAGAGGAGAAGATTCCGGGTCAAGGATCAGCGAGGGGACGAGGTACATGCAGGCTGAATCATCCCGGTTGCCTTGTTCAGGTGCCGATGGCATGTCGAGTCGCAGATCTTGGTCAGACACGGCCCATTCTTGTGGTACAGTACGACCAGGCTCACGATGGAGGGCGCAAGGTTGGACAGGAGTACATGTATGTCAGCATGAGCACTCTCGAGATGCAGCTGGCAAGAGATGGCTGACACCGAAGGACCCGTGGATAGCCTCTCGTGGTGGAGACAGAACTATACCAGATTCGGACAAGCGCCTAAAGAGCCCCGCTGATGTCATGGCCTCAGGCTGCCAGGCTTCTGGATGCCTCGAGAAGCTTCGATTGGCAGCCAGAGTTGACTGGCATCCTCCAGAAACTGGGCGGCGTGACTGGCTGCTTCACGATGCTTCGTGGCTCCACCACGCCTGATATATAAATCCCCTCGCGCCCGCCACGTTGCACACCTACTCTCTCATAGACTATAATAAACTTCGATACTGTCGTTCAGCGAATACAAGACGCATTTACGATTGACGACCTTACGACGATACCCCTCTACTGAGTGATTGCTACCGTTAGCATCGCCATTTCATAATGACTTCATTCGACCAATACACAGACCGCGCAGCCAAGGCTCTCGCCGACAGCTTCGACCTCGCAAAAGGCTACGGCCATACACAACTCGAGCCCATCCACCTCGCCGTCTCCCTCATCGATCCCCCGCCCGACCCAGCCTTCCCGGACAAGCAGACGTCAGAGCCGCTCTTCCGGCAAGTCATCAATCGCGCAAATGGCGACCCCCAGCAGCTCGAGCGCGCCCTGAAGAAGTCTCTGGTCCGGCTGGTGAGCCAAGACCCGCCACCAGAGCGAACGTCGCCCTCGCCTGGCATGACCAAGGTGCTTCGTGCGGCAGAGGACCTGAGTCGGACGCAGAAGGATAGCTACATCGCTGTCTCGCACCTGATCCAGGCACTCATACAAGACGCAAAAATCAAGACATGTCTGGCCGAGTCAAACGTCCCCAACACCAAACTCATCGACCAGGCCATCACCACGATTCAGGGTACCAAGCGCGTCGACTCGAAGACGGCGGACGCGGAGACGGACAATGAGAACCTCAAGAAATTCACAATCGACATGACGACCATGGCACGGGACGGCAAGATCGACCCTGTCATTGGTCGTGAGGAGGAGATTCGACGCGTCATTCGAATTCTGAGTCGACGAACCAAGAACAACCCGGTCCTCATCGGCGAGCCCGGTGTGGGAAAGACCACAGTCGTTGAGGGCCTCGCGCGCCGCATCGTCGATGCCGATGTACCCGCCAATCTGGCAGCCTGCAAGCTGCTGTCCCTCGATGTGGGTGCTCTGGTCGCCGGCAGTAAATATCGAGGCGAGTTTGAAGAACGCATGAAGGGTGTCTTGAAAGAGATTGAGGACTCCAAGGAGATGATAGTACTCTTCGTGGACGAAATCCATCTACTCATGGGAGCTGGTTCTTCCGGAGAGGGCGGTATGGACGCTGCCAACCTTCTGAAGCCCATGCTTGCCCGCGGACAACTTCATTGTATTGGTGCCACTACCCTGGCCGAGTACCGGAAGTACATTGAGAAAGACCAAGCTTTCGAGCGTCGGTTCCAGCAAGTCATCGTCAAAGAACCTTCAATCCCAGAGACCATCTCCATCCTCCGTGGACTGAAGGAGCGTTACGAAACGCATCACGGTGTCACTATCTTGGATGGTGCCATCGTTGCCGCAGCGACACTCGCTGCCCGATACCTTACACAGAGACGTCTCCCGGATTCAGCAGTAGACTTGGTTGATGAAGCTGCGGCTGCAGTCCGGGTGACTCGAGAATCTCAGCCCGAAGTAATCGACAGCCTCGAACGTCGCTTGCGCCAGCTCGAAATCGAGATCCACGCCCTCGACCGCGAAAAGGACGATGCCTCCAAGCAGCGTCTCAAGGAGGCCAAGGCCGAAGCTGCCAACGTTGAAGAGGAGCTGAGGCCTTTGCGCGAGATGTACGAGCGTGAGAAGGGTCGTTCAAAAGAGATTCAAGAGGCGAAGATCAAGCTGGAGAACCTGAAAAACAAGGTCGCAGAAGCTGAGCGTATCCGCGACCTCCAGAGTGCTGCCGACCTCAAATACTACGCCATTCCCGACGTTGAGCAACGCATCCATCAGCTTGAGGCCGAAAAAGCAAAGCACGATGCCGAGATGTGGAGTCGTCAAGGCGGCACTGGCGAGGCCCTACTTACTGATGCTGTTGGACCCGACCAGATCAATGAGATCGTAGCTCGCTGGACCGGAATACCTGTGACACGCCTTAGGACTACTGAGAAAGAAAAGTTACTCAACATGGAACGTCATCTTGGCGAGATTGTTGTAGGCCAAAAGGAGGCTGTCACATCGGTTTCTAACGCCATTCGCCTTCAACGGTCTGGTCTTGCGAACCCCAATCAACCGCCGAGCTTCCTCTTCTGTGGTCCGTCAGGTACAGGCAAGACACTACTCACCAAGGCCCTGGCCGAATTCCTGTTCGATGATCCGAAATCCATGATCCGATTCGACATGTCCGAGTACCAAGAACGCCACTCTCTCAGCAGGATGATTGGTGCACCCCCAGGCTACGTTGGACACGATGCCGGAGGCCAGCTCACTGAAGCTCTGCGACGTCGTCCCTTCTCCATTCTTCTATTTGATGAAGTCGAGAAAGCTGCCAAGGAAGTACTCACGGTACTCTTGCAACTCATGGATGACGGCCGCATCACTGACGGACAAGGTCGCATCGTAGACGCAAAGAATTGCATCGTCGTCATGACATCCAACCTCGGCGCCGAATACCTCGCCCGCCCCAACGCACCAGACGGCCGCATCGACCCAACCACGCGCGAGATGGTCATGGGTGCGCTCCGCGGCTACTTCCTGCCCGAGTTTCTGAACCGCATCAACAGCGTTGTGATATTCAACCGACTTACAAAGAAGGAGATTCGCAAGATCGTCGACGTGCGCATGCTGGAAATCCAGAAGCGACTCTTCAGCAACGGGCGCAACGTCAAGATCGAAATGACGCCCGACGTGCGCGACTACCTCGGTTCTGCTGGATACTCTCCGGCGTACGGAGCTAGACCGCTTGCGAGGTTAATCGAGAAGGAGGTGCTCAATCGTCTGGCCGTCATGATCCTGAGGGGTAGTATCAAGGATGGTGAGGTGGCGAGGGTAGTCCTAGAAGATGGACATATTCTCGTGCTGCCGAACCATACAGATAGTGATGATGATAGTGAGATGTACGAGGATGAGAGTGATGCCGTGGCGGAGTTGGATGAGGGTGCTGATGGAGGGATGGATCTATATGACTAAATTCATATCCATCATAAGCACGAGGATTGGAAGGAGTTCAAAGTTTGGAGAAGCATGGAGTCTGGTGTTATGGATCTTACACGGGCCAACGTTACCTTGGGATGGATCCTGGTTATATGACGATATATTACAGCCTGCTCTTGCAAAAGCCTAGGAGTTTAGGTGTTCGAAGGTTTTGGGACACGAGGCAGGCCACATTGGTAATAGTAACTTGTAGATAGGTCATTAAGCCCGAATACAAAAATACAATTCTGAAATACTTCAAGAGATTAGAGTTTTCATCGTGATGCTGTTTTCTCGGACGCTAGCTTGACTCGTTAGGGTTCAAAACTTTTATGATAATATCAGAGGCAATGGGAATGGAGTGGATTTCGCGAGTGAACGAGAGCTGTTGGATAGGCATTCTATGAAGACATGCTCCTCAGGTCGATATAGACAGGTGAAGGTTTCATCGATCGATGATTGTCAATAATCACCGGAGGGCTACCAAAGCAAACATGAAAGAGCAAACCATTTGACAAATCGTCTATATCTCGCTCCTTGCCGAAGTATGCGCATCCACACCGAAAATGTGCCTCTCGGCGCATACAAATCTAGGAAAACGCCACATCGCGCCACGATAGCTGAAACCTCTCACACCTCCCACTCAACGGACACTCCGAGCCACACACGCTCAACTTGCACAACTCCTTCGTGACTCTCTCTCCGTATAAGCGCCGCACACGTAGGGTACTCACCGCCACATCTCGTCGCCCAAGCCTTACTGCCAGCACAGAGCACGACTCCAGTCCAGCCCTCGGCCCTGCATCAACATGTGCACGATGAGAGCTGAAGTCTATACAAGCTATACTCCAGCTAGCCTAACCCCACGGTTCCCAGCTGTCCACCTACCCCGCTACACGACTAATGTACGTAGTGTATATAGTATTCAAGCGCGGTATCCACATGGGTGTGATGTATACCCACATCGCGCTTCGCCGAGCTATCGTACGCCAGACGCCAGACACTAGACAGCCTTGCGCCAAGACAGCTTTGATGCTTGAGCCTAACCTCATGGACCTCACCGACAGTTGGGCTGGAAGCTGGCAGCCACGTGCTGAAGGTATGTTGGCGAGAGGATTGAAATATGGTGCAGCGAGTACCAGAATGAGAAGTGGAAGAAGAGGAAATACTCGAGGCGAACTAGACTAGACCGCCGATAGAATTGAGATTCCCGGATTTGATTCTGGAATGTTTTTTATCCGGGGTCGTGGGAAGAGCTGGGATGTGTACCTACGCTGGTAAGAATCTCGTATGTTGGTCAGACTCAGACAACCTGCACAAAATCCATCTGATGCTGCAGCATCCAGCCCAGGAATAGATACCGTATCGTCGTATCGTATCGTACCGACTTACTGAGACATGCACACTGATGTACGTACATGTACATACATGATAAGCACGCCTCGCCGACTCCTGTCGCCAACCACACAAATGACAGGTAGGCACCTGGGCACTTCATTATCATTCAACCGACATGAGGCTCTCCGGCAAATCTCCCATCTTCCATCTCCCATCACCCATCTCATCCCTGATCTCCTATATCCAAGATCTCCGCCTAGCATCAATTGATATCATCCACGCGAGCCAAAAAACCCAATCGCCAACAACGGCCCTAATCCTCAATCCTCAGTTTCTAGACTCCACATGTGCCCCATGCAGATCCCCGTTCCGGAACAAGCAAAAGCCCTCGTGTCCCAAACCGTCTTACATCGCCAAACCCTAACCCCAAACCTACTAGCTAGACAGGCCTACGCGAGCCCGCCAGCGCGAGCGCACGGCTGGGCTGGGCTAGGGCTGCCGTGCATGATAAGTAAAACTGCAAAGCCTAGCTATCTGCGTCTGCATTTTCTGGCAGACCACTGATGCAAGATGTCGCGCGCCACCACCACAATCGGTTCGCTCAGAGTCGCAGAAGACGAGGGAAAAAAGGACAACAGCCAGCAGCCAGGTCTTGGCACGAGCCCTCGGTCTCAGCCCCCCCGGACCGCGATTGCGGTCGGAGCCAGCCCCAGCGAGCTAGCCAGCCCCGGCGCATGTCGTGTTGCGGGAGGACTAAACAAGTGCATTTGCGGATCTGGCGATCTGGATTTCGAGCGCACAGTTCGAGAGATGGGACATGGACAATTTGGTCATAGTGGCACATGAACACCAAGAATGTGAAGATCTGAGGTTCTGGATTTGGAAGCGCAAGCGCGGGATATCGTTTAGGTATCTATCGACACGTTGTATCCAACTGAGCGAGGGATCCTCTGTCCAAACATGCAAAGCCCAGCCTTCCAGAACATGCTCTCCCGCTCTACAGTACCGTCCGTGAGCTACTAGATATTATATCCAAAGAAAAAGGGTTCGTTCCAGACACTGCGCGTGGCCGTAGCCTATTAGGAATATGCGATTGTGCCCAGCCCGTCGTGATTCATCCGCGCCGACCATGCCGAACATAAACACAAGAACAAAGAGAATTAGAAATTCAAAAACAGGAAAGGGTATATGATCTGTAATTCATGCCCTTGGGCGGGTTTTCCGACCCTGACTCCAAGGCTAATGCTAAAACGCCACGGTGGCTGCCGGTATGATACACTCCGATCGTGACGATGCCGAGACATGCAGGACGGGTCAATGCTGTGTATAGTGTGTATCTTGTGTGTCCTGGCGGACAAACTTGTGCCAAAGGGAAAACGCCATGATCCCGGAGATCGCTATGTAGATAGGTCGTGCGTAGATTAGGCTGTTGCCAGGGGGTGCGCCATGAGGGACGCCCTCAGCCACGGCGGTCCCCCCGAAACACTTTTGTACGAATGTATGAATTTTACATCGTGGGAGAAGTCGATGCCTCGCGCAGAGGATAGAAATGTCGATCGATCAGCGGCGAAAGATGGCAATGAAGCTTTTCCGCTTCCCGATCTTGGGCATTGGTCCATCTTCGGGAATCGGTGGTGGAGTCGGGAAGGCGGTAACGGAGTGCTTAGCGCCGGACTTGTCCCTGAGATGCTTCGATGTCTGTTTCTTCATGGAGCTCTTTTGGCCGATGGCGCTGTCGACTGGGTGCAAAGGCGCCGAAGTGTCCTGCCCCTTGTCATTCACTGCAACACCAGAATCAAACGGTCCTGGGCTAGGGAGAGGAGGAGTAATATTACGCCTTCCAGCAGCCTGGGAGTTGGTCCTGGACAGCTGAATGCTGCTCTTGGCTTTCGTGACGCCAGACCTCCTCGAGCCCTTTGTGAGAGCACGTTTCAGTCCGCTGGAGTTGTCTTCCGCTTGTTGGCGCTCCAACCGTTCGATTTCGCCGAGCATCGTCACACCGTTGGTTGCTAATGAGTCTTCCGGTATAGGAACAAACTTCAGTACACCTCGTTCCGGATGCACGCCGATAGACTCAAACATGAAAGCCTGAATCAAGGAGGCATTACGCTTGTTGGTGGTCGGCTGTACCTGCTGAGGGAGGGCTGAGATGGTGAGTACATATGTCGGTTCGAACGAGCCGCCCAGGAGAAGACAAGCTGAATGGTTGACGGTAATCATGATTGAAGTCTCTGGCCGCTGGTAACGCTGTGAAAGATGGTGTGACAAGTCGGTCACGAGAGTATATTCGTCTTTAATCTGAAACAGAATTAGTATGCTGAAACACTATATTTGAGAGTGGTGTTCAGTAGTACGTACAATGACGTTCGTGCGTAGGTCTGCAATGATAGGTGCATCTTTGATCACGCGGTCTCGGGCGGACGATGTGGAGTCGTCCTTGTACGCAAATTGCTCTTCAAAATACTGCGTCCGTCTGCGCTGGCCGTATCGCTGACCTGGAGCATCGCCCTTCTTCTCGCCGGGAGCGCCGTGCGTGATGGGTCGCATGGTGCGGTCTTCGTCGAACACGACATTTCGGTCAGAGCCAGCCTTGACGGACTTGGGAGAGGACTCGAAGGAAAATGTTGAGCGTGCTGGTGAGAGCTGATCTCCAACAGGTTCGGGAGCTAGCAGGGTGGTACCCGCAGGCTTAGGAAAGACAGTTGGATCATTGGTGGAGCTGGAGGAGGGTCGCGACATGGTTGCGGTGGAATCGTTGACGGAGTGAGGCATGCTGTGGGTTGAAGAAGTCTCAAGAAAGAGACAAAGGGGGGTGCGTTGAAGGGGACGTTCTTTGTTTGTGAGGGGAGCCGTGAATTCCTGAAGCCAAACCGCCGCGGATCGACGTCCTAGATATGGATGCAGTGGCCCACACACTACTTGTAGACGCGCGGGCCTCAGAGCGCCCGAGATGCAGCTCTTATCAGCGAGTAAGCGCAGTTCGTGTCCAGAAGAGTGCAGCGCAGAGGCGGCGTGGCTCAGGCAGCGGGGCTCTGATCCAGCAGGAGAGGTGTGGGCAAATAGAATGGGTGGTAGAGACGACAGGAATGCAGGCACGCAGGTAAATAGACACAGGCGGCCGGCGCAGGAACCACAGAGGCACGAGGACACAGTGCCGCAGGCCGGGGACAAGCACCACTATGGGACGTTTTGGAGAAGGCGAGGCAGCACTTTAATATGTATCCAGGTAGATTGGCGAGGCCCTTGGTTGAACTGGTGCTGGCTGCTGCTCGACAGTGGACACAGGACACACGGGCGCGCTTTGCTTTGGGAAACGTCGCGCCCGCCGGGGTGCTCTCTCCGGCACAGTGGGCAGTCCGCCACTGAGATGCACACTGCTCTCTCGGGCATGCGGCCTGGCTCAGGCTGGCAGGGTCATGAGCTGCCGTTATCTGAGTTGAGCGTCTGGCGCTTGGCGTGTGGCTCTTTGGGTTGCCGCTTCGGGCGCTCCACGACGAGCTTATCATGACGCCTAGCACTGAACGAGCGCCGGCGGCGACGACTCTAGCCCCTTGACGACCTCTGGCGTCTGCTGCTGCTCAACACCATCGGACGGCTGGTTGCTCTGCGGCTGGCTGTTGGCGTCGCTGCTGCGCGCGCTCAGTGCTCCAGCTTCGTGGCCAGCGCAGTCCGCCCGGCAGCCTCAACTCTGCTCTTCTCGCGCGACGCCCCCCCGCGCCCCAGCTGCCGTGCTACTGCATGTCGAACCATCATCTATTACGCTCTGAGAACAGACTTGTTGCTTGCCGCCCGCCTGCATCCACCCAGACGGTCGTCCACATCTGCAGCGCGTCCGGTAGTACGCAGCTGGACCGACTCATCGCTTGGGAGTAATCGCACACTTGACACTATTTAAGCCGTGCCAAGAGCAGACCGGGACGCGTTCGTGCCCGTTCATCCATCCTTCGTCTCGTGCTAGCGGCTAGATGCATCGCACCCAGGTCGAGACTTGGACTGCCGCTTACCTAGGTGGTCTGCCACTCAGGGCCTCGAGTATCCTCGTATCTGTGTACTCCAATATTCCATACCACTTCCCCAGCGTGCTACCACCTACCAGAACCAGGAGCCCCCAACTCTCACACGACACTGCCAAGCACCGTCACCTGCACTTCAGCGGTCCGGAATCCGGAGACGTCTTTCACGTGCGACAGCTCGGTATCATCCGGCGGCCATTTCACATCAGGAGCCAACCCCGTGCTCCCTGAGAATTGACCAACGCAACTCAATCTGTGTTCACGGTGACACCAAGCCGCCGTCATGCCACATCTGGACAAGTCTGTGCCCGCTTGCGCAATGTCAGTACGCACTTCTCGGGTGCACCCGCCTTGGGACTAGGAGGGTGAGGTTTGCTAGTCATATGTGGCTGTTGTACGGAGTAGATATGATTTAGATCTCGACGCTCACACTTTTTGAATAGGCGTTGAGAGCAAACGCCAACGCTCCGTCGAGATCACCAGTTCCTCCCTCCATCTTCTGTTGGTGGCTCCCGCCCTTTCTCGTCGAGGCAGCAAACCTTGTTTGCTTGTACTCCACGGCTTGCACAGCTACCGCCTCTGTGTTACTGTGTCTCGAAGCGAGGGACGCATGTCAGAATTTTACCAGATCCTGAGATTGTCGAAGACGCAGCACGACGTCGCACAGTACTGGCCTCGCAGCGGCAGAAGTTGTGGTCATTTTAAACGGTTGGCTCAAGTTGCTGCCCTCTTCAAGTGTGGAGCTTTCCCTCAACTTTTTTCTTTAATTGAAACCGCCTGCCCATGCCACGATGCTCCACAGGAGCCCTTCCAGTACTCGCAATCCTGTTTGGGGTGACACGTTGGCGGCCAGGCACCTTGAGCAACCAAATGGAAGGTTTGAATGCCGAAAGACGAGTTCATCTAGGCCCGAGTCGAAGGCCCAAACCCACCGAGTTGCCGTGAGCCCAGAAAATGGGGTTGTTCGAACACGTAAATAGAAATCGTGCCTAAAAGCTCGTATCTTAACTGCCCGTCTCACGGAAAGGCCTGGGCCGTTATTCTCAAGATGCTTTGTCGTTCGAAAGTGCCGAAAGGCCTGAGCTGCAGACGTAAGTGTGGATAGGGGATGTCATCACCAACCCACAGTGATGAAGATCTTGGGATGCCGAGAGCATTCACTTCTGTTCCCTGCCTTTCCGGGATTGCTTCTGGTCCATAGGTCCCAGGGCCCACGTCGAAAGATTATAGGAATACCGAGCGACCCAACTCTAGATCTTGGGAGGGTCTCTGGACCTCGCTCTCTCGGGACCTCGGGAGGTCGTGAACTCATCACGTGTCTACGCGCCAAGTCTAGTCTCGATTAGGTAGGGCATCAAATTCCCATCCCCACTTGCGATGCGCTCTAGCTGGAGCCAAATGCAACCTCCATCCACGAACAACATCTCTATCTCCGCGCTTCGACATGCCCGCCCCAAAGACAGCGAACCCTACTGCACGCAAAGGGCCTGCTTTCAAGCCGCCGCGCCCAGTGAAGGAGCCTGCCCAAGCTGCGAACCCGTCAAACACGACAAAACGCGCTTCCGGCCCCGCGACATCGCGACCTACCGGCGTGGCCAAAAGTGCAGCACCTTCTAGGCCTACATTTGAAGCTCCTGCCCTCATTTCGTCCTCAGAGAGCGAGGCGGAAGAACACAATTCTGATGATGAGCCCGACACAGAGATGGACGACGTAGCAGAAGATGACGCTCCAGAGGCGATATCGCAACCTACCATGGACCCGATACCTCCAAACCTCCTCGCCAGGATACTGCATGAGGAATTCGAGGATCCCGATACCAAGACAGACAAGGGCGCGATGGAATTGACTGGAAAGTACATGGAGATATTTGTTCGCGAAGCTATCGCTCGGGCGCGGTTCGAGCGAGCCGATGCAAAGAAAGGAAACATCTTGGACGGACATTTGCAGGTTGAGGATCTGGAGAGGTTGGCTCCTCAGCTGGTCCTGGACTTTTAGCACGTCGCAAGCGGCCCATCACAAAGATTCGCTCTGTTGCGTCCTGAACCGCGCCACCTGCGTACCGACCTTGACGCATTTCTTTACTTGATACCATGTACGATGGCGGCTCGTTCGTTTGATGAGGTATCGTCATGGCTGTGGCAGCCGCATCAGTATCTTTGACAGGTGCGATATGACATGAGAGCATGTTCCCCCGGCGTCTTGAACGACAAATGTCATGAATGAAACAAACATGTGTGTCAAACCAGGGTTCCCAAATTGAAGGTCTCTGCCATGGCCGTGACCGTGCCGCTGTGCTGTGTTTGGAAACGACTTCGACTTCCCGAGGTGTCGACAAGACCTGGCTTTGTGTTCCAGGCGCAAAGCTGCATGAATACCTGAAAATACAAGGGCCGTGCAATTTTGCGAATGAGCTCGCTTGGTATTGCTGGTGGTCGGTCTGGACGTCTCCGACGGGTTGCGACTGCGTGCAGTTGCTGCGGCATGCTCAAACATAGATCAGACAGGGACTGCTTCGCAACCTCAACACCTGGTCGTTATCGTACAATACCCACAAGATATTCTCTACCCAGCTTTCTCTCAGCATTCTCGGACGGCGACTTATTTGCGCAATCGCAAGGAGCGACAAAATCTCTAGTTCTTTCGAATGCAATTAGGCCCGTTGCATGGGGATGATGTTCCCGGATGCGAAGTCGCTCGCTTTAGCAGTTCCAGCCTCAGCGCTCGGATCTGCGACAACCGAACGGGAGGCTGAAGCACGAATAGATTCTGACATGTCGCAGATACCAACGCCATGCTTCGGAATCATCCTAACCGCCGCGAAAATGTGTCCGCCTAGAAGCGCTAACCAATTTCCTAGTCAAGTCTTCATGCCTTAAGAGTACCCTATAGCCATTGCTCAGGCTCAACTTTTCATCCTTCTGCTTCAATCATCGCGTTTCCTTTCCTTCGGTCTCTCTCTTCAATTTCATCTTCACGGTCTCTCAGCTTCGCTTCTTAATATCCATCTGGCCAGACCAGCTTAGAGCGCTAGTCGCCTATACAACTCTCCCTCAGCCATCACTTCTAGTAATACCTAGTCGCTCATTTCGACATTGGAACAGCCGCAGAATGTATTTCACCAAATCCTTCGTCACCTCCGCTCTGCTTGGGCTTGCAGCAGCAACGACACATTTGGGCGAGTCGGCCTCGGGGGCCTCGGCGGCATCGACGGTAGTGGCTGCTTCAGAGACAGTGTTGGCATCTTCGGCATCGTCTGCTGCGGCTGCCGCCGCGAGCGGTGGTACTGTAGCCACGCACGTTATCACAGTTGGCGGAACAAACGGAACAACTATCTTCTCTCCTGACAATATCGTGGCCAATGCCGGAGACCTCGTCCAGTTTCAATTCAACCCCAAGGCAAGTCAGACATCTAGACCGTCTTCGCATGTACTCTGCTAACGGTTACAAAGAATCACTCGGTAGTCCAGTCTACTTTTGATCAACCTTGTGTACCGATCCAGAACGTGATGCCGAATAAGACGGACGCTTTCTTCTCTGGATTCAAGCCGTCGAACCTCACCGCGATCCAAGCAGGCAACGTTCTCACTTACACCATTCGCGTCATGGACGCGAAGCCCATCTGGTTCTACTGCTCCCAGGCCAAGCATTGCCAGGCTGGAATGGTCGGTGCTGTGAATGCGTATGTTGCTCGTCACGAATGTACAGGTTGATGCTAATTGTACCATAGTCCATCATCCGGAAACAAGACATTGGCAGCCTTCAAGGCGCTTGCTGCTTTGGCCATCGAGAACATCAGCCCCGGCGGTGCAATCAATGGCGGTGGCAGTGCTGCTTCTTCTGGTGCCGCTGGCGCAGCTACATCTGCAGCGGGCACAGGAGGCGTTGGAGGCGCATCCGCAACCGCAGGAACTGGTGCTACTTCATCTTCTGCCAACAGTCCCGCACAGGCAACCGTCAACGCCGCGCCTGGCCTTGTTTCGCAATCGTTCCTCAACTTTGGTCTGGGTGGCTTGGCTGCCTTCATGCTCCTGTAAGCACTCAGGTATGGCGCAGTAGTTGGAGACGAGATGGTGCGGGAGGACGGAAGCAGGGGGCTTGTTATGATACCATTCTGCCAGACTGGCAAAAGCGCTTCTGGAAATGCTGGCTAGGGGGGCGTTTTATAATTTTCTATTCAAGGTCTGGACGATGACAGGTGCATGTAATGGCCCATCATAGGATCAGGCAGTATCTAATGCATTATCAAACTTCAGGAAGCTGCCAACGGCTCGATTCCCACCAAGGGTGGACCGCGTCCTCGTTGTTTTAGTGTTCATTGTGGGAGGTGTCTCGCACACGATGCCGTTTCGGATGGAGCTAGGTGAATGTTAATGATTGGCTGTCCCAGCTTGACGACTCGCTTGGCAAGGCAGGAAGCGTCACAACCCTGCGGTGGCAGCTGCTTCCTTCGCTCAAGATCGTCGTTCCGGTTCCATCGCACTATGTTTCTTCACTCCTGGTGGGCGTTGGCGCCCTTCGACTTCACTCCCTGTACTGGCCTACAGATTCTATTTTTCTTTACTCGACTCAATTCTCATCACCAATCTCTTCGACCTGAACCGAACTCAGACACCTAAGATTCCCCTCCAGGCTGCGCACCTTGGGCGCACTCGAGGAAACAGCCTCCGCCATGTTATTTGAGACGCGGCCTGGGATACTGCGAGCTACCAGATCGGGACAGCATGCCACTCCATCAAGATGCACCGCGATCCTACATATATGCACGGCAGTGGCTGCACTCTCTAGTTTGCCACTAGTAGATGCATTGCACCATATGTCGACCAGGGCACCGCGAAGACTAGAGCGTCGAAAAGAACCAATCACCCCTCTCCTAGTCACGAATAACTGCCCCCAAACAATTTGGCCTGGTATATCCACACAGTCTGGCGATGGTCCAAAAAACAACGGATTTGAATTAAAAACGGGCGATACCCGTAACCAGACTGTGTCAGAGGACTGGCAGGGTCGAGTATGGGGTCGAACGAATTGCTCCTTCAATGACGATGGAACTGGGCCAAAGTCTGGCAGTGGACGAGCATGCCGTTCCGGAGACTGCAACGGCATCTTGAATTGCCAAGTCGGCGTGAGTGACTGTCTTCCCCAAAGCGCGTATCTCCGTCTCTGTTGACATTTGCAATGTAGGGTGACGTACCAGTGTCTCTTGCAGAGTTCACCCTCGATGCGGGGGATGGCCATACGTACTACGACATTTCGTTGGTCGACGGTTACAATGTACCAATGGCCATCATTCTACAACCCCTCCAGAATGCCAGCTTGGATGACATTCCTCCCAATCTTATCCATCCATCATGTGAAGGTACCGCCGGGCTCCTTAAACCGAAAGGCTACGACCCGTACTCCAGCGGACAGCCAGACTTCCTCAGAACAAACAGCACCTATCCGCTTCCTTTTGAACAGCAGGTTAATGACCAACAAGTCTCGAAATGGTGCCCCTGGGATCTGCAGCAAGATCCTCCAGATAAGCCGGGCGATGGCGTATACCCATACCCTGACGATAACATTCAAAGACCTGCGTTTAACCCCTGTTTTTCCGCCTGTGCGAAGAATAACAGACCCGAGGATTGTTGCACGGGGCCGTACAACTCCCCCACCAAGTGTCAGCCTAGTCAGTACTCTAAAAACGTAAAGGCTGTTTGCCCAGATGCATACAGCTACGGTATGTCTCCAATTGCTGACGTGATTGTTGTCATCTTCTGCTATACTAATGTTATGTGCTTGCAGCCTTTGACGACCAGACATCTACCTTTATCATTCCATCTGGTGCAGGCTTCGAGGTCGTATTCTGTCCTGGAGCACGCTCAACAAACATTCTATCAACGGAGTCGGAGAAGATGCGTCAACTTGCTCAGAGCGGACATGTTTCGAATGGCAACAGCCAATCTACAATGATGAAAAGATTCAGGGCCGACGCGTTCCGCAGGAGTGGTGCCACGCGGAGCATCCGATTGGACGGTACCGTACTCACGGTAACTTTCCTTGCCACAGCATGCGTCCTGGGATATGCGGCGACTTTTTGAACATATGCGCGTCCCAGACTGATCTTTGGATGGAGTATGAAAGGGTTGCAGTTGCCACTCCTGATGCACGCTTGAGTCGTTCTAGATACCCTGTTCCTTGTTTCAATGCAGTTTTCATGTGTCTAGTGGAACCTACCCGTGGACGTATGTCGAAGCATGCTGCATGCGAGGCCCTCGACTACCATGAACGTTCTTGCCATAGCTCATGGCTCTCTGCACCTTGCAATATCTACGATATGGGGACTGACGCAACAGGCGAAACCCACACCTACGCTCACCTTGTCTGACTCAATATGGGCCGACGTCAGGTCATCTTCCTGCAACAGCACTATGATCTCATATACGTAGGAGCAAAGGGCGCCCTCGGTCAAATCTACCCAAGATCGACAGTCGCCGAACACATGGCCCATGGGACGCGGAACGGGAGACTGTGCGGCGTGCGTGCGCGTGCGTGCGTGCGCTTACATCTGCATGCCTCGAACCGAGCGCGGTGAAATGGAACTTTGCGAGATGATCTCCTCTAACGTGGGCAAATAGCAGTGTCAAGATGTAGTGCTCGACAGGCGGTGAGACGGAATCAGGGCACAAGTGCGTCTTGTGATCCACAAAGCCTGCTGATAGTTGGTTTCGAAGAATATATAACAGCATCTCTGAGGTCGCACAGAGGGGTTCACATCCCGCGTGGGGGTCAGCTGGGACTGCTGCCACGCGAACGTAGGATGCAATGCAATATATCTGTGCTACCCCAATAGCCAATACGCTGTGAAAGCCTTCGAAAATTGATGGAAACGGTGCTGCCATTGGCCTGCTGTTGGCGTTGTTGAAGCGTGTGATGCTGCTACCGCGTGCGCGCTGGTGTGGCTGGAATCTAATGATGCCGCAGATGGCTCGTGTACTCTCGATCCATCTCCAGTGCATCATCATCCACCGCCTGCACATCGTTCCGGACAGCCATTAAGAAGCAGTCAACAGCCGCCTCATCCCCCTCCTCGATCACGGAGATGCTTCTCCCGGCCTGTCCAGGGAACATCCGCGTCTGTTACACCGCTGCATCGGCGCGTGGCCTTCTTCGCGCGGCTTGTTCTGGTCTTATTTTTCCGACTGCTCCGCAGCTACGTCTTGTCGCTAACCGTCTTGGAAACGGACCTGTCTGCCCTACGCCTTTTGCGTCCAAAGCTTTGCGGATTCAACGTGCTACAAACTATCTGCATGGAGCACGAACGGCCTCAATCCCTCCGGCCAAGTTGACGGCTTGTATGCCGCGGCAGAGACTAATTACCGCGCTATATCAACACAAGAGTGTCTGCAAGCGTTAAACATTGAAAAGGTACCTGCCGTCCGTCAATTCTGCCTTGGACCCCCCCGCTGTAGGTCTCGAGTGATCTCAAGCTACCAGACATCGTCGGCGCCATGGCCCGAGCTTTGGCTGTGCATCACCTGACCGATGGATGGTTCTTCAAGCAAGCCGACGACGATGCCCAAGACGCATGGCTTCCGGTCGCAAAAGTTCCCACTAATGTTCATTTGGACCTCATCGACCATGGAAAGTATGTCATCACGTGGCTGTTCTTTTTGTAGAAGTATTCAATGCATGACTGACGGCAGCACCCGCACAGGATTCCGGATCCGTTTCTAGGATTCAACGAACTCAAGGCTGAATGGGTTGCTGACAAGACTTGGACATACAAAGTCAAGCTGCCTGAAGTTGAGGATCCGCAAGAAGACGCCGTAACGATCCTGGTCTTTGATGGCTTGGACACCTTTGCTACGGTCAAGCTCAATGGGAAAATCATACTCGAAAGCGACAACATGTTCATTCCTCACCGTATTGATGTCACGAGGCAATTGAAGACAGGTACAGGAAATGTTCTGGAGATTGACTTCGCCTCGGCGCGGCTTCGAGCGATCCAGATTCGGGAAGCGCACCCTGAGCATACCTGGGTTGGCTTCAATGGTGACATGTCTCGTCTTGCAGTGCGGAAAGCCCAATACCATTGGTAAGCCGCACAAGTTTGGGTCCTTGGAAGACAAGTTCTAATTGTTCGTAGGGGATGGGACTGGGGTCCGATGCTCAACACATGCGGTCCATGGCGGTCAGTACGATTAGAGACCTATCATGCCAGAGTGACAGATCTGCGCATTGACTACACTGTATCGGATAGCCTCGATTCTGTTGATGGTACCATTACCGCAAATGTAGAAGGATCGCTGAGCAAAAGTGTCAACTTCGAGGTACAAGACGGTGACGACATTGTCTTTAAAGAGTCTGCAGAGGTCAGCGACGGCGTGGCTAAGGTCCAATTTCATGTGAAGAATCCAAAGTTGTGGTATCCACATGGGTATGGCGCACAGTCATTGTACGAAGCGACTGCAACTATATCAACAGAGGGCGTCAACTTGCATCAAGCGACTCGCCGTACCGGATTCCGCAGAGGGGAGCTCATCCAGCAACCCGACGAGATTGGCAAGACCTTCTTCTTTCGTATCAACGGTGTGGACGTCTTTTGCGGAGGCTCTGATTGGATTCCGGCCGACTCGTTCACCCCACGAGTGACAGAAGAAAAGTATAGGAAATGGCTAGAGATGATGGTTGATGGATACCAGGTCATGATTCGGTATAGTCCTTTTGCGCTCTCGAGTGTGATATTCGTCTCTAAGTTGTTTATGGCGAGACTGACCAGGCATCTAGGATTTGGGGCGGAGGCATCTGGGAGGAAGACGTCTTTTACGACTTGTGCGACGAGCTCGGGGTCCTGGTGTGGCAGGATTTTATGTTCGGCTGCGGCAACTACCCAGCTTTCCCCAAAATCCTCGAGTCGATCCGCAGCGAATGCGTCGCCAATGTTGGTAGAATACGACACCATCCATCGATCGTGATATACGCAGGCAATAACGAAGACTACCAAGTGCAAGAGCAGTTTGGCTTGACATACAACTACGAGGACAAAGATCCTGAAAGTTGGCTCAAGACTGACTTTCCTGCCAGGTATATTTATGAAAAGGTAAGCGCTTGTGCTGCACGCCGTCACCCTGCTGCGGCCACTCTAATGACCGATTTGCATTCAGCTGCTGCCCGAGGTCGTTGATGCCGAAAGCCCTCATGTGCCCTACCACCCTGGAAGCCCTTGGGGAGACGGCCTGAAGACGTCAAATACCACAGTTGGCGATATGCACCAATGGAACGGTGAGACCCTCTCGCGATCTGGTTCCGTATATTGGCTTAAGCGACTAATATTATATTGCTAGTCTGGCATGGTACCCAGGAAAAGTACCAAATATTCGACACGCTTGGCGGGCGATTTAACAGCGAATTTGGGATGGAGGCATTCCCCCATATCGATACTATCAAGTATTATTGCACGGATCCGACGCAGCTGTATCCGCAGTCTCACATGCTTGATTTCCATAACAAAGCGGATGGTCATGAGCGGAGGATCGCGACGTACTTGGTGGAGAATTTTCGAACTCAAACAAACCTGGAGGTAAGTGTGCGTTTGGTGCCCGCACGGGTTCTGGGAGTAATATCGATGCTAAGCTAAGGGCATGGCAGGCATTTATCCATCTGACGCAGCTCTCACAAGCCGAGGCCCTGATGTTCGGATACCGGGGATGGCGCAGACAGTGGGGCCAGAAGCGTTTCTGCGGAGGTGCATTGGTATGGCAGCTTAACGACTGCTGGCCTGTCACATCGTGGTCGATTGTGGACTACTTCCTGCGCAAGAAACCAGCATACTACGCCATGAGACGTGTCTTGGCGCCGATCGCCATAGCCGTCAAGCGCGCACACTTCGACTGGAGTGTGGTTCATGCTCGTGTTCCGAAGACGAGCGATTACGAGGTGTGGGTTGCGAGCAGCCAGCCCACGGAGACTACGGGTACCGTTGAACTGCGATTCATTTCAGTCGCGACAGGCAAGGAAATTAAGGATGCTGTGGTCAAGAAAGACATCAAGATTGTGGCGAATGGGACGACGGACGTGCTATCCGGCTCGCTTGATAATGTCAACGAAGAGCCTCACGTTCTGGCCGCGAGGATCTGGATCGATGGCGAGGTCGTCTCGCGCGATGTCGACTGGCCGCAGCCGCTCAAGTACCTCAGTTTCGAGGACCGCGACGTTCAGGTCCAACGCAGCGGGAGCTCGATACACGTTAAGGCCGACAAGCCGACCAAAGGCCTGGTGTTCGAGGAACGGAGCGGCGTGCTGGTCAACGACAGTGCCATTGACGTGGTACCCGGCGACGAACAAGTCATCAGCGTGAGGGGGCTTGCAGCGGACGCTGCACCTCTGAAGTGGACGTATCTGGGCGAGAGCTGAAGTGGGGAAGGCACATGATGGCGTTGCTGCAGCACCGCACCAGAGCAGGCACCTGGCACCAGGTGGTGTGGAGGTCTGGGTTGCTGACGGAGCTGGAGCGAAGTCGCCAAACGCACCGGACGATGGTACCACCGTCCATGCAACGGTGCGGGCGCAAAACTCTTCCCAGTGGCAGCAGGGCCAACTGGCGCTTGCCGACAGGGGAGGGTGATCTGACACTGGGAGCTAGGTGGTTGCGGATGGCGAGGGCTTGCGGATTGCGTTATGGGCAGGGTTTGGCTGAAGTCAGAGGATATTGAGGGGGCCTATATGTGAGGCTATTATAGGGCGGCCACAGGCATGATATTGAGATGGGCGCTGTTCTGGCACGCCGGGCGCGGCCAATGTGCGCGCGCGCCTGACGAAGAGCAAATTAAGGTCGTCTCTCGAGTTTTCGCCGGCGCTGCGCAGTGGATGAGAAAGCGTGAGGACGTCTGGAGAGGCGGCAACCCGGGAAGTGTGGCACTTGTCGAAGTCGCTGCCGGCAAACGGGAGAGCTGCCCAGGCTGCCCATGATCTCATGGCGGCCCGCCCAGCGCCGTTGAACACTGGGGCTTCCCGCGATTCATCTTCCCTAAGGTGCGCAGTGCATCGCAGGCCTGCATGGCGCGGTTCGTGCGAGCGGCTTTGGCTGCGCGCTCATGGTGAAACGGCGCGCTGCATCCTCCGCCGCGCTTTTCTCTCTCTTGCTCTGCAAGTCCCTCTGCAGTCCTGGACCTGTCCGTCGGTGTCGCCCTGGCCCACTGCCGCCCACCCCCAAGACCCTATCATCCGGGGGTTATAATGCGGAGGCTAATCCGCCCATGATTTAGCATCCAGCACTCATGAAGCGCTGGAATGAATGCACTGACAGTGGCCGCCGGCGACGGCGCAGCGAGGTAATCTGCAGCCTGATCAAACCTACACCGGCCTCCTAGATCTACGCGTCCTGCGCCGTCATTGCTATATGAACCCTGCTTCCATTTTCCGATCTTCTGTCTGCTCCTTATTCTCGGCCTGTTTCCATCTCGACGTCGCTACTGTCTCTCTCGCCACATTATCCACTCTGGTACCGCCCGCCGTCTTCATGCGAGCCGATGCATGCTCTACCTGACCAGCAAGCCCTCCGCTCGCCTGTCCCCTCCTGACCGTCTCTGCTTGCCAGACCTGCCGTGAGAGGCGGTAAGGCGCCATGTTCCACACTTTCCAGTCGTCTGTCGGACTTCGATCGCCCGGCGCCGAGAGCGATGGAAGTTCCAACAAGCCCGCACGTGCAACCGGTTCGCGCCGAATATCAACGAGCAACGCGTGCGTCGAGTGCCGGCGGAGAAAGATCCGCTGCGATGGCACCCAGCCCTGCGGTCAGTGCCAATGGTACCAGCATCCGGAAGCTTGTTCGTACTCGAAGCCCGCGCAGAGGGTTGTCCCAAGTAGGAAGTAAGCTCCTTTTGCAATGGAGACGCGCGATCCGTGCTAACCCGCCATGAAGACTGGTAGACAAGCTTTCGAGCAACATTGAGCAGTACAAGAGCGTGCTCGGAAAGCTGTATCCGACCAAGGACCTGGATGCACTCGCTGCTTTGCCTCGTGAGGAACTCCTGGAATTGGCCCTCTCCACCCCAGCTGCAACTACTTCTCCTTCTACGGCGCCAACGCAAGCCATCTCTGAAGCGGCCGTTGGATCAGATGGCGCCGAGAGCCTCGAAGCGCTTGAGCAAGCTCCACCAGAGGACCCTTATTGGGACGAGGCACGGAAGCATCTGGTCCGCGTCCAGGGCATCTCCGACGATGTGAATGGCCTGTCCATGTCTGTCGATCGCCTCTCATCGTACGTCGGTATCTCTTCCATCACTGCCGCCTTGAAGGTCATTGTGAGATGTGCACCCCACGCAAAGCCCCTGATTGCACACAACAATCAAGAGACTGCGCTTCCTAGCCGAGCTAGCTCTCCACCTCCTGAGCTATCTGACGACAATCCCATGGCCTTGCCAGCACCAGCACAAGGTCGTGCACTTGTTGAGAGCTACTTTGATCGTGTACACCTCTTCTTCCCTCTAATTGAAGAACGCAAGTTTTGGTCTACGTACATGTACGGAGATCGAAAAGACTCGCCTTGGTTAGCGTTGCTGAACATGGTGTTTGCACTGGGGTCACTGGCTTCATCAACCGCGGAGAACGAAGCCCACTATGTCTACTTCAACCGTGCACGACAGCATCTCTCGCTAGAATCTTTCGGGAGCGGAAATCTGGAGGTGCTGCAGGCACTAGCCATGATGAGCGGGTATTACATGCACTATTTAAATCGCCCGAATGAGGCGCACTCGCTAATGGGTGGCACGCTACGGATGGCTACTGCCCTAGGTTTACACCGTGAGTATTCCGACGTTTCGAAGAACGACTCAAACAGGCATCTCAATGTCATATCGCCGAGCGAGGCAGACTCGATATCCCCTGAAATGAGGAGGCGGATATGGTGGAGTCTCTTCTGCCTGGATGCATGGGCTTCGACAACGACCGGCAGACCTTCGCTCGGAAGAATGGGGCCTTCCATTACGGTTCTTCCCCCCGGAACCGCCCCGAACGCAGTGCGTATCATGACAACAGCAGTATTGTCTTGTTTTGCTGATGATATAACCTACAGGCTGCCGTTTTATATCCACCAAACTCTCCACAGTACATTGAGCAGTTGAAGACCATACCGTTAATGCACGCTTCCGAGTTTTGTAAGATTGCCACAAGGATACAAGACCGACTCGTCGAATCTCCCTTACTGGCACCGTCTGAGACCTCCGCATACGACGCCGAGGTTATGCACTGGTATGAGGATCTTCCTTCCATCATCGCCAACATCGAGGAACCCTGTCCCGACTTCCTCCTACGCGTTCGCCTAGTGATGAAATGGCGATTTCAAAACATCCGCCTTGTTCTCCATCGACCCGTTCTTTTAGCTACCGCCCTGCGCCGGTGTCCATTCGCCAGCCTCGGCTCGGAAGAGAAGGTCGCAGTGGGAAAATGCCGCATCGTCGCCGCCAAAACCATTGAAGACATGTCCAACGAATGCCTGCCCGATCTCATTTCTGGATGGAACGCAGTCTGGTTCACCTTCCAAGCGTGCATGGTACCCCTTGTCTCTCTCTTCAGCGACCCTAGCATGCCAGAAGAGACCGAGAAATGGAGAACCAGCATCGAGATCGCCCTCGCCTTCTTCGAGCGCAGCAAACCCTGGAGCATCGCCGCAAAACGCAGCATGGACGCCGTCTCCAAGCTCTACCAAGCCTACAAACTGCAATTCGCAGGCCAGGTCCAGCCCGTGCAACCACAGCACGCCGACCCGCACACCCAAAACCAACTCCATCTACAACCGCAGCAGCACTTCCTGCCCAATCCCGCCCCGAACCACAACCACGTCCCTGGAATGGAAGGTGCCCACGCCCACTTTGATTACAGCGGCGTGCCCGACGTGGCTGCCCTGTCGATGAACCCGGGCGTCTGGAGCAACGACCCGAATGCCATGCAGCACCTGTCTGGGTTCTGGGACGACATGATGTGGGACACGAATCTGCCGGATATGCTGGAGACGCCGTTTGGGCTGGGCAACGAATACGAGTTTCAGGGCGCGGCGCAGGACTCGGGGGCGCCGTGTTGGATGACGGGGAATTGAGGCATATATCTACTGGAACACACTGTATGAGAATGAATGGAATGGTATGGTATGGTATACATGTACACGACGCACGCAACGATGCGTACACGCAGGCACGAGCAAAACGACATTTTCTGATGGATGCATCCTACGATATTCTATTCGCACGCCCTCGGCGGACTGGAAGAGGAAGGGAAGGATGGGAACACAAAAGCGGGTGGGGCATGGAGGATTGGGGGGTATGAGGTGCATTGGGTCGGCTACCTTGTCTCTCTGGCATGGTCTTGAGTTTGGCTGGGATATTTTGCATTTGCATTCTTCGTCATTCGTTGGCTCTGTCTTTGTTTTTTGTCTTGTTTTTGCATTGGCATTTTGCGTGGGAGGCTGTACTGATATGAGATATCCCCCGCGTTTTGATTCCATCAGTGCGCCGTCTGTCTATCTCCCGATTCTAGAAAGCATTTGCATTTCCTGCTTGGCGTCCATCATGTCCCCGCGCCGGTGCGCTTTCTCCAAAGTTCCAAGTTTGACTATCGTGGATTTGGGCAATGGTTCGAGGGGTCGGCTCGAAGCGATGACAGTCACAAGTCAGAGGTCCGCTAGTCAGTCACAAGTCACAAGTCAGGAGCCATGAGACGGGAATCAGAATCTAGGTGTCATGTTCCGCTACTCTATAGCCACTAGCACCAGTAATAGTACCAGCTATTATTCTTGGAAAGCCGTTGCAGATATAGGCAGGGGTATACAATACTTGACCTCAAATCCCCCAGATCTTTGACCAGTCCATAAATATCACGAGTCATGGCTACCAGAAGGCAGAAGGGAAAATGAGAGGCTAAAGAGCGGGCATGCAAGTCTGCAGCGTGCAGCATGCATCTTGCAGGATATACTTAGTCTAGTCTACGTGTCGTGTACCATAATCGTGTATGCTGACGACGACTTACAATAGCATATAGCTGAGGTGTGATATACCGGGTCGATATGATTCCGGGGTCTCCAAGTTCGAGTTTGGAGGGAGGAATGTGGGGAGGGGAGGGGATGGTTTGGGAGGCGCTTGGATTTGGACTTGGGTCTTTAACCGATCGTTGTCCGACGTACATGAGGGTGCAGACTCGACTTGAACACCTACAGCACTATCAGACCGCTCTTATGGGGCCTCCTGACGAGGCGAGGCGAGGCTCGAGAAGGTGTGGGTGCGCACGGTGTTAGGATGGTTGTATCAAGAGAGCCTTGTTGAGAGAGCCATGTTAAAGGGCCAAGTTAAGATGGCTCTAGGCTTAGTTTGAAAATTTTGAACATTGGGCCAGAACGCGGAAAGACGTACAGACGCAGGATGTTCAGCGCTTTCGCGCCTACTCCGGTTGCTGCTACTGGAAGGAATTAGAGGCTGACGGAGACTCGGATGAGACGAGATCCTAGGAAAGCAGGCTTGGAATGTGGTGTGAGTGGGTTGTCGAAGGTTTGGGTATTCTGCCTGTGAACTTCCCGATTGAGACAGATGCCAAGTAGGTGTGGGTGGAATCGCGGGGTCGGGAAGCAGAAGGGTCGAGGTCAGCCTGGGGTGGAGATGGTCGAGGACACGGTAGATAGGTCAATACGCTCTTGGCATAAGACTCCAAACTCTATTGTCAGTCATATTGCAATGTCCTTACTTTTCTGGACCAGATAATGCAATCAAGCCGTGTAGATCGCTCGAGTACGAAAGGAGTGATAGCGGCTCATGGCATCACGGCTTCGCAATGCTTGTCAAAGTCTCTGCGGATGCCGCAGCACACCATGCATGAACCTGCTTTCGTGTAACGCGACCATCGGCAGACAGGAACGACAGATCCGGAGGCGAGCTCGCAACGGCGGCCTTCTGGAAAACCAGGGAATCATCGGAATGCGGAGGGTATATGCATGGGTAAATTAAAAGGGACACGACTCGGCAGCTACGAAGCGCCAGGGTGGTCAGGGAACAGCCCTGGAGTACATGTGGTTTGTACCTGAAGCCTGGCGATTGGCTGCGGCTAGGACACGAGGCACGAGGGTTGGAGACGTCCAAGGTTGGCTCGAGTCCTGAGGTCGTTGAGGTTGAGGTTGATTTTGAGATGAGGCGAGCACGGACTGGATGAATTGTTATCGATAGAGAAAATAAATCGCCCCTTTTGTGAGATGAGCAATGACAGCTTTGACGGCTCGGAAGACGGGGAAACAGCCCTCCAGGACCCACGTCTCGCCACATCGGCGCCATTCGCCGGTCAGATTTGGGCCCTGAGATCCCCTCTTGGCCGATGAGCTTGAACCTGCGCTCCTTGTCTCCTGACACTCTCCTCTGCGCAATTTTCCTCGTCTCCAGCGCTCCTGGCCTCTCCGACCTACCCGTTCGCGTCGAGTTTGCATTGCCGCTTGTGCTGTGTTGATCCGCGCTTTCCGCCGCCTCAAATACCCGTCTTTCTGCAGCTTTGCTCGACCTCTGCTTCCTGCGGCGTGCGTCAGATAGATTGCCACACCTCCTTCGCCAGAACCTCAACAGCACCCACGAATCTGGCTTCGCGTGCAGCAACCGGAACACCGTCCGTCTATCCTTAACGCCGCATTTGCCTCTTACAATGCCGGGCCGCGTTCTCCCAACGATCCCCATCGCCGACGTAAGGGCGCATAACACCGAAAAGTCCTGCTATGTCACGATTGGCACCAAAGTCTACGACGTGACCTCATTCCTCTCGGATCACCCCGGCGGCGGCGACCTCATACTCGAGTACGGCGGACAGGATGTGGCGGATATACTGAAAGATGAGGCTTCGCATACACACTCGGAGGCGGCGTACGAAATCTTAGACGAGAGCCTGGTTGGCTTCATGGCCAACGAGGAAGTTCTCAATGGCGTCACGAAAAGCGGGAAGCCGGCTGAGATTGTTCCACTGCCGCCTTCCGAGGAAGGCAAGCAGGAACTGAAGAGCCTGCAAGCCAACGGCAAGCCACTGTACGAAGCTACTGGCATGTCCACCGCCGAGGATCTTTCTCGGGACACGGACTTTACCTCAGACTACAAGACACACAAGTTCCTGGACCTCAATAGGCCGCTGTTCATGCAGGTGTGGAGAGGTGGCTTCTCAAAAGACTTTTACTTGGAACAAGTCCACAGGCCTAGACATTACAGAGGCGGAGACTCGGCACCACTATTCGGGAACTTCTTGGAGCCCTTGAGCAAGACACCTTGGTGGGTCGTACCTACGGTCTGGCTACCGCCCGTGGCATACGGTACCATGCTGGGCATTCAAGGTCTGGGAGTGCCAGTAGCGGCAGCGTATTGGATTGGCGGGCTGTGCATCTGGACGCTTGTGGAGTACTTCCTCCACAGATGCTTGTTCCACTTGGACTAGTAAGTCAACAAGACTTGGCTGAGCTCGGACTTTGGGCTAATTCATATAGCTACCTCCCAGACAACCGCGTCGGGATCACAGCGCACTTCTTGCTTCACGGTATCCACCATTATCTTCCCATGGACAAGTATAGGCTCGTGATGCCGCCGACTCTATTCGTAGTGCTTGCATACCCGTGGTGGAAGCTTGCGCATGCCATTTTCTTCTACAACTGGTATGCAGCTTCATCCGTCTACTGCGGCGGCATCTTTGGGTACATCTGCTACGACCTGACCCACTATTTCCTCCATCACCGCAAGTAAGTATACAATGCCTACACTAGACATCTAACCCATACTGACTTGCACCAGCCTTCCTGCCTGGTACCGCTCCCTCAAAAAGTACCACCTGAAACACCACTTTGCCGACTATCAAAACGGCTTTGGAGTCACAAGCCGGTTCTGGGATCGGATTTTCAACACTGAGCTGGAAATGACCCAGCCAAAGGTCATCAAGTCTTCGTAGACGGACGTGTATTTGTACAGAGCATACTGGTCATTGAGCACGAATCGTTGAGGCATTTCTCGGGCGTTTGAGGAGGGCAACTTGTACGACTAATGTGGGCTACGGAGGGTAGACGGTGACGAAGGGGTCCGCGAAAATCCCCTCAACGATACCAATTTAGCATAATGTAATACCTCATTGCTTCGACTTGCTCACTCGAGTGCTCCCAACCGGATGCCCAGCCTTGGAGGTGGGGAGGCATCGAGTCACGTGTGGCGCCACACGTGCCCGCCAAGCTGAGTCATCTCACTGCACGGGCCGCCTCGCTTGTCGAGACCGAGCTCTTAGCTTTTTGCCTGCCTCACGCCCTCTCCGCTTCACCTCCACCACAACCTTTTGCGCGACTGCCTCCTCTTCTCCGAGTTTGTGCCCACAACATACTCGACGCAGAGCACTGCAAACCAGTCAACGTTCGCCCACTGCGCTCGCACGTCGTGCTGCTGTTGTGAAACAATAAGTCAACCCGCCGCAGCACCGCTCGGCACTTCACTCACCACTACCTTAACTACCAGCACTTAGAACCGACAACATGGCCACCACCGCAATGGACGTGGACGAGCTCCTCGAAACCACCGCAGCGGAGATGCAGCGTGCTGCCGACACGGCCAAGGACGGGGGTCGACTCTCCAAGGACCGCAAGGATGGCCGCGGAGACCGTGATCGTGATCGTGATCGTTATAGCCGGGACCGTGGAGACCGTGACCGTGGCCGCGATCGTGGACGAGGGGACCGAGACCGATACCGTGAGTACAATAGTGAGCGGCGGAGCAGTCGAGAGAGCGACCAGCGACGACGAGACGGGAGCGCGGCACGATCTTCACATAAGGATGCTGATACAGATGATGAAGGACCACCACCCATGAGGAGCAGCCGTCACCATGAGCGGGAGCGTGAGCGCCACCGTTCTCGGGACCGTGATCGGGATAGGGACCGAGATGACCACCGCGGCAGCCGTAGGGAGGATCGCCGAAATGGAGGTGATTACTACCAGGGCGGCGGGCGTGCGCGCTCTAGGTCTCCGCGCCGTCACCGTGATGAGGGCCGCGAGAAGTACCGTGACAGGTCGCGCGACCGCCGTCGCCGTGAGGATGAGCGTCCACGCGGTGGCCGCCGTACTGCTACACCCCCGGAGCCGGAGCCGAATGAGGATGACCGTGACAAGCGAACCATCTTCGTGCAACAGATCTCCCAGCGCGCTGAGACTCGTCATCTCCGCGTCTTCTTCGAAGCAATTGGCCCAGTTGTTGAGGCTCAAATTGTCAAAGATCGCGTCACCGGTCGTTCAAAGGGGTAAGTCGCAAGCCTACCACACTCATTGTACTACACTTGCTAATTGAAACCTCAGCGTTGGATATGTGGAGTTCAAGGATGAAGAGTCAGTTCCCAAGGCCATCGAGCTTACAGGACAGAAATTGAAAGGGGTTCCCATCATCGCCCAACATACCGAGGCAGAGAAGAACCGCGCATCCCGTGCAGCTGCGGCTGCGGCTGCTAACGAGGGCAGTGGTGTCAACGGCAGCTCTGCTCCGTTCCACCGTCTCTACGTCGGCAACATACATTTCTCCGTAACAGAACAGGATCTTTCGGCAATCTTTGAGCCTTTCGGAGAGCTCGAGCAGGTGACTTTGCAGCGGGATCCGCAACCCGGTCAGCCAGAGGGCACCGGCCGTTCCAAGGGCTATGGCTTTGTTCAGTAAGTCATATGCTCATTCATTCGACCCTTGAAGCTAAGCTTACATACCGAACAGGTTCCGTGACCCTTCTGCTGCCAAGCAAGCACTCGAGCAGATGAATGGGTTCGAGTTAGCTAACCGTCCTATCCGGGTAGGACTCGGTAACGACAAGTTCACTCCCGAGTCTACTGCCAGCCTCTTGCGCAACTTCAACACACACGCCCAAAACTTCCAGGGGTCCGCATTCTCTGGAGCTGGCGGTCGTGGCGCTTATGCAGGGGGCTCTGGTGGAGTTTTCGATCGCTCTCATGGCCGTGACGATCGTGGCGTGAGCGGCGCGTCGGCCCTTGACGACACTGATGTCGCAGGCATCTCAATAAACAACATGAACCGAGATAGGCTGATGAACCTGCTTGCACGCAATCCTGTCGATGAGCCGAAGAAGAACGGCCAAGTCGCTGCGAAGCCACGCGCTCCGGTCATCGATAGGCCTATGCCATCTAAGTGCATAAAGATCCAGAATGCCTTTGATCCCGAGAAGTACGTCACATCCCATCCCCTCTGCTCTTACACATGTACTGACCTTTACAGTGAACTCAAGCAGTTCGGTGATAAGTGGATTGAGGAGTTGGAGACTGAGGTCAAGACCGAGTGCACAGCCAAATATGGAAAAGTGGTTCACATTGCTGTTGATCCGAACACAGATGGCGACATCTACGTCAAGTTTGACTCGGTCACCGGCGGCGAGAAGGCTCTCCAGGGTCTCAATGGCCGCAGCTTCAACTACCGAGTTATCCGGGCTTCCTATGTGGTCGACAAAATCTACCACTCCCTCTTCGGAGCTGCAGCCAGCAAATTCTAGAGCGTTCCACCTCGACGGGTACGCCATCTTCTCGCTTGTGTCGAATGATTGACTACACTTAGGCTCCAGGGTACTGCGACGAGGAAGAATTACCCGCCTTTCTCAAAATTCTCGGCATGGACGCCAAGGCACATCTGGCATTTCGACAGACAGCGATTTTGGCCTTCCCTCAGGCTACGATACGATTTCCGACTCTGCTACAAACCTCTTCCAAAAGGTAATAACTTGTGTTTATTCTTGCGTTTTTCGAGTCTCAGTCTTCCCACCACCTGCACATCCCCTGCACTCTTTGCTTCATCTAGCTCCTGCCATTCAGTCCCGAGGACTACGACTTGATCAATGTACACCAGGCTACGGTTTATATGGCGTTTCGGTCGGATCGGGTCATCATGTGCAAGGCTTTTGTTCTGGAGTTGGATTGGGAGGATTGCATTTTAAGGTTGGTGGGTCACTCAGTCGGTTCTTCAAGAAGCAGCATGGCTTGGAGTGGAACGTCAAGGATTCGGACTCAGGTGAACCAAAAACCCTCGTGTGTAGCTCATAGGATTCTAGTAACTGAAGACAAGGATCCTTCTATCTACACTTAACTTGCAATTATAGGGCGATACCGATCTTCATGTGGTTGTCAGCGGGCATCATTGCTTCGCTTTCCCATCCAAGTCCAGTGAGCGACAATAACAGGCGAGCCGACGCCGACTCCGCATTGGTGTACTTTGCCTGGTGGTTTGCTCCTCCCAATTTGGGTCCTTCTGTTCAGATCCGTATGCCCTGACAGCATGTTAGATCTCGATACCCGTTTAAGAGTTTGTTTGGCGGTGGTCGGGCACTTGTCCGCGCTGGCATTCCCGCATTCACAAGTACCCCTCGATTCCCCATCAGATTCGATATAACTATGCCACAGGTAATGGAGTACGGCCGTACATCCCACTCTTATGTTACTTTCCTGGATCTCCTGATGCATCCGGGCGTCCTCGCAGTTCGAACATCGTGTAGTGCGTGCGTGAGGCTGTGGCTTATGGTAAACACTCTGGACTCCGTGCCTCTTCATCGCCCTGCTGGAAAATCTGCCGCTGCTCTCATGGCGGCTGCAATGGGCTTGGACTGCACAGATTTGTGCTACTGGCGCCCTTTGTCCTGCTTATACCCACAACTACCATCAGTGGTGTCTCTAGAGAAGCGAAAATGGGACCGCTGCTCGCTCTCTGGCAGGACTTTCAGCACCAGAGCAAGTATCGGGCGGTCTATAAATTGGGGTGGCCACGTCTCCATTCACGGCGATCGTTCTTCCATAGCATGTCTAGAGGTTGGTATGGTTCTCATCCTGGTCTTCTATTTGTCTCCTTTCCACTCCATCGTCTCTTCTCCTGATCGCTCTATCCAAGGCTTCGATCTTCCTGCCGAGGCCTCCCTCAACGTCACAAGATTCATAGATGGTCTGTAGGTATATACGAACTCGTCCTTGGACATTCGGATCACATCAGGTTCGCAAAATATGTGCTTGACTCGGTGTGATGTCGTCTACTGATTCGTACTTTGACCGCCATCACTGTAACCCTGAACTTTTCCTTTTGATATCCTTCACACCGCAATCGATTACCAGAACGCTATATCTGGCCAATACGCCCAAGATCACCGCCTTTGGTTGCAATCAGACCCTCCTGTGACGTCAACCTCCGACAGTATATAAGGTAGATATCCTCTCTTTCCTTCTTTCCTTCTTTCCTTCTTTCCTTCTTTCCTTCTTTCCTTCTATCCTCCCTCCTCCCTCCTCCACAGATTCTTCAGAGGACCGAGCCGGGGTGACCTGTACTTATTGTCGGACCTGCTGGCTCACGGTTTGTTTCTCAAGGACTGGTACGTGCCCACGCCCGCCTCTGCTATCATAAAGGACGGATATCTTCTCACTGCTACATCAGGTCTCTTGGCCTACGACAGACAAGAACGGTTCGCTGTAGCCGAGCCCAGGACTCCGACAAAGTATATCGAATCTAAGAGAGGTGAGTTCACTGCTGAATCCGTCCTGAACCTTGCTGATACCTCTGTTTGAAGGTTGTGTGAATGGCGCCCACATGGCTGAACTACCAAGGTCGAGGGGAGAGGTTTCACGACGCTCCTGCACTGAAACAACCGCCTCTTCTGTCGGCCAAAGGAACCCAAGAGCAGTAAAGGGAGCAAATTGCCTCACTGCCTCGGCAGTGCCGCTACGCTGGTACCGTTACCGTCCTCGAGCGGCACCACGTGACCCCTACACGCACCACCAGTGGGTCTGTATTGTAATTTACCTCGACCGCGACCAATCAGAGGCGGAATAGGAGCTTATCTTTCGCCAGAGCCTTCTATTGTCGTGCCGCCCGCCCTCGTGCCATACCACAAATGGCACTAGGCCGTGCCCCCGGCAACGATACTTAGGGCTGCCTTCGACGAGTCCCAATTTCTCTCCCTCACCACACCTCTTCTTCTCACTCCCACCAAGGATAGAGAACACCACCAAGATCGGCTCTTTTTGGGGCATCGTTTCTCTTCAGCTCTGTTTCTCGCGCCTGTACTGTGTCTTGTACCACGCCTCTACCGTCTCTGTACCCTCTACGCTTTGTTCGCCGGACGGCGTCACAGCAACGGTCTGCCCCTCCTACCCCACTCAGACCTATTGAAGGCACAGACTCGGCTTCGACGGTCGGACCACCACTTCTTCGTGTCGTGGACAAAAGGTATAAGATCTGCTACCCTGCTATCGTCTTACAGACACTTACAATCCCTGAAACAGCTTGTTACTCTCGCTCCTTTAGTCCTTTCACTGCATGCTGGGATCTCTGGTGCCACTTCCATATACCAACAGTTCTGCGAGTCTCGTTCTGCCTCGAGTTTGTGTTGTTGTGTAAAACGAAGCTGTTCAATCTACTGGGTGTCAAGGTACGCGTCCTAGCGTGATTACTCTGTCAGCTACCCCATACTAACGGTGGTGATGAACTATAGGTATGAACAATCAGCTACTGAACATGGATACAAACGTCGGTAGTCGTCCGTCGCGAGCTCGTGGTGCTCGTCCGCAGCCCATCACGATCGATCCCTTCGTGGACATGTCATCTCTTGCCAATGCTTTAACCAATGACACCGAGTAAGTCCTCGAAATAACTTCGTAGTGTCGGTGTGTGCTAATGGACTTTAGATCTCAGCTCTCACCGGAGACTCCGTGAGTTATCCCGTTCTATGTTTATCATAACCTATCACGACACTAACACTAGCTCTTCAGAATCTTCACCACCTTTGGTGAGATCTTGACCCTTCATCAGAAGGTGGAGTCACTCGGCATTGAGAACTCCGATTTGCGTGGGATTATCAAAGAGATGAACATTAAGCTTGAGGACTTGAAGCTTAATGCTCGTATTGAGCAATCTCGTCCTTCTGCTCCACAAACTCCTGGTTCTGTCGGTTCTATGGGATCGTTCGCGGGCATGTTCATGACCCCACCTTCTGGCCTCTATAGGACACCCACTTCGGTGGTGCAGTCTGGTGGACCCATGACCCCGACCTCCAATGGATTCTCCGCGAAGACATCTGGTCGTCATCAGTCGGCGCGAGGTAGCACCGGTCCGCATCGTAGTCGCCCCCTGAGGCGCGCCTCGACTCCTCCACAGATGTCCACTAGGCGAATGACTCAGGGAGTCCCCCTATACACGATTGGCATGGAGCCTCAGGATGACCAGGGTTTGCTTGCAGACTTTTTCGATGCAATCACCATCTGGGCTCAGCGTTGGACCACGCTCAACCGCATGCTTGCGCCTTCTGAGCTCGATGCCCTGGCAGAGTCTGACTCGCCTGTCAAGAACCTGGGAGAAAATGTTGATGTGCGTCTACTGCTGCGCGACGATGATCGCATTCGCATCTTCTTGGTTGCCGCACTTGTCTCTCATGACATCGTGTACAATACCTTTTGTGACACTTTTCTTTTCACCGCAGACTTTCCGGAGGTAAACGAGATTCGCGAAATCTTCAACCAGTTTAAGGAGCTGGGTGAGGGTCACGAGACCGAGAAGCATCAGCTCAATCTCAAGCAGCGGGCGCTCTACACTAGGGTTAAGAATATGCCGAATCACGACATCTGGCGTTTGAACACGGCCAAGCACGTCGCCGACAAGCTGATCAACGGACTCGGCCCATTGATTGGTGTTGAGGATCCTACTATTGGCACATCTCGCGACCGCCATCATGAGTTGCTCGAGCTTTGCGTGAAAGGATTCCGTATCGGTTTCCGCATGCGCATGGAAGCTGTCAAGTGGCGCATGGTTTGGCCCGAGGCTGGACAGGACTTCGACATCGAGTGGATGGTCAATCAATCGCGCTACCTGCATGGCTCCATCTCCAACACTCTTGCGAAGGTCGCGCAATCTCCGAGCAGCTACACGACGCGCTTCGCCATGTCTCCTCTGATTGTCAAGGCCGACTACTCCAAGGGTATCGAGCAGCTCAAGGTCTCGCACAAGGCTATGGTCCATGTCGTCAAGAAGTCGAACACCATTGGCGCTGAGCGTGCTCATCTCATGCATGGCTAGCTCCCTTCACTTCCCTCGGCTTATCTTGAAGGTCTCCCTCGGCTCCTTTGGCATTGACAGGATGTCCTTATATCTTGCACTTCTTCCGACTCGGACTTGACCAACTGAACTGAATGCTTTCACTTCGAATTGGACTCGACCATCTGGATTTGCTGGCTCCACGAAAGAGCTCTACAACTAAATCAGACTTTGTGTTTCTTCTAATGGCGTCACCCGATGTTGTATCTTCGAGAACGATCACGGACACTGCGACGGAAGCTTAAACAACACACTGCAATTACGGATTACGGATTATGATGACGATTGGTGGTTAGGTCTTCTGCATGGCATGGTCGGCCGCTCAAGAGCTGGAACTTCTATACGTGTATGGGCAGTGTTCGGTGGAGCATTCAAGGTGTCTCTTATGTAAAACGTCTCTAGTCACGTCTCCCAGAGGAGATATGAATATGACTCTCATGACTATGGAATGTGTTGGACCATCCGATGGAGTGAAGTCGTACTATCCAATCAGGGTGCTTGCCGACATCCATGGCTGCGATGGGGCAATTTCGCGTACCATATCGTCCAACAGCTGGCTGCTGGCATAACCGCTTCACTTCCCCGCTCCGCCGTGCAAATCGCGCAAGCCGCTGTATTGTCTTTGCAGACTGTTTTGCGTGCAGTTTGGCATATTCGCATTCGCAGAGCACGTTCTTACGTTTGCACGCGCTTTCCAACTGCTCAAACTCACAGGAAATGCTTATCCTTGTTTCCATGTTGACCATGACATGATTGCAGATGCAGCCCCGGTACGCAACATGAGTCCTCCTCCGCAAGGCTCAGCATGTGGAATTCAACGACCTACGTCTCCAGAGCCAGTCGCAGGCGTCTGGGTAGATATGACCGCTCTCTTCGCCGCCAACCGCCCGATCGCTCAGGCCGCCGATGCTTCCACGAGTACTTCGTTACGCACCTCCCCTCTACCTCCCTCCATCCGGACTCACGTACAGGAGGAGGCCCGCATCACAAGCTCCCACGAGACAAGAGCACGCCTCATGAGCCGCGCGGAACGAACAGGTCGCCCGCTGCGGCGCCGCCCATGGTGGGGCCGTCGCGCGAGATGACGGTTGTACGGATACCACTCAAGAGCGCGAAACATCACTTTGGGGTCTCGTTGTCGCGTGGGTCACGCCCCTACAACGAGGATACATTTCAGGCAGGCACAATCGAAATCCCGGCGTTCGCAAAACGGCGGCCCATGTCGCTGACCCGCAATCCCAACGGCGCGATCCAGAACGAGGTGACGCCGGCGGACAGCGCGAGTGGAGACCCCCAAGTCTTTTACTTTGGCGTCTTTGATGGGCATGGCGGGAGCGAGTGTTCTGGGTTTCTGAGAGAACAATTGCATACTTATCTGGAGAAGGCAACGAAGCTCTTCGAGCTAGAGAGCAGCCTGAAAGCGAAGGGCAGAGCCGAGAGAAACAGAGGATGGCCTAGCAGCTTGGATGAAAAAGAGAGTGCTGGCGTCGAGCCTAAAGCTTCCGGAAGGGAGGTCCTTGACTCCATCAAGGTACATACGCCGTCTGGGGTCGAACCAATTAAGCCTCCGAAGCCAGGAACCAGCGATAAACCGCCCGCCGGGGGTGCTCATGATGAAGCGGCGCCGATCGACAGTGCGCCTACCGTTCAGCAATCAGAAAGCATAAGAAGAGCTGAAGAGCTGGAACGTTGCCTGGTCAGAGACTGGAAGGAACTGGTTGGAGGATACTTTCGAAGATTCAAACCCGAGTACTTTTCCATGTCCGCTGGAGGACGAGGCCATTCCACCGAGAAAGACGTCATCTCAAAGCGCAACGCACCCAATTCGTCCATCGCGGACGATGCAGTGGAAGGTATCGGCATCGAGACGGTACTCCAATACACTTTCCTCAAAGCGGATTACGACTTCGTCTCGGCGCAAGTGGGCAAGCAAGAGGAGGACCCAGTACTCGCAGACCGAGCGATCAACGACGACGACATTCTCGGACACCCATCACGCACAGGCAAGAACATTGGCGGACCCAAACGGTTCAAAGGAGGCAGCACATGTAGCATTGTTCTGATCTCGACACCAACGCCCTCTCCGTTCTGGCACCCAGCATCCCCGTCTTCGCTCGTCACTGCGCACGTAGGCGATACTCGTGCACTGCTGTGCAACACAGCGACAGGTCTCGCTGTGCCGTTGACTTCGAACCACCACCCTTCATTGCCTGAAGAAGCAGCACGTCTCCGTCGCTATGCCACAGCGTTTGTCACGGATTCTTTTGGGGAAGAGCGCGTCTCTGGTCTAGCGAACACGCGTGCTTTCGGAGACATGGCATCAAAACGCATTGGCGTGAGTGCAGAACCTGAGATCCGGCGGGTTGAACTGTCGCCCGCTGAATACAGTTTCCTTGTTCTCATATCTGATGGGGTGTCCGGCCATTTGAGCGACCAGGAGATTGTGGACATTGTCAAGGAGGCCCGCACACCGGAGCAGGCAGCAAGAGACGTCACGAGCTACGCTACAGAAGTCAGTGCAGACGCGGACAATGCGACAACGCTGGTAGTCCGACTTGGCGGGTGGGAAAGGAGGAGCGAGGGCGGACTGGGGAGCTTGGGCACAAAGGAGCTGAGAGACTGGAGGAGGAACGAAGCTGAGAACCCAAGAGGGAGGATGATGTGAACACATCAAGAATGTTCCCTGGTTCGTGTACACACACAAGAGGTTAGATCAGGGTCTCCTGCACAGGCCACGGTGCACAGGGGCATGGGACTGGGCATTGCATACACGGCGTTGACGCGGGTATGAATATCTTCTTGTATTCTGTAATTTTGTATGAGCATGGCATTGTAGATACAGGAGGACGAGAAAGCAGCAGTACATAGCACCAGATGGCAGAGAACAGCATTCGCGTCTTGTATGGCATGTCCAGCTGCATTGCCCAATGATTCGCGTGATCGACGGCGCAGCCGCCAAGCGACGTGCCAGAGCCGCGAAGTGGCCGAAAAAAGGGTCTGGCATTCCCCCGCAAAAGGGGGCGTGAGCCTCCGCACTCGCATGGCCAGGTGACAATGAGGTGTTGCCGATTTGTCTCGGTGGACTACAAGCACTTTGTTCGTTCGCTGTAGGGGCGGGCAGGGCTCACAGGGGCCGCGGGGGCCTGGAGACAGGGCTGAGAGCAGCATCTGGGGACGGGCCTCGCGGGAAGCCGGCAAGCGAGCCAATGCGCGAGGGGCCTTGCGCATGTTGTGGGAGTGGGCAAATGTGCTGTTGCCAAAAAATGGTCAAAATGCAGTGATGCAGTCGTTGCTGCTGCCTGCGCCCGCCCCAAACAGCACTGCTTGAGCTCTCTCTGTGTGCAGGCGGCGTGGTCCCCAGGTTTGCGCGAGTGTTTGCGCTCTCCCGTCTCACCTTCACAGGCGTCGTGCAACCCGGCCGTGCTGCGCGGGGCGGCGGCAGGCAAGGCAAAGCTCGCCAGAAAGCTGAAGCTAAACAGACGACGCTGTTCACGTGTTTTGGCCCTGTCTACGCTCGAACTGCTTCGCTTCATAATTTCCCTCCCGACACGCACGCCCACCGCAACTTCCTCTGCTGTTCTCTCCGGCGGCACACGACCACACAAACACACCCTCCGCACAAAGCGTCTGCACAACTTGCCCCTCCCCAGACGCCCCCTCGCCCACACCCACACCCTCGCCCTCGCCCACCCTCCTGCAATCATGGACATCACCCAGGTGTTGGAGGGGACCCTTTCTCCTGGTGCGTGTCCGCCGCCGCAACGCGTCGCTGCCTGACCCGCCCGACTGACAGCTCTCCAGATGCCAACGTCCGCCAGAGCGCCGAAGCCCAGCTCCAGCAGGCCCAAGAGGCCGACTTTGTGAGTAGCCGACTGCTGCAGTCTCCTCCCTTCGAGTCCACCGCCCGCTAACCACACCGTGTCTCTCGTTAGCCCCAGTACCTGACCATCCTCGCCCAAGAGCTCGCAAATGAAAGCGCACAACCCCACATTCGGACCGCCGCCGGTCTCAGTCTCAAAAACGCCTTCTCTGCGCGCGAATATGCCCGGTTACGTCAGGTCCAGGACCGGTGGCTGAACCTCGATGCCGGCATCAAGTCGAACGTAAAGGCGCTCGCTCTGGGCACCCTGAGCACCCCCGATGCTCGCGCCGGCCAGTCTGCTGCACAATTCATTTCCTCGGTCGCCGCCATCGAGATACCCCGCCAGCAATGGCCAGAGCTGATGCAGACCCTCGTCGAGAACGTGGGACAGGGCGCAGACCACCAAAAGCAGGCCTCGCTGACCACAATCGGCTTTATCTGCGATACCGATGACAGCGACCTGCGGGACGCTCTGCAACACCACTCCAACGCCATCCTCACCGCCGTCGTGCAGGGTGCCCGCAAGGAGGAGCCCAACAACGACGTCCGGAACGCCGCCATCACAGCCCTCAGCGACTCGATCGAGTTCGTGCGATCCAACTTCGAGAATGAAGGCGAGCGAAATTACATCATGCAGGTCATTTGCGAAGCGACACAGGCTGGCGACGGCCGTATCCAGCAAGGCGCGTATGGCTGCCTGAACCGCATCATGGGCCTGTACTATGACAAGATGCGCTTCTACATGGAGAAGGCCCTGTTTGGCCTCACCATCCAGGGCATGAAGAGCGACGAGGAGGATGTAGCCAAACTTGCCGTCGAATTCTGGTGTACGGTTTGCGAGGAGGAGATTGCCATAGAAGACGACAACACCCAGGTATGCATGCATGCGACACATAAGAAAGGTTACTCAATATAGACTAACAAATTTTCAGGCGCAGGCCGAAGGCTCAACCGAACTCAGAGATTACTTCAACTTCGCTAGGGTAGCCACCCAAGAGGTCGTTCCCGTACTGCTCGAACTCCTTGCTAAGCAGGATGAAGATGCCGACGACAACGAATACAACGTCTCTCGCGCTGCATACCAGTGTCTCCAGCTCTGGGCGCAATGTGTTGGCAGTGGCGTTGTACCCCCCGTGCTCGCCTTCGTCGAGAAGAACCTGCGGTCGGAAGACTGGCATTACCGGGACGCTTCTGTTTCCGCTTTCGGTGCTATGATGGAAGGCCCCGAAGAAAGTGTCTTGGATCCTATCGTCAAGCAAGCTCTTCCCGTATTAATCGCCATGATGGACGACCCGGTGCTACACGTCAAAGACTCGGCGGCCTATGCCCTTGGCCGGATCTGCGAGGCATCACCCAACTCGCTCGACGAACAGCAGCATCTTCCCCCGTTGATCGGAGCTTTGTTCAGTGGTCTGTCGAGTCACCCGAAGATGGCGTCCTCTTGCTGTTGGGCTCTGATGAACCTTGCCGACCGCTTTGCCGGCGAGCCGGGGTGCCAGCACAATGCTCTTTCTCAGCATTTCAAGGACAGTGTCTTCCACCTTCTACAGGTCACTGAACGGAACGATGTCGACGGCCAACTGCGCACTGCTGCATACGAAGTGCTCAATGCTTTCGTGCAGAATGCGGCTGGCGACAGCGTACCTTTGGTCGCTGATCTCTCCGGCGTGATCCTTGAGCGTTTACAAAATTCTCTCAGTCTTCAGTCACAAGTCGTCAGTGTGGAAGACAGGCTCGCATTAGAGGAGATTCAAACAAGCTTGACTAGCGTGGTCATGGTAAGTGTATATATGCTTGTGTGTGAGATGTCTACTAACAAACTTAGGCGATCGTGCAACGTCTGGAAGGTGACATCCGACCGCTCGCAGACCGCGTTATGCAGATTCTACTCCAGCTTTTGACAGTGGTCGGTCCCAAGTCCAGCGTTCCTGACACCGTCTTCGCCGCCATTGGGTCTATGGCAACTGCCTTGGAAGATGACTTTATCAAGTACATGGAAGCCTTTGCTCCACATTTGTATGCTGCCCTTGGCAACCAGGAAGAGCCTGGGCTTTGCTCTATGGCGATTGGTCTTGTTAGCGACATCACCCGTTCGCTTGGCGAGAAAGTCCAGCCATTCTGCGACGCTTTCATGAACTACCTTCTTGAGAACCTGAAGGTGAGGAGCATCACAATATCCAACTTGCAATCCGCTAACAGATAATGACAGGGCAACCATCTCGGCAATCAGTTCAAGCCGGCCATCCTCCAATGCTTTGGCGATATTGCTCAGGCTATCGGCGGTCATTTCGAAACCTACCTATCGGTCGTAGCTCAGGTGCTGCAGCAGGCATCATCAGTGTCGCTCAACACAGAGAACAACTTTGAAATGATGGACTATGTTACCTCTCTGCGTGAGGGCATCATGGATGCTTGGGATGGCGCCATCGTTGCTATGAAAATAAGTGGCAAGAGTAGGTATCATAACGACTATTTTCTCTCGAAACTTTCGCTGACCATTGACAGCCGAGTTGCTTGTCCCATATATTGACTCCATATTCCAGCTTTTGCGCATCATATATCAAGATACCAACCGCACGGAGGCTTTACTCAGGTCGTCTTGCGGTGTCATTGGGTAGGTCCCTCCCCATGGGGTTTGGATGCACTCGCGATTATCAAGGCGATATTGCCTCGCGCTTTTCAAGGACGTGCTGACCTCTGGCAGTGACCTAGCTGAGGCCTTTCCCCACGGCCAATTCAGGGAGTTCTTCCGAGAGGACTTTCTCACTGCGATGACTAGGGAAACACGTGCCAACCAGGACTTCTTGAGCCGGACACGCGATACCGCTCGCTGGGCACGCGAACAGATCAAGCGCCAGATCGGTACGTCCGCTACTCATGGCCCTCTCCTCACTTCGCGTCCGAAGAATGCGTCGTTTTATGGTCAACCTAAAGCCCCCCAATATTCTTATTACCACTGACCCATTGGCCTCAGGAGGCAATCAAGGCATAATGGCTTGATCTGTCTAATGAAAACATAGTGTTACCCCCCGCCCCTCCCCCTGGTCGACGTGTGGGCTTGCTGCCTATAAGTTTCACTGGACCAGTAAGAACCCTCAACGGGGTCCTCACAGATGTCTAAGTGTTTGCCCCTAGCTCAACGGTTTCTTCTGGACGCCGGCTGGTCGCCGTCCGCTCGATTGAATCTCTCACAATCGAGTCATGGTAGCGAACGACCCCTCCCCTCCCGGCCCCAGTCAATCTCCGCCCCCGATACTTGAAAGAGACCAGCTTCCATGGCTGCGACAGCGACAGACAGTATCTGCCCCCGCGAACCCCGCGAACCCCCGCTCCCCAGCTCCTTCCCTGTGCACAGCCTCCTGGCAAATCCCCGCGGCCCTCCAACATCGCCCCGTCTCCCCGCCCGCCGACCCGCACCCAACGCCCCCCTTAGCAGAAAGGATTGTTCTCTCCAAAACGTCATGTAGCACGAACGTCATGTATTGGTGGTCCCGCAATGAAAAGATTTGTGTGGATTCGCTTGGAGAATTGGAATGGAATCGAGTTACCCGAATACCGGATACGGAATATGGAAATGTGGACTGTGGTTTAAGTCGTATAGAAATGAAATTATAATACTGTGATATTGCATGTTATTCTTGTTTTGAGATGAGATGAGATGAGATCGCTTGGTGCTGCTCCAGAAACCTGGGATGTTGCTGTAGGATAGAATGGGTATATATGGTTTACCTGCGTTGATTGCTGACTGCTGATTGTTGGTTGTTCATGCGCTGGAGGATTTGTCTTGTTATGAAAGTACAAAGCACTGTACTGTAGATCGTCGAATGGAAATAGGACCGCATCGTACCAGCCCAGCTGAGCCCAGTCCTGCCCTGCCCATCCATCTAAGGTTGTTGCGTACTCGCTTCAGCCTCTTTTCTTGGCTTGTGCAGTGTGGTTCGAGTGAAGAGGGGCGAGAAGGAAAGTGGAGGGGAGGGAAGAGGATTCGGGGTAATAGATTGGGGCAATAGATTGGGGTTTTTGGTATCGTGGGAGGGTTGGGTTGAGTTGGGTTGGACTGGTGGGGACTGGGTGGGGAGAGTGGAGTTTGGGAGTGGGGTTGGAAGGGGGGCGGGGGGGAAAGGAGGAAAGAAGGGAAGTAAGAGGTGGAGGATGCGGACTTCAGGAGGTGCAGGGGAGGGGAGGGGAAAGAAGGGCTGTATGTAGCGTTCGATACGTGCAATGCAATGCTCGCCGAGGTTGGGGAATGGAAAAGATGATTTCTGGGCGACGGGGTGCGGAACGGTAAACGTCAAAAGACGATGGATGGATGCTGAGAGGATAAGCGATATAGGTCAACTGACTTTGGCGCAATGAAATACAAGTGGGCATGTAGAACCCGGTGTTGAGTCAACTATTCCTTGGTAGGAAACCAGCTCCTTCGTTTTCGGTATTTGTAGTTATATAGATATAGGAAGAGTACGGACGGCGTCCCGAGTAACCAGTACAGTCTTATTGTTGTTTAGGCATATTTGGGGTCTGAAAATCATACCCGAACGGTTCGCGGGAACGTTGTGACATGACACTTGGAACGCACTATAGGGTTTTACGAAGGCTGGCGATGCCTTTTAGAGAGTAGGTAGTGTAGGACTCAATGCATGCGCTCCTTGTATACGTTTGTGACGGCTGCGTTGCTTCGCGTTTCAGATACGGCTTTGCATGGTTGAGGTCAAAAGTATCTAAGAAGATATAAATCTTTGCGGGGTCTGACTCTGCACTTGTAGCTCCTATAGATTTTTCCCCAATTGTAAACCGACTGGGTATGCAATGTTATAGCCATCAGATTACATTGTGTAAAAGGCGAGGAAACCTCTCATTCCATCTCGACCAAATTACCCCGGAGCGTCACATCCGACCCTGACCTACTCCTCGTAGATATTCGAATCGAAGTTCGTTGGGAACCTGTCTCTACCCTGGGCCTCCTTATTCACGAAAACAGCCAGGCTGACACCGGGACAGCTAAACAATCCATACCCCTCGTCGTCTATCGTCACCTCCTGCTCCTCCCATCCCAACACATCTGTCCACACCTCGCCCTTGTGCATATCGCCGACCGCCATTCGAATCTGCCCAGGCTTTGCGTTACTCATCACGCACGCCAGCCCGAACGGCTTGTCCCACGTTCCACGCCTCACCCAGCCGATGCAATGAGGGTCGTCCCAATAGTCCTCCTGCGAGCCGTATGCGTAGAGTTTCCGGGCGAGGATGAGGTCTGCGAGCTTGCCACCGCACGATGGCGAGGATGGATCTATACCTTCGCGACCTTGCATGCCGTAAAGGTCACCGTAGAAGGGACAAGGGTAGCCTTCACCTCGAAGCAAAATCAAGGCGTAGGCGAGGGGCACGAAGAAGCCCTCAATTTTCGTAGCCATGGTCTGTCCTGGCTGGGTATCGTGATTCATGATGACCGTAACGGCTTTCGTAGGCGCGGCCTGCACGAGCGTGCCATCGAACACCTTGCGCAAGTCCGCGTCTTCCGTAGTCGACAGGCTGGCGAATTTATACAGAAGCGGCGCGTCGAAGAGCGAGAACCTGTGGTTCATCTTGTCGAGCCACGAGGTCATCTGCTCGGCGTCTCCTACCCAGAACTCACCGACTACAAAGACATCGCGACCGCACTGTTCCCGGAGCGTCTCGACGAAGTCGTTCGTGAAGCGCTCGGAGAAGTGCTGCACAGCGTCTAGGCGAAACCCCTTGAGTCCAAGCTCCTTGGTGATCCAGACGCCCCAGTTCTTGACGTCGGCTTCGACTTCCGGGTGCGAGTAGTCGAGGTCCGCAAACATCATGTAGTCGGCATTACCTTGCTCTTTATCCACCGATTGCGCCCAGCCCTTGTTGTCGCCCAAGATCTTGTAGATGGCTTTCTTGCCGTTCGCGTTGTTGTAGTCGGTCCCGCTGAAGTGCTGCCAATGGTACTTCATCTTCGAGTACTGGTCGCCGCGGCCAGGAAAGTTGAAGCCGAGCCAACCCTCGATCTCGTAGGCCTCGGAAACTTCCTTGGTCCGGTCGTCAGCGTCGACTTCTATGACCCGGCATTTCTCGACGCTGTCGGCGCCTGCCTTGTGGTTCAGCACTGCGTCCCAGTATAGGTTCACGCCGTTCTCCTTGGCGACCTTGCAGAGCTCGAGGAGGTCTTCTTTCGAGCCCCATTTTGTAGCGCGGGTGCCTTTTTGTTCGAACTCGCCGAGGTCGTAGAGGTCGTAGATGTCGTAGCCGTTGCCTTCAGGCGCGGCAGCTTTGCAGCCTGGGGGAAGCCAGAGGGTGTCGATGCCAATCGATTTCAGTTTCGGGATGGCAGTGGTGAGACGCTTGTAGTGGGCTTGGTCGGCGGGAACATTCCATTCATACGATTGAAAGAGGGTGTCGTTTTCGGGGGTTGGCTTTTGGTCTGGAGGTTGTTAAAGCTGGTTTTCAAGAGTTTGCGATATCGAGATCCTTTCAGGGGGCCTCCAATGTTTTTCTTTTATTCTTTATAAGAGTTTGGAACGTACCTTGTTCGCTCATCTTGAAAGCAGAGTTCTAAATGTAGGCGTTGAAGGTACAGGGAACATGGGATTTGCACCAAGAGAGCGATTGGAGATACATTGAGGGCTATATAAAAAATTCCATGCCGTGAAGGCGCATTTGCCTACGATGAAACTCTTACACAAAGTCACGCTAATTTCCCTGATCTAACCCTTCGTCATATCGTAACGTCGGGTTGTGGGCCCAATGACATGCATAAGCGTTGAAACAGCAGGTTTATCTTCCGCAACCTTGCAGTATGTCAATGTTTGAACGGCCTCTAATTTGCGCACTCAGGGATGTTGATAGGGACTTTTGATAGAGCTCTGAGCTACGAGTGAGTGATTCCTGAGTCTAATGCACGGCTGACGTCGTTGCGCGTTACGTGGTCCATGGCGGGGTCAAGCGTGGTGGGTTGGTTGGTTGGCTGAGGAATTGCTGGGTGAAGGAAGTATGCCGATCACTGGGAGGAAGTCTGAGCGGGACTTCTCCATGCATTTTTCCTGTTAGGACAATAGTATGTCAAAGTATCAGTGGACGCTGAATGTTGCCTTTTGAAACTCTCCCAACGTGGATGACGCTAGGCTATTAATGGAATAGGTCAACCTTTACACCGCAGTCACCTCTCTGCCTGGCGCTGCAATCGTGAGACGAACAACACACCCGTGGACCTGGAGCTCTATAGTGATTGTGACTTAGTCTGGCGTGCGCCTACAACGACGCTTCCCTCGATCATTAAGGCGGCAATCAGCCTCGTACTCCACTGCCTAAACTACAACCTACTGCCACATATCTTATACCCAGTCCAGTGCAGCATTCCCCAGTCTTCTACAGAATTGTAAGTCCTGGATATCAATATCGGCTGCGCCAATCTGACGACGGCACCGAAGCCTGTGGCACAATTCACGCCCTACGCATGCACCGTTTTTCGGGCATATACAATCTGCCACGGCCGCAAGCGCTCAACTGTTCGTCACGAAGCCAGCGCCATCGCTTACCTGCATATCAAAGGATGACCTCAGCTAACAAGCGGTTCAAGTTGTTCCGAGCCAGGTCTGACGAAGACGAGATGGCGGGGGGAAACTCAACACCTCTCCTCGTTCGCTTTTACGACCCCGAAGTGAAAGCCAGAGATCCCAATGGTCGCACTCTAGATGACATTCTAGGCTGGAGCGATGCTAGACTTGAGTCATGTCACGACTACATCCAGACCATCTTTCCCCTTCCTGAAGGTAGCATGTTCAACTATGGCGCTATCATCATCACCCGCGAAGTCTTGGAAGCATTCCGTGCGCGAGCAGATCTGAGGATACGCCTACGGGCGAGCTTCCTGAGGATGCTACGGTTCTATGGTTTCGAGTTGCAGGAGGAGAGCGAACAGACGGTCAACAGTGTCGTTGAGACGCCCACAAACAGCGCCGAGACAATCACGAAGAGCGAAGAGAAGCCCAAGGGAAGCGATGAAGCTTCCGAGACAACCGAAACCACTTCTAAAGAGATCGACGCACCCTCCGATGAGACTGAAACGCCGTCTAAGGATACCAATATCGCTCAAGAAACCACCGTGAAAACCGACGCGAAGGAAGAGAGTGTCCTGCGTGAGGAGCCCTCTACCAGCGGACAAGAATCAACAGACCACAATAAAAAGGCTGGTAATTCAGCCTCACCGAACAAGACAATTGCTACCGCACGGAATGACGTGGATACATCAGCGCCTGATCAAAGCGACGCTGCCGTTGCAACTCTAAACGATTCAAAAGAAGAGGAGACTACTGCCCCCGAAGCGTCTCAGAAGCAGGCGACGGAAACCGGCGAACACTTCACCCCTGCCACGGCATCCGCAACGAAGAACCCCCAGACTCAAGCGAAAGTGAAGTCTCTCATTCCTGCCGCTCGGATCGTGCGGGGACCGAACTGGGCGCAGAACTCTAGGAACTGGGTTGTCCCCATCGATCACAATCACCTCCGCATAACCCGTATCCTACGCTCCCTTCGTGTCCTGGGCCTGCAGGACGAATGCGAAGCTTTCTTCGAAGCGCTGCACGAGGTAGTCAACGATCCTAACAGTCGTCTCGGCAAGCGCTCTATGGGATACTGGCGTAGGGCGTTAGAGCTCCCGTTGCACGTAGCTCCGGACGGAACGGAGGTTGCGTGGCTGGGAAAATGGGTCCGAGAGCAAGAGAAGACTATTGGGACGAAATAGGGACCGTCCAAGAAGACTAGGTGGGCGCAAACAGCACACCTATGGAGTGAGGTTATCAAGGGTGTGACCTTTTCGAAGCCATCGTAGCCACCGATATTCGATGATGAATGACTCGAAGGTGTTCCTTCGGTAGTGGAAAGAGCCCTTCAAGATGTTTTAGCCAGACAAATAGTAACGTAGCCTCTTGGTCGCTGCACGCTGTGCATCTCAGGACTCGTACACGAATGCAATGCCCCTGACTTAGCCCACTCGTCAATGTTGGTCTGCTTCACGTCTGTTCGATTTCTAGTTTCCAGGACATGTCTTGAGTAATTGCTTGTGAGTTTCGCATGTAAACACTCCCAAAAGCACCATGCAATCTTCCGTGGCACGGCTCCGGGTATGAGGTCCATAGAAGCGATGTCCATTCCCATATTTACACCAATTGACCTCGTGTGACATTCTCCCTGCTCCTTCGTTGCCTTTCCACTTTCTCTCCGATCCCCTCTAGAACTCCGAAATCAAGTCTCCCCTCCTCTTTCCGCGCATATCCCACTTGCCCTATAACGCCGTGTCAGTCGCTACCTTCCATCTAGAACGGTTCCCATTCAACACGTTGGCCTCACCTCAGTCATGTATCCCGCGACCCCTAGCATGCCCGGCACGACGACCATAAAGGCAAAGGTTATTCCGGCCGTCCGCGGTGTCCAGCGGAAGTACTTGTGTCGGTTGATCATCATTTCTGTGGCGCAGGCAATTGGTCAGTGCCTCCGTGCCATTGAATGTTCGAAAGCGAGTTCTAGGGATGAAGCGGAGCGGAGCTGTAGAGCGGAGAGGTACAGGGAGCTGGGGACGTACGGTTCCATTTGACCAAGGCCGGGTCGACTGCGGGAGTTCAGTTAGCAATTGCGGGTTAAACATGAGGAGGGGAGATGTACCTTCGGGGCCATGTCCCGCCATTGTGAGGAGAGTTCAGGCGTCTGTTTGGCGGGTGGGGTGTGGAGCGCTTGGGGTTGAGCTTGGGCTTGCTGTAGCTTGCATTGAGATGTGGTGAGGTCGTGGTCAGAGGAAGATGATGACTAAGGTGGTCTTGGCGTTGGGAACACCATCCGAAGGGACGGCATCGGAAGTCTGATTGGGTTCGCACACAAGCTCCCGCAAGTCGATAGCTTCATTTCTTCATTCGTGTGTTTCCCAGTCCCATGGTCCTCATCCTTCTTTTCATATCTTGCAGCTAACCTCTTCACGGCGAATTTCATCATTTCATCTCTGGCATCGGCCGAACTGCAAGTTGCCAGCGCGGATATGATATCCGTGTCGTCGCCGTACGAGGCGACTAATACCACCTGTGGACTGTACCGTCGATGAGGAACATGAGATTCTAGCACGAATAATTATGGTCGTGCTAATGTAGGTCCGGTGGCTGCAAATGATCCGACAAGCGCTATACGACATATCACATTCTCGGGACTCTAGTTGCATTTCTGTCACTCTCCACTCAAATCTTGCGTAGCAGCTGTAGGCATCTGTGTGATGCCGCGAACGTCCGCATACAACAACAGCTGGGCATCTTGAGGTCAGCAGCAAACGGCCGTATAACACTACGCCACAGCTGCGCCACGACGGTACTCTTCACCGTACCGACTACACACCGCGTAGTTGAGTGAGAAACATTCGGATAGAGAAACTTCCGGTCATGAGTTTGCGCAGCTGATGTCTTCATTCCTTGTTCGAAGCTTCCGCCCGTAACAGGTAGACGCATCCGTCAATACGCTTGCCCTCCTGATCATATACGCTTGCCCTCCTGATCATCGATATTGACTGGGCAAAGCCATGCGAACCGTTCAGCAGCCCAGGGATCTTTAGCGGCTTGAAGAAGCTTCGTCGAACACATCTAGTCACTAGTCGATTTCCCAAGGCTCATCGTTCGAGCAGGGGATCGTAACCAGCAGGACCCTGGAATGATCCAGATATAACCTCGGTGGTCAAAGTTCCCAGACGTTGATCTTGAGGAATAATTCTCCGCAATTGGTCTTCAATTACCCGCCGCTACTGCAGCAGGTTATCATTCATGCATTCACTAATGATGGGTTGTCTGTTCAGCACCGGAGTTCCCAGCGAATGCATTCATTCGCCAGCTATTCTATGGTCAACTCCCTCGGCTTCTTCTTCCGAAATGAGGATTAGGAAACACCCCCAGTCACATTGACTCTTGATTATAATATTTGCTTCATGAATACCAGGTTTACAATACAAATTGTCCAAAGATGCGTCCATTTGATGATGTGCATCAGAGGAATAGTGATCAAAGCCATTGCAACCTTCTCCTGATGCTAAGCTGGTACTGCCGAGGCAGCAGTTTGTGGCACTTTTCACATAGCGTGCACTCTATTCTTCGTGTCCTTGCAGACCAGTCCAAGAATGCTTCAACCCTGACGGACCCAATGGATGTCAAATGGAGAGCTTTCCTTCTGCAAGCTTGATAGACTACAGAAGCCACCCGCTTCCTGTAAATGTCTGCATTGCCCGAGGCAACCTCGGAATACCTAGGTACACTCTTTGCCGTACGTGCTGCTAAAGCAAAGAGATGCTTCTAGGGTCTCGGGGACGAGTTCGTAACAGCCGCCGACGCCGTTTGACGGTGTCTGGTACTAGAGCGGAGTCTCAACGGCCACGATGGCCTCTAGTGCGCTTTAGGTGCGCCACAAGATGTCACACCGTTTAATGGTTGACAGTGGCCGTAACTTCCCACACGCCGGATCGTTCCAAAGTTTCACAACACGACCATGGTTCAAGAATCGGGCAACTACTGCCTCTGTTAAAGTCGCATCATTGAGATTCGAAAAAAGGGTAAATGCAAAACTTGTTGCAAAGCCACCAAAATATGGAATGGCACTTAAGTGGAATTCAATCATCATCTCAAATTCTGAACCCGCCCATGTTTGGCCGGACTTTACGCAATCGGACATGAGCGAACTTGGCGGAGATGTGTACTGACGAGCCGCCGACAAGTCCTGTACCCTCACGTCAGCCTCGCCGATCCGCACCGCGAACTGGACAGTGAGCATTAGCCTCAGCCCTGCGGACGTAGTCTGGACGGCAGCTACAGCGATCTAGAGGACTAGTCAGCAAGGTTAAGTCGTGGAGCCCGCCCTATGTATCGCCCGAGCGCGGCGAGCGGCTCGTCCGAGTTGCGTGCAGCAGGACCTGTACTGTAAAGAGATATATATGCATCATGGCGCTGATGGGCGGAACCGCGGCTCCTTGCAAGCATCCCCGAGGTCCCAAGCTACACCAACCTTCATATATATCAACTCTTCCCACAGTCCTCAGAGAAACGCCTCTTCGACAGTCGATTATCTCACCCGGACCCTGGATTACCAAATCATTGCGACTATTCCTCTTTGAGAGCTGCGTCCGGGAGCTTTCCTCTTGTGGCAACCTTACTCAGTCCTCCATCAGCAGCAATTCGACGATTGACTGCCCTTTCTCGCGCGGCCGGCGCTCTCCTCAGTCGACCGCGACTGTGACTCCGCTCTTCTCTTATCGCTAGCTAGTCTGAATGCCAGACCAGACCGGCTCACGAGACTTTGCATTTCAAAGCACTGACCAAGCTTTCGCGGTCCACGGTGGAGCAGAAGGCGCGACGAGTACTGGCTTCCTTGTTCCCAATCACGACCGCTACGATGCTGAGCGGCCGTCCAACCCTCCCAGCGCGTCGCCGGCAACGAACCAGGCGATAGGACCAGACGCTGCGCTGCGGTATCCAGACTTCAGCGCGCAACCTCCCAGTCAGTTCGCTAGTTACGGCTTCAGCCCTGGCGGCGCGCTGGCCTGGGACTGGAATAACGCAATCGAATTCTCTGACTTTGCGAACCATTACGAGCCACAGGGCGAGCTTGTCCAGGAGCTTCAGCACCAAACCGTCCCGAACAACGACTTCAGCGTCCCGCTTCCCGTGCCCAACTCTGAGCCTACCTTCCAGTCGCCGCAGCAGCTACACTCTGCGCTGCCTACGGGCACGCAGAATCCGCTTTCTCCGCCCCCGAAACCAATCTCTCGGCCGCTTCTACAGACGGGCATGAAGAGGAAGGCTGAATCTGAGCCCGGTTCTGCAGTCTCCCAAACCCAGAGCTTCACTACAGAGACCCCACAAAACCCACCAAAGCGCGCAAACAAGTCACGGTCATCGTCTTCGGCATCTGCCACCTCTCCTGTTGTTGCGACTTCGAGCGATGCCCGTCAGGCCTCCATGACGCAAACGGCCTCCGCTGCTCCTGCCTCTGAACCCATAGCTTCGACGACTGCATCGACTGGTGAGACGCAACAACAAAAGAAGGCGAGCAAGGGGACAGGCCCACAGGGTAGAGTGATTGATGTGTCCCGGCCCAGAAAAGTGCCCGAAGCGCCCGCTGCTACAGACGCGCTGCCAGCTGGCAAAGTGTTTCCAATACAGATAGGATCTGAGCTCTTTAGGTTGTCTGGGGCATCGATATCGTCTGATGGTAAGCATGATCCTCTGTCATTTTCTTGTTATCGAGACTACAACGGCTGAGAATTCTAGAGCACCCTCATACTTCTCCCATTTTTTTGGGGAGCAATTACATCACAATCCAGGTAGAGCTGGTGACTTGAGGACACTGTACATCGATCGGAACCCCGACACGTTTCGCGACATTGCATTGCACCTGCAAGGCTACCACGTTGTTCCCCGGGACGGCGAACACTTTGTGAAATTGTTTGCTGACGCGCAATTCTACTCGCGTACGTTAGAGCCCCCAACCCCTAAACTTTGCGTCCGAAGATAGAATTGCTTACAACGCGCTAGTTCCCCGTCTTACAAAACGACTGTTCAGCACGGACATCTTCATTCGAATCGGCGGCACGCCATTCCAGATACCGAGGGACCTGTTTTCTTCGCCAGGCGACAGCCCAAACTACTTTTCACTAGGGTTTGCGCAATTCTTTTCTACGCCGTCCGAAGTATTCCCAGGTCTCGACCGGAGCGCACTGCTACGTCCGCCATCAATATCGCCTCCAGCAGTGCCGAACAGGAGCGGAGAGACGTTTGCAGAGCTGGTCAAGCTACTACAGGGGTACAATGTCGATATCCGAAACGAGGCGCATCGCGCTGAACTGTTGCGTGACGCGCGATACTTCCACCTGAAAGGCCTAGAGCAACGGCTCATCCCCTGCGACATTTCCTACAACCTCAAGAGGAATCAGACAGAGATTCTGATCCGGTTAGAGGACATACGGCAATCTGGCGTATCGTTTTCTCCAGACGTGCCACCCAGCAACAACAACTCGAGCTCGGGATCGACGTCGCAGTCAGTCTCAGGGCTATCACCCGGACCAGCAACGAGCAAAGTGACTAGTCCTGCGTCATCACATATCGGGTTTCCCTCGAAAGCCGGGACAGTGTCGTACGCAAGGCCATATACAGATGACCATGCCAACTCCAACATTCTCATTCTCGAGATCTCGACGTCCGAGACAACGACCCTGCATTTCCCTGTTGACGTCCCCACAGTGTCCGCAGACTCCTCCTCACCGCCAAGTTTGAGTCTGAGAGCCACGTTCCACGCCAGCACCCTTGCGCGCATAACCTCTCTTTTCGGCGTCATCGCATCGAGGATGGGTCTCCCAGCCACACAGCCCTTGGGCCTCATGCTACTTCAAACAGGCGGTGGTGTCGCTGCACAACCTCTTTCGCCGGCGAATTCCGGCGTAAGCGAGCGCCGCGTCCGTGTCCGTCTGGAGCCCGATTGCTACATTGAGATTGACAACTCCCCAGTAGAGCTCGGCGTAGACCCAGAGTCTGGGCGCATCGGGGTCAAACGGTCAGTCATACAGCGCGGAATGAAGAGGGTCCGTGTTAGCGAAGAGCGCTATGAGTACGAGGGCGATGTTTCAGCGGGGAAGAGCGATTGGATTAGGGGCGGGGCTAAAGAAGACACGGCGATGAAGGATGGCGAGGAACAAGAGGAGGAGTGGGTTATCAAGAAGGCGCATTGGCGGCTCAGGGTTGAGCCGGTAGATGGCGAGGGGGGAAAGATGCAGGTTGTGCTTTGCGGTGTGAGGATTGAAGGGTTTAGTGTTGAGAAGAGTCGGAATCGGTCTAGGGGCTTTTTGGGTAGCTGAGGGTTTGGAGTTGGGAATGGAAATGGGATCGGGAATGGGAATGAGAAAAGCGAGCTTGGGTAGCCGATGGGTTTGGTATTGGTATGGTTCTGGTTCAGGGTGGGTTCGACGCAGGTTGCATTCGCATTTGACGGCAACACGTGGGATGTTTTAGCATTTCAGCGTCTGTTCGGTGATTTTACAATTCCTGGTTTGGGCATCGCGACGGGATTCGCTATTTCAAGAGTTTGGTCATTTCATGTGTTCGTTAGAGCAGTTTTGCAATTGTTGCATCGACTTTGTAGATTGATTTCAGAGAGTCGGATGTTGGCAGCGGCTTGCTGCACATCTCGTGGTGTATTGCATACTCGAACAGCAATCTGGAGTTCGATCCTTTGTGCTCTAACCTCTCGTACTTGGTGTGCTTAAAACATCCTTCGTATCGAGCGAGACTTTGGTGTGTCGCTTGATACGACATTTGATAGTGTATTGCTGAAAACCGAGTTTTGGATTGATGATCGCCAATACATCCAATCCGTCCACGTACATGGCAGCATTTGTCAAAGTGATCATCGCTTACTGATGCATATCTGTACAGCAGTTCACCGCTCTTTTAGTCTACAAAATCCGAGACAGATAGGTGAGGGGACCGCATATCTATGTCTACATGTGTATGTAATGTGCATTGCTGCTGTGTATGTAATGTGCATTGTTGCTGTGTCATCATGCACACACCCATCTATCCAAAATTCCTCTGTCTGGGTTCTGCCCCTCTCTGAACCCTGCCCGCTCCTACTACATATGTCGTTGTCTCCGGGATCGAGATTACGGATAGACTTCTGTGGTTGATACATGGTTGTTTGATTGCGGCGCCTCAGTGTAAATCTTGTGTTCTCTGAGATGGAGAGGATATGTAGTGGATTCTGCTTTCGAATAGCTGCTATTTCCCGGGATCTGCGTGCAGCGCGATGAATTGGGTGATAATGATGTAGAGGGAGACGGAGGGATGTGAGGAAAGGGATGAAGAGGGATTTACACGTTTGGGGTGGTACGAGGATTTACAAGAGAATGGGGTGAGTGAAAGATTTTGGTAATCAACAATAGCTGGAAACGACATGCAGAAAGAGACATTCGAATGCACAATACATAGTTTCTTAGAAAGAATGCAAATCGATTCGAGTGAGAGCTCAACCAAGACATCTCCAAGGTACAGAGAAACTAACCTGCAAGACTCTACAACACAAACTTGGAACGAACGAACGCTAGAATACCGCACTCCCTATTTATCCACTAGTACAAATCCGACCACTTCGTCATCCTCTCCGCATGCTCAACACGACTTCTCCCCTGCAAAGGCGTACCGGGCGGACTAACATCGTACCCATCGTACTCTTCCCTCACACTCCTCACAGGCCCATCACCATACACAAACCCCCCGTAAATCGACCTGCGATTCGGTCTCGGCAGCACGAGAAACTCTTCCGGCGTCCCCGTTCTCAGCGGTGCCGGAGCCAAATGCCCATGCGTACGATGGTTGTGCGTGATCTTCTCCGAGTAAGTGGAGTCGTAGGACGAGCAATCCGTATCCCACGCGTAGTCGTCGCAGTTCTCGATGTGGGCTTGCTGGGAGTGGAGCGAGGTGCGTGACGGTTGGACAGTGGGTGTTCGGCGGGGAGAGGGAAGTGTTTCGAGGGTAGGATTGTAGGCAATGTGGGGACGAGGCTGGAGATGGGGGTTTTTGGGCGTTGCGGGGAGATAGATGCTGGAGTCCTGGTAAAGAGTATGGCCGCAAGTAGTCCGGCTGTAGATTGAGGAGGCGTCGTCTGCGGAAGGTCGAGGTGAGTAAGATGTGCTTGGAGACATCGATGCTTTGATATGGGGAGGAACGAAGGGGTCTGAGAAATCTACAGGAATGACAGACTCGGACCCGCGTCTCGTTTCTTTTCTTTCTGTCCCCGCCTCAGTGAAGCCAGGCTGGAAAGCATCAGATACATCAATACCGACCCTATTGTCGTCACCCCTCAGAGACATATCCTCAAACCGTGTCTGCACCTGCGCTTTTCCGCCCGCATAGATTCCGGAGCCACGCCGCGTCCGCTGATGCTCCTTCCACGCCTTCCGAACCCTCTTCAACTCCATCCCCAAATCCCACGCTTCCTCCACAAGCGCAACGCCATCCGGAAACTTCTTAAGCCAGTACCTGACCCAACGAACACGCTTACTCCTGACATTATCCCTCGTCCCCACACTCCGCGACGGCAACCGACCAACCATGCCCGCAAACAGTGCGCTCAGCACATGTCTATCGTCGCCGAGACGCGCAAGCATACACGCCGGACACGCATTCTCCTGATACTGCCACCTGGGCACAAACAACCCATCCACAGCCTCTAACGCGCGGATCGGCTCCCGGCCCTCGAGCGTATTCGCCGCGCCGTCGAAATCCGGCTGCCACATCTGCAGCACAGGCTCCAGCTGCCGTACCTTAGTTTCCAGCGCCAGAGGCAGTCCCGCGTGCATGATGATCGGATACAAGAACCGTCCAACGCCTCTCTCGAACTCGAAGCGCAGGGATGACCAGATGGAGTAGATGAGTCCCTGGTTCAGTTCATTGTGGCCCGAGCACAGCTTTCCGGGTTTGACTTTGCCGTCGCGGTCCTCGGTTTTGGAGAGCTTGATGGATGAGGAGCGCAGGTTGTGGGGCAGCGCGTGGATCAGGTAGTCGATGCCGAGCCAGTACTCGGAGTCTTTGTTGGCATTGTAGGGGGTGGGGTAGGAGCGCAGGAGGGCGATGAGCAGTTTCATCTCGTGGTTGTGCAGGGAGTGGTATGTGAGGGAGCTGCGGGACCGGCTCGCGCTGGGAGTGTAGAGGGCTTTTAGAGCTGCTGATGTCATGTTTGGATTGTTTGGGCTGTGGGCTTGTTGCGATCGATGGAGAGCCCGAGTGGGGAATGGTGGATTGGACAGATATAAAAGTGCGAGACATTGTGTATACACAGTGCCGATGAGGCCATTGAGATTGTTTAGGTGGGTTTGCAATGAACGTCCACCGAGACATGGAAGCGCTGCATTGTGCACGCGGGATGTTGTCAGTCTCAAGACATACCAGACAATTTGGGAGACATACCGTGAGGATGTTTAGGAAGGTTAGAAGCCAAATATCAATGGTGATGCCAGAGAGCTACAACGGTTCTTTAGTAACGCTAGCACAGAGTCAAGTACAGCCGTGCGATCAGACAGATCTTGACACGCTCGTGGTACCGTAAAATGCCTGTTAGTCCCCGGAAGCGATCCTCTTGTATTTTGTACCAAGTCTTTCAAGTCGCAAAGACAGAGACACAATGCATAGAAATAAGCGAGAGACAATTGTGGTTTGAGTTTCGTGATCCAACGACTGAAGACTTCGTAACGCCGCGCCCATCCCACTTCGTACAATGCATAACGAACGTCTAATGCTCCCAGGTTCCACCTGAGAGACAAAGGTAAGACCGACAAAGTTCCAAAATAATACAAAGAAGAGAAGCAGACCTCCAGACGAGTTATACATCCAAGATACTAGACATTACATACGATCGACGTAGCGATGCATTGGGCAAAACCCATATCTTTCTTCAAGCGCAGAATCAATGCTCAGTGGCGACTTTCGACACCCAGCACATTGCCTCCTCGGCCATGGAGGCTTCCATTGACTTTGTTTCTCAGCCCTTTCAAATTTCCCGACGGGGATTGGGAAATACTGGAGGCTTTCTTCCTCGTCGTTCGCGGCGAGGCCTTGGATTGAGATTTGACAGCTTCGTCCATCTCAGAAGATGAAGAGGCAGCCATGTCCGGAGGCAAAGTTCCGTTCTCTTCCTCTTGCTCGAGCTTCTGCTGCGCGGTACGTCTACTGCGCTCGTAGCGCGCCTCCAACGCATTTTGATCGCCTCTCCACTTCGTGTTTAGCCATCTGTCCCAGAAGGTGAAGAAGGGTTGCGAAAAGTTGTTCTTGATACCCCAGCTCTGATGGTGAATATCATGATAAGCGGCGTTGTTGGAGGTGATGCGTTGCAGGGGATCGAAAGGAAGCTTATAGCCGCAGTGGTCGTCAACGGTCTTGATGGTCGAGCCGGTGAAGAACCACATTGACTGCCTGACGGTCATGCCCGTGACTAGATATGCGAAGCCCGTACCGAGCGTGTCGAGCAGGAAACCTTCGAACGGGTGATTGTAGAGTGCGCCATAGGCATAGGGCACGTACAATCTGTGATGGCGGGAGTGGAAGGTCACTGATGTAATTAGACATGGCGCAACGATTGGCGCACGGATGGGGTGATCAACGTACCATAAAGCCACTTATTCATGTGCATGGCGCGATGCAAGAAATACTCCCACGTGTCGAGGATCAAGATACCGCATAGGAATTGGAGAGCGGGCACTGCATACCAGTACAGCATCTTTGCGACAGTCAGCTCCCAAGTGGCGAAGGTGGGCCCCATGGATTGCCCGCCAGCTAATGCAGACGCAAGCATAGGCTGTGACGCCGACACTTTCGAAGCCAACGCCGACGAATTGAGGCCCACTGTCGCCAATATGGGAGGGATAGCTCGCTGGGCAAGCCGTATCTGCCGCCCATACCAGGCCACATTATAATCGTCCTTTCCGCACGTAGCTTCCTCGTCCAAAAAGATCATGGCTAGTCCAAACACAGTCTGAATCACTTGCTGGGTTATAACATCGCGAAAAACGTCCCAGCGCGACACGTGGTTGCGCTTCAGGACCTCGGCCGGCGTGTGAAGTCGGTACTGGGGGAAGAGGTCGTAGACGTCGATGAGATGGAACAGGAGCGACACGACCCAATAGCCAATTGCGGGCAGCGCAAGAGCGAGAACGGGATCTGGCAACCAGGATATCAAAGGCGGGAGGGGCTTGAGCGTATAGCCCGGGAGCGGAGGCAGCTCAAAGGAGGAGTTGGCGGTGGCCATGGTCATGACGACAACGGGGCTCTCGGTCAACCTCGAATGGCAGTGCCGGTGCGCGCACGGCGAGGGAGAGGACTGGAGAGGGTAGAAATCGCAGTCGACAAGTAATCTAGAATGCGATCGGTCGGGAAGAGGAGCGGTGGTAGTAAGCAGCTGCAAGACCGACCGGATGCGGCGGACAAGGGTAGTTATAGGGAGAGAAGTCGCGTTGCGCAGGGCGCAGGGCGGGAAGAGTTGGGGGCCGCGCACAAGCTCAAGGAGAGGCAGCAGTGGGCAGAGCAGCAGTTGGCGGCAGAGAATGAGGTGAACAGGCGGGCGTCGTGTGAGAGTGGTGCGGTGCTTTCACGGGCAAGCAACCGCCGTCGACCACGACATTTCTCGCTCCCCGGAGCCGTAGGGAGGCGAAAAGCCCGTGCACCGAGATGAGAGTTCGCTGCATCTTGAACAGGCCTAGCGTGACTATCCTCCCCTTGTGGCTTAGCGGCAGGCTCGAAATCCCAATTTGACCCCACCAAGAATTCCGACCCTCGTTCTCACTCTCGAGTTCCCCGTTAAATCCTCCAGACCCCCCTACTAAAAGGACACGCTCCTTAGCACCTGACCGACTCTACCCAACCCTCTCTCTTTCAACCTACACCAACTCCAGGCACTATGATTATCTACAAGGTCAGTGCCAGGGTGCGCTGACCGCTGCGCACGGCATACCCCGCGCTATGCTTCAGGCGCCACCATGCTTCGTCCTTCTATGCAGGTTGCTAACACCCCGTGCAGGACCTGATTTCCGGCGACGAGATCATTTCCGACGTGTACAAGCTCAAGGAGGTCGACGGCGTAGCCTACGAGGCCGACTGTTCGAGGATCACCGTCGGCAACGACAACATTGGTGCGTCGCATCTTGGAGCGTATGCTATGTGTACTGATCGCGGGTCGCAGACATTGGAGCCAACCCTTCTGCTGAGGAGGCCGACGAGGGCACCGATGACCAGTCCCAAACCGTCATCGATGTCGTCCACTCTTTCCGCCTGAACGAGACGTCCTTCGACAAGAAGTCATATCTCAGCCATCTCAAGAGTACGCCAACCGCCTAGCAGCGACCTGGTCCTCCCACTGATTTGCTCCAGGCTACATGAAGAAGGTCAAGGAGGGTCTCAAGGCCAAACCGGATGCGGACGAGGCGGAGGTCGCAGCATTCGAGAAGGGCGCTCAAGCTTTCGCCAAGAAGATCATAGCCAACTTCAAGGACTACGAATTCCTGATTGGCGAGTCCATGGACCCTGATGCTATGTGCGTGCTTAGAAAAACATCATTTTCCCTACACTTTGCTAACTCGCTCAGGGTCATTCTCCTCAACTACCGTGAGGACGGTGTCACTCCCTACGTCACCGTGTGGAAGCACGGCTTGATCGAGGAGAAAGTCTAGGGCAGAGAAGTGTGAGGGCTGGGCGTGGACGACTCGTGATTGGCCAGTGTTTGAATTTACGACTTTACATGCATGGATGGATATCCGCGACAACGCCAAAAAACGATCATGGAACAGTGACTCTCGAATTACGCATGCCATGTGACACTGATACTGAGACGCCGTTGTAAAAATTCCGGAATGTTAGTGCCGAGTGTGATAAGATAATATAACAAGCTTGTGAACGGCCACAGTGGGTACGGTTCCATGGAACCAACCTGCCCAAGTGGGAAGGTAGCGCTTAGCGCGGCCAAAAGTAGTGACAGTTTGGTCAGGTGTTTTCGCGCAAGCGTGTTTTACGTCGTGCACGGGTCACTCTTGTCGCATGGCAACCGCGGCCTGAGGCATCATGTCTCACCTCCCCTTCGACCTGTCTCATGGAGTCAATCTTCCTGTTCCTCGATAATTCTTGAGCAAAATCCGTTTCACTTGAGAATTGGTGGCCTCGAGCTTATCATTGGATCATGAGCAATCCGCGGCTGGCTCCACCCACCAGCGACTATGGGACGGGTCCCGTCATTCCAGCCCGCCCGCGGACTGGAGCCGCGCTTAACGAGCTGATTCGGCAGCTCAACGTGGAGCATCAGTTTAGCTTACCCGTCCGCGACGAGACATGGTCGCCCAGACGGAACACTAAGTCTTCAACACTAGCTGGTAAAATCTTTGGGCAGATCAAGCATCTGTACTTTTCAGCCGAGCCTGCACTCCGAAGGGTTTTAGACGACTTCAAAGCTCAGGCGGGGAGGCTACAGCACGATGAGAGATTGAACCAGCTTCACCAGCTTTTGAAGTCCCAATCATCCTCACCTTCCGTACGAGGGACAGGATCTCGCACACCTCGAGATGACCCTCATAAATCTCTTCGACCACAGACTCGTAAGCTCCAGTATCCTTTACGTTTAGCCACTTGAGTATTGATGTGCATGATTGTCCAAGCGAGTCCTGCTGAAACTTTATTCTGAATTCCTGGTGTTCTCCTACTACCTGTCTTTCGTATCTCGTTCATTCTGTCCTGAACCCATTTGCTGCACTACTGCGACGGGTCTGTGCGCTGCTCGAGCCTGAGTATACTTGCAAAATGGTAACAGAACGTCTGAGCGAGAGCCCAGCTTTGTTCGAAGAACTTTCAAGATTCTCAATAAGATACTGCTGACTTAGTGTAGCGGATCAATCAGTTCGACCACCCCGGGGCTTCTCTAGTATCCAACACGACGAGCCGGAGTCCCATTATACTACGGCACCAGAGAGTGGGTCGCCAACTGACGAGGATACCGATGAGGAGTACATCACTCCACCGTCGCCGACGCCGTCAACGCGGTCAGGCCGAATGGGTAGCCAGGCAAGTCCACAGATTTCGTTCGGACCTTTAGGCAGGAAGAGAAACTCGGACGACTCGTACGACGGCAAAGCTCCAAAGCTTACGAAATCTGCAAAGGGCAAGCATCCGGCAGGTTCCTTCTCTCCAGTAGCCGCCATACCTCCTCCCATCTTCAAGAAGCCATCCCTCGATATGGCGAGATCTTACAAAGCCGAATCTACACAGACCTCTTTCAATACCTCATTCAATAGCAATAGTGTCTGGTCATCTCAGCGATCTGGCACACAGTCCGAAACCATGGCGACTTCGTTCAATTCAGACGTCGACGAGCATAGGCAAGATTTCCCAAGACTTACTAGGACTAGCTCAACAACAATTGGATCGTTGGACGACCAAGACTTCGTAGAAGTAACGTCCAGATTAGAAAAGGAGCAGATCCGAATTTCTGACGCATCAACGAGTCGCAGTTCGTCAAATTTTGGTTCAGTCGATACGGACGCCTTTCGATTCGCGGCTATTGAGGCTGAGGCAATGCGCAATCATACGCTCATTGACAAGCAAGAAACATACCAGGCGACGGATCGATCGCCACCACCAGTGAGGACCCCGCCCAGGCGGTTGCTATCGACGAACGTACCAGGTGTTGCCCCTCCCTCAAGGACCGCCGCAGAATTGCCAAAGCGTGTGGACTTGAACGAGTCCCCGTCAAAGACAACGTATTATGTTCGTGAGATTCCGTCTCGGAACTTATTCGTCGAGGATATCAGTGATAATCTCCGACATTTCCCGTATTTCATTCTATTCATGTGTCTCCGCATCTCGATAGAGAACAAAACCTCTCTCTTGGAGCTAATGGAAGGAATGGATGCTGCCGCCGTAAAGTCTGACTCGCAAGTTTTCTGGGCCTTCATTCACGGTCATCCAGAGATTCGACAAGGTCCAAGTCAAGAAGCCACTGGTATTTGGTCAGCCGCCAAGAACAAATGCGAAGGGTTCATGTTCAAAGGCATTGTGACATTCAATACTCATAGATATGGACCAATCTTTCGATTGACCCTCTTGCCTCCTCAGCCCGACAATGCCTGCCGCTTTGAACGGGCATTCGGTGCAGACCGCTTTCTCTATTTGACTTTCCCTTCATTCGAATCCGGTGACAAGTCACCGCGCTTTGATCGAAACTATGTCAAAGGCGAGGTCCGCGACCGTTGGAAAGAGTGGCTTCAGGCAGAGCATTCCTTCCTGGGGCGGAAATGGCATGCCTTCCATTTGGAACCATTGAAGAAACCGAAAGGAGGCCGTAGTAATCGCAACGAGAGCTATGGATATCGAGTTGTCTTGTTTGCGACCGAAGGTATCGGTATCAATAATGCTTGTTCAGTCGGCGAGATGTTGAACTGGTTCTTTCCGTTCGCCAAAAATCAAGAGCAGAGCATCTGCAAAGCCTTCGCCCGAGTCGATCTAGGTCTATCTAGGACCGTACCCACCCTCGCTTTTGAACCTTCTCAGGTCAAATATATAGAGGACACGTATGCTGATGGTACCTTGGAGGATGTTCGCTTCAATGATCTCGGCCTTGCGTGGCCCGAGAGCGACAAGGAAGAGGACGAAGACGAGAACGAAAACGGATGCAAAGGTCGTGTCATGAATGACGGCTGCTCACTGGTCTCTTATGACGCGGCACGGGAGATCTGGCGACTGTATAAAGAGAAAACAGGTATCACTACCCCAATGCCCAGTGCATTTCAAGCGCGCATCGGGGGCGCTAAGGGCATGTGGATGGTGAGTCCCGATAGTAACTCCCATTATACTCGTCCACCGGATTTCTGGATCAAGATCAGCAAAAGCCAGCTGAAATTCGAGCCCCATCGAGAAGACGAATCCACCAAGACACACGACTCCCGCCGTCTGACCTTCGAAGTCGTCCGATTCAGCTCCGGTCCCTCCCAGTCTGATCTCCATCTATCCTTCATCCAGATTCTGGTTGATAGGGGCGTGCCACTGGAAGCCATCGAGCAAACCATAATTAGGCGCCTCGACCTCGAGCGGGCAGAGCTATTGAAGATTTTGATGGATCCTGCCCAAGTGTACGCTTGGGTGCACAAGCAAGGCTTAGGTACGCAGGATAGTCAGAACAAACCGCGGCAAGCAGCATTTCCTCTTGCGCTGGGCGATAGAATTAAAATAATGCTCGAGAGCGGATTCAGTCCTACAGCGGAGCCCTACCTTGGCCAATGTCTCCGACGAATAATCAAACAGCAACAACTCTTCGAGGAACAAAAACTTCGCATTCCTCTGGGAAAGTCGACGATTCTGTTTGGTATCGCAGATCCTTTAGGCATTCTCGCTCCAGGAGAAGTGCACTGTCAATTCTCCAGCAAGTTCGTTGACGACATGACTGACACCATGTACACGTGCCTAGATGATATGGAAATCCTAGTAGCGCGGCAACCAGCGTGCAGGCGCTCTGATCTGCAGAAAGTCCGGGCTATCTCGCATCCAAAGCTTGGGCATTTAAGTGACGTTGTGGTCTTCTCTAGCCGCGGTCAATTCCCTTTAGCTGGCAAACTTCAAGGGGGAGATTACGACGGGGATACATTCTGGATCTGTTGGGAACGAGAACTGGTACAACCCTTCCAGAATGCTCCAGCGCCCACCAAAACCCCCAAACCATCGGATTACCGAATCAGTCAATATGCCAAAAAGCTGAAAGAGGTCATCGTTCCTGACGAGCTGAATTCTGTGAAAGCATTTTTGAAGGATGCAATGGATTTCCGCACGGGCCCTGATCTTCTCGGAAAGGTAACGAACTATCTAGAGAAACAATCATACGCAGAAAATCGTATATACTCGTCAACTCTCGACAATCTCTGCGACATGCACGACCTTCTCGTCGACGCTCCGAAACAGGGTTATATGTTCACGGACAGGGATTTCAACATTTTCAAGAGGGAAAAACGTCTCCCACAAAATCCAGAGGACCCAGCGTACAAACGCGCCATGTTAGCTTGCATAAATGCGAAAGAGATGGGAGAGGCCGACCTCATTTACGAGAAGGATTGGTCACCCAACTTTGATAACCCTATCGACTACCTCTACTTCAATGTCGTTCGTAAACATCATGTCGAGACCCAACTGCTAGTGGCAAAGATGCTCCCGAAAGAGAAGGCTGATGATGCAGACCTTCAAAAACCGTACCTCATTGAGTGCAAGAAGGACAATCCCGCTATACACAAAGAACTCAACAAGCTACGGAGCAGACTTGAGCTTGTGGTCCGGGAGTGGAACAGGGGCATGCAGAAGAGTGGAAACGCTGACCAATACAATGCCACGGTCGATAGATGCTACAGGATCTTTCGAGATCATGTACCAGACGAGGTCCAGCCACCGGAGGTCAAAGTGTGGTTTGACCCGCCATATCTGTCTCGTGGCTTCACACAGTGGGAGATCATCCGTGCGTCTGCTCTATACACAGAGTATCCCCAAAAGGCGGCACTCATTTTTCACATGGCAGGATATCCACTTGCGTATCTCAAAAGTCCCCCGCTCCATGGATCGCATATAGTCTGCAACTCCATCCATTCTATTCTAAAGCCCAAAATAACTAGAACTCCTACGCGGATAGAGGATAGCGACAGTGATGACGATGAGTTCGGCACACCTGCAGAAGGCTTCTCGTTATCAACACCACAGAAGGAACAGGATCACACCACCTTCTAAGCTTCACACTATGAAGACACGTTCCCGCATTATATCCCCTGGGCTGCTTTTCATCTTCTTTCAGCATTGAAATCGAGTTTTGGTGTAATACCCCTTTCCACCATTTAGCCGGGGGGCCGCAGTTCCCTTTCCAAAGATATCCACCCACTTCGAATCCCAGCATTGTAAATCGAGTATCTACCACTGCCGTCGAAATCACACTACGACCTGGTCTCCCCTGATGCGAAACTATCGTCGATTCACCTACGAGGGCGCATTACACATTCTATGTGAAACCGACATAAGAGCTATTCAACATGATTGTATGGTCCAGCTTCGTGCCGGACGTGCACCTCTGTCAACCACCGGGCATAGGAGTTGACGATTTCTTACTTATTTCCCAACATGGCCTAATGTATGATACCCTCCTCTTCTTGTTCTCATAATATGTTGTGGTCACAATTGTCTGCCTAGAGATACATGGGAAATCTTTCTGGGTAAATGCAGGCCACTAGACTACCGAAAGGGGAATGCTACATTGTTTTCAATCTCTGTCCGCTGTAACTTTCATATACTTGGGTATCTTTCGAATGACGCGTCACGAAGGAGAATGCCACCTGACAGTGCAACACATCGAGCTACTTTTCTGATTAACTCGGTAAGATTGTCGCAGGATCCTTTATACCTAAGTAGGATATGCCTTGAGCCGTCCATCAGATCCCAGTCCGGACAAGGGCGATCGCTAACAGAATGCTTCTTTACTGCGGGGTAGCAATGTCACTTTTTCAACTTCACGTTGACGTTACATACAGGGACAGAACACATGTCTAGTCCGCTCGTTCTTATAACCGTTTGGGTTCCTATTTTATTCATGTATCGCCAGACCCTCCTCCGACTACACCACGACTTTCCAGACTGAATGAGCACAATGGCGACAGCCACACAAACCCTCACTACCCCACCAACGACGAATGGAGCGACAAAGAACGGCATATCCAAGTCCAACGACCCTTACCAAGCGGCCCTCGACTCGCTCAACCGCGACGGCTTCGTAGTCCTCCCAGCCTCCCTCTTTCCAACCTTCGATCTCGACGCCCTACGCGCAGCGGCCTCTCGCACCACAACGGCCGCCCGCAACGGCTCATGGCCGTACATCCGCACACTACCCAAGCAATTCCCTCCCTGGCCCCAAGACCCCTCCAAAGGAATCTGGGGCGTGCAGCACCTTCTCCACCCCTCGAACCCAGACCACCTCACATTCGCCAAGTCGTACTTCGACGCCGAGCTGCTCAAGTACGTCAAGACGCTCATCGGCTGCTCCGAGGAAGAGCTAGTCATGGAACTGTACAACATGCTCGTGCGTCCAGACGACGACTTCGAGCTGCGCTGGCACAGAGACGACATCCCCGCGACGGCCACCGCGGACGAGGAAATGCAGCGCCTGGCTAAACCGGGGTACCACGCGCAGTGGAACCTCGCGCTCTACGACGACAGCAGCCTCGTCGTGATCCCGGGCTCGCACGCCCGCGCCCGCACCGAGACGGAACGCAATGCCGACCCGTACGCGCCCGAGCTGCCGGACCAACTCGTCGTCAAGCTCAAGGCGGGCGAGGTCGCCTTCTACAATAACAATATCCTGCATCGCGGCGTGTACGATCCGAAGAAGGAGCGCATGACGCTGCATGGCAGTATTGGGAGCAGTCGGGCGAGCGGGGAGCGAGCGAGGAATGTGCTGCAGCATGGGGTTGGCGAGTGGGTCAAGGGGTATGATTTTAGCGCGTTTGATGCGGAGACGGCGAGGCGGGCGGAGGGCATGAGGGAGAAGTTGGTGGAGATGGGGAGGGTTAGTGGGGATGTGGGGTTTTATAGTAGGGATGAGTGATGGGTTATGTATGGGTCGACGATGGGAAACGGTCAAAGCTTACATAAATTGCTAAATATTGCATATCCTGAAAGATAGCAAAGCGGAATCTAGAAGTACATCTTCCTCTTTTACCATCCCTCCCTTTGCATTATGACTGTGAACATCTTCCCCTCCTCTATCGACTTGTTCGCTATATAGCGTGGAGTCATGCACGAAACAAGCCAAAGTATCGCATAACCAATCTAGAGGAACCCCCTTAGACCCCCCTCCTCAATTCGTGACCATAAGAGTCACCGGTCGTTCCCCATGATCTGGACCCATCCCCTGCATCCAAGATACATCTCGATGCCATTGTAACTCCCCCGTGTCAGCGGCGGATGTTGTCCCAGTTCACAATCATCTTTGACCTATTGCCGCAACCCAATCTCAACATCCTGCTTCTTGCCAGGCTTAATATTAGGATCGTACCAAACAACACAAGTGACCAGGACAATCGCCATTGGGAGGAAGTCGTAAAGATACAGCGGCCACTCGTGCGTAATCAGATAACCCTCCTAGTCACACCGTCAGTACATCCTTAATCCAAAATCCCTTTTGGAGGGCATTGAGCATCTTACCCGACCCATAGCATACTCAACAACACGACAAGTATTCCTAATCGCAATGCAAGCACTCGCTGCATACAAAAGCGTCATATACCTCTGCCACGGCAACTCCGCCACTCTAGCCACTCCACGGCTCATCTGATAAGCCTCCAGCCTGCGATGCCACGTCCCCGCAACCACCACAAATACCATAAAGACCAGGATCTGCAGGACAAGGCCGCCCAAGATGATGTTCTCGCCCAGTTGCACACCATCCTGGTCTTTGGCTTGCACGAGCATACCCGCGCCGCCGGACTGCACGAAGAAGCAGATCACGTCCCCGGCAACGAAGATCTTGGTCACGAGGCGAGGCCGGATCATGGATAGAGACGCCGAGTCGGTGCGCGTGATGAGGCGGCCGAGGATCATGTATATCGAGGCAGCGAAGAGGATCGGCGCGATGAGAATCAGAACAGACTGGATAATGTATGGGGTTTTGGAGATGGTGTTGTTGTGTGCTGCGGCGCGGCCGGCGTAGCCTACGGTTTCAAACTTGGGCGCGTGTAAGTGGGAGGATCAATGGTATGAGGTAGGATAAACTTACTAGACCGCCAATGACGAAGGGTATGCAGAACCAAGTTCGGTTTCGAAAGAGCCGCCATGTGTGCAAGCCGGTCAGGAGGGCGAAGACGAGGCAGGCAATGGCACCTCCGGCTACGGATGGGTTGTAGGACCAAAGTTTGTATTCGACTGGGCCCGCCATCCTGTAAGCCTCGATTAAGTTTTCAGACTGTTTTCAGATCGTTTTCAGATCGTTTCCAGTCAATAGAGATCTAGAAGTGAATAGTGAAGACTGCAATGTGCCCAGGATAGAAGGATGCTGTTGCGGATGCGGTTCATCTGGTAAGGGTGATGCGGTTTATATGTAGTTGCAACGATAAGATCGACCCCTCTCGAGCGTCGTAAGCCATTGCACTTGAGATCCTAAAACCATGTCTCCAGAGCAACATGGAACTATATCCGTTGATATGCAGCTGTGCGACGACCGTCCGATCCAGTCGTGTAAAGCGTATCCAGATGCGATGACGAATACGCGTATTCGCTAAATACGCCGAATACGAGCCAATGACGGTCGACAACACCCCGGTGCTCCACTCGCAAGAGTAGCTTGATCTCAACAAGCCTCAATCGTGTCCTAGATGGAAAGTTTTGGGGATTGTAGCCATAATCTGTAGGTGTACGGGTAACGTTTATGCGCGACACTGAAGCCCATCACATGTCAGGGTCGTTGCAGCACATAAATACATACAGTTCCACATCTTTGACAGTATGGTTTGGGTCCTGGACACTTGACTTGAGTTTTGCAGCCATCTGGGTCCCTCCTCTGTTGTTCGTTGTTCTCCAGGATGGTCAATGGTTTTACTACCCGCTGTGACCTGTACGGACCGTACCACGTCGAGTTTCTTGTCTCGATGTCCTATTGCACGAAAGAAGATGCGAAACTAGGCAAATGCCTGTCGTCGTCTCTAATAAATCAGTGTCAGCCTAAGACCAATGCAGTTGGGCTTGCGAGTTAACGAACCATTACCAGGACTGCAATTGGGGATGTTAATGGATTTTCCTGTCGGCGCATAGGGAGCAGGACGACAGTCGACCTCTCCATAGTATTATTGCCGTTATGATATACTATCACGATTCCAACCTTATTTCGGAGTATCTTCCTGTGGGTTGTGCTCGGCACGTATCTGCTCTTTAGGCCAGTTTAACCAGGCACTCCATTCAATTGGGACCAAGGCAGTGGCGATCCCTAGTATTCGCTCTGCCAGGCCATCAAAGAACCAGTAATGCGGGCTCCTCTTGAAAAGCACCGCGTAATGGGCGAAGATAACTAGAGCCCCCGGTTGCCTTTCCGATAAGAGCTCCAGGAACCGAGGTGTGATGAAGTATATCCATATCTTCACCAACGAGTCCGAAGGCGGCTTTGGCGACCACTTCGCAATATCGAAAATGACCTCCAAGGTTTGTATGGCGTTGCCATAGGCTTCGTTAATGTCCGCTGGATAGATGTGCTGGGTCACCTCTGAGAAGCGCCGTAGCTTGCTAAGCTCAGTCTCGCTCGGAGGGTGCTTCAAGTCGATGCCCTGAACGTCCTTGGGGACTATGCGGTGCAACTCTGATCCTTGTACCCATGGATAGTACTGGGACACCATGGGACGCACTCTCCTAGTCAACGCAAAATTGTGGATCATGTTGTCCAGAAGATTCACTGGAGAGTCCCGGTCGTTGACGGACAGTGCAAACGAGTAGGGGTCTAGCGTAGCTGCAAAGTAAAATACGGCCTCGAAGTTAGAGGCGTCGAGGTCCGTTATATCGCTCCGGAACTGGGAGAGCGCTGCAGCGTGATGCTTCTGGGCTTGGGCAAGATACTTTTCCCGAAAAGAGGGCTCAAGTCGACTGAGGTGAAGGGCAGCTAGAGCCAACACCCCTTCAAGAAGGAAGGGGAAGTCAAAAGCGAGCTTGATGGCATGCGTGTGGTGCACATCCTGGTCCTCCGGGTCCGCTGTTAGCGTTTTGGCAGTAACTGTGGTAAAGTGATGAAGCAGACGTAGATGGTCGATATTCAAAACATGATCATGAGGCTGGCTGGGAGGGCCTTCGACGGATGACGGCGTTGTGATAATTTGATCTGGAGAGTCGTTGGGCGAGCGCTGCGTCTTGCGCACCGGATAGGCGCATATTTGATCATACTTTTGACAATGGACACAATTTGGTTTCGTTTCATCGCACTTTACTTCTTTAGCATATAAGCAGCTATTGGGTTCAAATCTCACCTTGACGTGCCGAGCTTTGCACGGTAAACATCCGTTGCGGGACTTCTTGTGCGCCTTTCGGACTTTCGTTCTTTCATGTTCCATGACGAGCTTACGTCGGACTCCTCATTTCCAGTATCATTGATGCGTAGACATGGGACAAGCTTGTCCATTAGGGGTTGTTGTTCGAAGCACGGGTGGCATGGAAGCAGTGTGACCGAGGCCGGCTAGCTCGGACATTCCATCCCGGCAGGTCTACGCGGATCCTAGCAGAGCCTGGAAGGGAGTTATAGCCGAATCTTCACATCAACCTCAGTTTGTCAATACGTAAATCAAGCTGAAGAAGATTACTCCGACTAGCCACAGCGCTTTGTTATCGCTACGATGGGTCATGTAAAGTTCAGGTCACCTGTATATTTGTGCGATGTCTGGGCGCGAAGATCTCTCATCAGACGCGCTTCTTGGGTAAGTGAGAGGCAAGGCTCGTACCTTCCCCATGGCGCGTACTCACATGATCTCAAACGACACCTTGGGCAGCTAGGGATTGCTCGAGGTGCACTCCGTCCCGATCAAACGTCGATATTTCCTCTATTAGCACAATTTAGTCAAGACTATATGTTATGCGGAGGCATTGGTCGTCTGTGGAATGCGCAGCTTGAGACACTTTTCATTTCTGCTTCGGCTGACGCTAATCCATATCAGAGTATTCACAGACGCGTCTTACATATTCGGTCATTCATATTGAGCAATTCCACGACTTGAGGCGACGTGAGCGTTCTTTCAATCGAAGGTATTCTTAATCAACACTTGTTCCCGGCTCGATATTCTGCTGGAATCTGCATTCTGATTGCACAAGCGTCTACATGTACGCCACCAAGGGCATGTACAACTAGACGATGAACCAGCATGTCGCGGTCATCAAATGAGGACATGAGGAGTTATCCGGGAACCGTACGGTATCAATGTCATCCTGTTAGCCAACCTCGAAGGACCGCTCAGTACGAAGGGCTCGTTCTTTTCTAGGCTGCAAAGAATCGAATGCTTTGTAAGGCCTTTGAGAGTAGATAGAACGATGCTGCGACATCCCTATGAGTGAGGCGCCTTTTCCCCCGCGATATCCACACTGTCCCTGCTCCGGGGGTTTCCACCACTGTGCGATCTGAAATCTTCGCTGTGCCTATTCGCTGTTCGCTGTGCGCAAAAAGCTGGGAGGATCTAGTGCTCACACGCCTGAGGCCTACCAGGCGGCTGGCTTTTCAACGGCTCCAACGGGTAGATTAGCGAAAAGACGGACGTTTGCCAAGGTGCCACGGCCGATTGACTGGTGTGTTCTGACGATGAAGACGGTGTTTGTCTAGTTACTTATCCCGCTGCTACATACCGGTAGTCCCATCGACCTGGTTCGCTGTGTACGCTGTAATACCTGTGCACATTCTTGGAGCTCCCGCCAAGTCAGCGACCCACCGCGCGCGGAGGATCGTCATGAATCCTCTCAGATCCACGAAGTCTGACCCTTCAATTTGAGGAGTCTTCGACCTACGTCATCAGCGAAGCTACAATGTGTCTGCGCTCCGAGATATTAGTTGCCTGATTCTCAAGCACCATTTGAGGGTCAGCTTCTCGAAAACTATTCCTCGATAGGATCCATAAACCGTACTGTCGCCTGTCACAATGAGTATTTCAGCCGTCCTTTTGAAGTTCTCTGGCACAGCTGACGATGCAACGTCGCCTCGATGTGCTTACACCGGACATCAGCCAGTGGCTGAGTTGAGAAGCGCGCTATGGCGGGCTATTTCGCGCCCGCTTCCAAAACAATCCAGCCACTGCGTACTGTAGGTATCAGCTGTCATCTGGTGACGGTGCCCGCAAAACCTGGGCTGAGAGGCGAGGTCGACCAAAAATATCTTTGGTTGCAATGCGGTAACGAGCCGCCCTCTCTTGTGCGTCTCGAGGCTTGAACTATACGCAGAATACAGTGCAACACAGGGGCAAAGTATAGCGATCTGCATCATCCTCGTACCCCTAAAGAGCATCTACGATTTGCTTATCATCCAACACTCGACGGGATGGATATCGTCCAGACTATTGGACACGTAATCAATTGTGCGGAGTAGTCTCTTCGGCGTTGCGCTCAGGCCACGCCGGGCTCCAAGGAGGACAACGACGAATTTCCTCGAATTTCTCCGATTCAATCACCGTGCTGTCGTGTCGTCTCCATCGTAATGACAGATGAACGCGCCAGGGTGTTTGGGTGGTTTGGGTGGTTTGGGGATGCAACTACCCTGCGTCTGATTGCAGTTAGCGTCCATCTCGCTAGCACGCAAGCGGCAGCAGCACCAAGTCGGTTGTGGGTCCCGTTTTCAGCCCCATGTTCCCGGTTTCCAGAGAGACTGGTCCCTGGTCCTTCATATTCATGAAGGTCCGGCCTCCAGCCCTAACTTGCGCACACACTGTCCAACATGCCATTCCTTACTCTTCAAGGTCTTCGTATTCTTCAGGTGCTCGCCGTTTCCACAGTCATCCTCACAGCATTCTTCACGGTCAGCCATTTTGGATCCAACGCCTTCAAAGGTAGCGGGATCGCAGAACACATCAAACTTCCTGATGGCGGCTCGAAGGGTCCATCGCTGCCGTTCACCGCGCGAGCGCCAGAACCCAAAGCCGCGAATTCAACATTGGACTTCCAGGAGATCATCTATCTGAGCATGCCCTACCGGACAGACAGGCAAGATGCGCTGTCACTCATTGCTGGACTCACTGGTCTGAAGCTCACTATGATACCTGGCGTATGTGCCATGTCGCGATGACCTTTACGAATCATTGCTAACTCAGCACCACAGGTGGCGCCTGACGAGATCCACCCGAAGGCTATGCCACCTCACATCGGCAACAACAACATGACTGGAACCGCTCCATTGGGCATCTGGAGAGCGCATGCGAACGTGTGGCGACATATGATCGACAACGATGTGCAAAGCGCGCTCATCATCGAGGACGACGTCGATTTTGATACAAACATCAAAGAGATCATGGGAATGTTGAACTGGCAGCTTCGCTACAACAACACAATCCGATGGGGTAAAGACAATGTTCAGAAGGGTTGGAAAGAGGAGTGTCCATACGGTTAGTATCCGTAACTCAGATTTTGAGACACATACTCACACTCTACGCAGGCTGTGACTGGGACGAGATCTTCGTGGGCCAGTGTGGTGGCAAACCGAACCGGAAGCGTCTCGACCTCCACCAAGTGGTTCCCGAACCCCACGGCCCGAACCTTACCTCCCTTCCCAGGTGGGCAAAGAAGGAAATGACCAGCATATGGAATTTGACTGAGAGTGACGGTATCCGGGTTATCTCTCCTACCTGGGAACCGATCTGCCTCATGGGCTACGGTCTGACACGGATGGGAGCAATGCGCATGCTCTACCACATCGGTGGATGGAAACCTTTTGGTTGGCCCGTCGATAACGAAATCGCCTGGAAGACTTCTGCTGGTCTGATCAGTGGATACACCATGTCACCTCCCGCTTTCACGAGCTGGAGAGTTGGTGGCGCGCAAGATAGCGACAACGATCCCGGCATGAACGGACAAGAAGTAAATACGTTGGGCAACGTGAACGGCAAGAGCATGGGACTGAAGAACTCGGTCCGCAAGAGCCTAGAGGGTGTATTCAAGAAGAATTACTGGAAAGACATGGAGAACGAGATTAGGTGGTAACGGGCATTGTCCACGAAGTCATGTATATATGGGTCGTGTTTCTGGATCTCTGCGAGGTCATTGGCGTCCTCTTCGGCAGATCCTTGCATTTCAGCGTGGGTGTAGCGTTGTTAACATCAGCCCTACTTGGCATATAGACGAATACCCAGACATCGTTCATTTGACGCCCGGCGTTTCCCTCCTGGATTGATGCTACAGGTTTCGAGTCGCTATTCCTAGGCAGGAGTTCCTACCTCCAGAACTGTTCCTCCTCTCGGCGAATCGACCGCAAGACAGGCGATCGAGTCGATAACGTGGCCATGGACTACGCGAGCATCAAGAGAGACTGGAGACAGGGAAGGAGGATCCACTGATCGAGGCATAGCTCTAAGGGTCGCTTCTGTGTAGGGGACAGCGCATGTGGTGCCCTTATAGCTGAATCAGGCTGACAAACTGAAGGTCCGCTCGATTGTAAGAGAAGTCTCCAAAGTAAACCACTCTTATATCGCATGTCGCACTAGCACTATCCACTAGATGTTTTGGAACGCCAGCATTTTGCCCCCTGCATCTGTGTCGAGTTCAAGAGCCGTAAAAACAAAATCTACTCTTACAGGGCCAGCATGCGAGGGCACCTCCATCTGGGCACTCGAACATTTCATGTTGTATATTCTTCTTGCAAAAGTCGCACTTGCCGCTCGCCACCTTCTTGATCCAGTAGATCTCAATGTACTCCCCCATCAGCTGCTTCTCGTGCCCAGCACCACCAATCTGCGCGAGGCGTTCATGATGTTTCCCACGAGCCCATGCCCGGGCCATGTGCAGCTTCAAGGACCGAGGCGTGTCTCCCTTGGGGCGATGTTCGTATTCGTGTTTGGGACTGAACTCGGGAGGCTGGGGAACCTTACGCTCTCTGCTGCGCTCTTCTTTCTGATCTCGTTCGAGACGCTCTCGTGCAGCCGCAGCTTGTCGTTGTTGGGCAGCTTCAGCGGCTCGCTGGGAACGTTCATCGGCTTGTCGCTGCTTTTCCGCGAGTCTGATGCGCTCCTGTCTGTCGCTTTGTGCACGCGCTTCGGACTCGTGAGCCGCCGCTTCTCTCTCGTCATGGTCCTGTCGCTCAGACTCATTCTGTACCCTTACCTCTGTCTCACGTGCCATGCGATGTTCATATTGGCGCAGACGTTCCTGGGCCGCGTCTGCTTGTCTTTTGCGCGCATGCTCTGCTTGGAGTCTTTCCCTTTCCTCCGCATGTGATCTCTGATTCTCCTTCGCCAATCTTTGTCGTTCTTGGTCTGCGGCTTTTTCATGGGCTTCTTCCTCTTCCCTTTGCTGGTTCTGCTTCTGCTCCGCCTCTTGTTGTCGTTGAAGACGTTCTTGAGCAGCTCGAGCCCTCTCCTCTTGATCCCTTTTGATTCGTTCCCTCTCCCTGTCTTGCGCATCTAGCCATTTTTGTCTGGTCCACTCCATCTCCTCCCTCACCCCGCGTTTTTCTTCTGCTCGTTGCCGCTCCTCTTCTTTTCGTCTGTAGTTTTGCTCGGCTGCGCGTCGGCGACATTCGTGCGCCTGGAGCTCCTCCGCCTGTCTCCGCCTGTCTCGTTTATGCCGCTCTCTTTGCTCGTTCCTCCTCCGTCGTTCCTCCTGTCTACTAGTCCAAGCAGCGTGTGTTCTTCGATAAACATTCCATTCATGATCGATGTTGGGGAGTGACGCGTTATACTGCGTCCAATCGAGAAAGTCTAAGCGTGAGAGGAATTCGTAGGCTTTTTGAACCTGTTCTCAAGATTAGTGCTGCGCCTTGTGCATGGAGAGTGTGGCTCACTCGACGGAAGTTCACTGGATCGCCACCCTTGTCTGGATGGTGTTGTAAGGCCAACCTGCGATGCGCTCTCCGAATCTCTTCTCGTGTGGCATATTCGTCCAAACCGAGGTCGGCGTAGTAGTCTCGCTCTGCCGGTTCAAGCGGCTCAGGATCGTCATTCATTCTGCTGGATTGAGGATTGAAGTGAGGTGAGTGAAGTAAGTAGAGGCTAGAAGCGACATAAAAATGGCCGATGGTTTGGCCTGGGTTTAGATTCGAAGAGGAAGTTTCATAAGAGCCACTGGATACAAGAAAGGCTCTGGAGTGATGTGAGGTGGAAGGGGGATGGAGCTATTGAAGTTGCAGAAGACTCATATATGAAGATTCAAAGTCGGTGAAGAGAGCGTTACAAACCCAAACAACATTAGATCAATGAAGGCCAACAGGGAACATGAGATGGTGGCCTGGATCGGAGCGGTCAATGTGAAATATGAGGGATGCGTGTTTCTTTCGGGCGATTTGCAACGTGAATCGAGTGAAGTCTAGACGTAACGAAAATGTGAAGGGTAGATGAAGCCATTGTATGATATAATACGAGGGAGAAGGAAGTTCCCACGGTCGAGAGACCACGGGCAGCAATTCCATTATGCTCAAGTGTGTAGTGAGGGTATGGCAACGAAGAAGGGCAACGAGATGAAGGCTCTGATCTCCACATGAACATTGTATTCGGATCGGAAACCACGTTGGTGTGTGATCAGTGTAGCGTGGGGAAATATTCCCTACCTAAACAAGAAGACATGAGGAAGACACAGTGGGCAATTGAGATTACCGACTTGTCTCAAAGCGTCTGACGCATGGTGATGAGAGGAGAAAAGGATTTGTTCCAGTCTCTTTGTCATCATTCAGACACTCTAGAAAATACGTGACACCAGCCACCGACCGTTGCTTCTTGAAGCGATTTCAGTGGCGATAGCCGCTCCAAATTGCCAATTCAGGGATGCTACATAGAAGCCACCAGATCCTAGAACTTTCGACATTAGGACAACGGTCTCTCCAAACTAGCTGTATTGGCCCGCCGCGCATGCCACAGTGACACGATCTGAGTGCAACAAGCCAATACGAGGGCAGCAACGCGTACTTGCGCAAAAAGAGTCAACTATCGACAATTTATATTATCGTAGCATCGCTTGGTATCAAGGCGAACGCGAACACGGCGAACGCTTCGAAACCGGAGAGTGTACGCATCATCGGGAGCCTCACCGGGAGTTTACACAAGTGTAACACATGCTACCCATCATTTGAACCTGTATAAATGACACTCGACCGCGGTCCCGGGACTGTGCAAGATCTTGCATCCATACCGGAGACCCAGAACCTTGGAAACCCCGTCCCACAAGATGGGTTCTCTCGCCACTATTCCTTTCCTCGTTTCCCTGCTCATTCTCTCAACAACGGCGACACCGGTTCCTGATGCCCTTATCATCTCTATCCGTTCTTCTTCTTCCCACTCCTCCTTCAATGCAGAGACCAACGACGACCTGTCCCTCTCGCCCTTCTCCAATCCTCGCGCCTATCCCACCGAGACTCTCACCCGCTCGTCCGCAAACCGTGCCGAATTCCAGGCCCTACTGGATGCGCTGAAGGAAGAAGATTGTGAACTGCAACTTCAATGCTACGACGGTGCGTGGCACTGCGAGGACTCTGTAAGCCTCTGTGACTACTGTGGTATACGTAACTACAGGAAGTATGTATACATGCGGGAATCTGAGGCTAACGTGGACTACTTAGTATCCGATTTATGATACGGACAAGAGATGCACGAGGTGCTGTGTTCCGGTCGATGAAGGGGTTGAGGAGTGGATCGAACTGTAGGGTGCGGCAAGCAGGGGCATCCAATGTGGATTACAGTTGATTCTGTTGGCAGCACTTTGTTTCTCGGGATCGGGATGGCGTTGGTGGAATCTGTGGCCGACATCAACAAGAACCGTGAGGAGTCTATAAGAGCATGCTGTGGCTGCAATACAACACAAGAAGCCGGTTATTATGCAAGCAACTTTCGTTATCTTCTCATGTCATTACATTGGAATGATGTGTCTTGCGTCGTACCATGTACCCTTCGAATCTATTTTACCCTCGCCATTCGTGTCTACAACACTTCCAAAGGTGCCTCACTAACAAACCACGTCCCATTATTTGTGTCCACAGTAGCATTGGTCTGGACGACCTTGCCGCCCTTCAGACTCCCACTCTCCACGACTCCGCCGCCAACAGGCCTCTGCAACTTGTTCGCTCCACTCTTGACAGTGAAGTTAGCCAACGAAATCTCCCACCCATTCCGGCTCACTATAGTCGGAAGCCCAAAGAACTTCGCATCGACTTCTTCAGGGCTGATGTGTAACTCATAATATCCACGATAGTACAGATCCTGCCACTGCAGCTCGTCGTTCGCGTTCTGCAGCCAGGTGGAATAGTTGTTGGCTTGGGCCAAGGTAATGTTCGCGCCGTACGGGCACGGGCTGGAGACCGCGGTCCCTGCAAACTCGACGCCAATAGCGCCTTCGCCAGTCTCTTTGTTGTACGGCTTCCCGCCTAACCAGACGAGGTCGCTGACCCACGAGGCGTGACTGTCACCAGAAAGAAGAATATTGTTGCCAATGTTGTGATCGTAAAGCAAAGAGAGTGTTCGGTTGCGGTTGGCCTCGTACCCATCCCAGGCATCGTAGTCCAAGGGGTTAGCGTCCCCGTACGCCGCAGACTCGTTGAGGCGCGAGAAGACGATCTGCGAGCCGATGACACGCCATGTCGCGCCACGTTTGGCGGAGGAGGTCAGGCTGTTGTAAAACCAATGCTCCTGGCGTGAGCCCATGAGCGAACGGCCTGCGTCATTGGAGATTTCATGCACGTAGTCCGTGTTCCAATACAAATCGGTGATGGACCGGTCATATTGACGCGTGTCGAGCATGACAAGGTCAACGAGCTTGCCAATGCTGAAGGAGCGCCATATGCGGAGATTGTCGTCCATTTCCACTTGGCGAATTGGCATCCTAGGTACAATCAGTGTGTGTGTAGACCAATGGGTTGCTAGCAGTGCTCACCATTCAAAGTATGCGCGCACTGCATTCATCTTACGCTGGTCAACGCTGACACCACCGTCTGAAGCGAAGGAGCTTTCCGTGTTGTTCAGCTCCGAGCTCCCGTCGCGATATGTATTGTCAGCTACCTCATGATCGTCCCAGACTGGGATCCACGGGAACTGCTGGTGGCTAGCCACTAAGTCAAGATCAGTGCGGTATGTAGCGATGCGTTTGCGATAGTCGTAGAGGGAGAAAATAGTCTTGTCTGGTAGTGGGACGCGGCCTATTGACTGACCCCAGCCGTAGTCGCCATTTTTGTACTCGTAGATGTAGTCTCCAAGATGAATGACATAGTCCACGGAGTCCTTTCAATGTGAGTTGATGTCACACAAAGAGTTGATGCGCCTACCTTGCGGACAGGATTTCCATAAGCGTTGAAGAAGCCAAACGGATAGTTGGAGCACGAGTATATTGCAAGAGCAACTTTGGTGATATCATCGTCCGCCTTGGGAGTAGTCTTTGTTCTTCCCACCGGGCTCTTATTGTTGGAGTTGCAGACGCTGAACTGATAGTAGTACGTAGTGTAGGGCTCGAGCTTCTTGGCTTCAACCTAAAGAGATTGTGAGAACCTGTGCAAGCTGTGTGATTGTTGTCTAGACATACTTTGACTGTGTAGTCGACGTCAGAGCTAGTATAAACTGTGCCAGAATCTACTACGCTCGAAAAGTTCTTGTCCGAAGCGACCTTGTAATCAACGCAGACTGGCGACGTCGACACAGAGACATATTCTTCGGTGTCGTGATTGTACAATGGTACAGTGCCAGAGACAGTGACATTGGACTTGTCGTTGTCGCTCGTCGGACTGATTCGCGTCCACAAAATGACACTGTCAGGATACGGGTCTCCAGATGCTACACCATGCGTGAAATTTAGCGTTGACGCGTCATAAGCACTCCTCGGGTCGTTGCGCTTGACGACTTTGTGGATCGAGATGCCAAGCGAGGGGTGATGCTCTGATGGAGAGCGGTAATTGAGGTTCTTAGCCCAATTCGCACTGGCAATTGTTGCCAGAGGGACAAGCGAAAGAAATTGAAGCTTCATGCTTGCAATTGGCTCTGGAAGAAGCAGAAAACTTGACGAGAGCTTACATTCGAGCAAGGTACTGGGACCGCGGAACCTTTTGTACACAGAGCTCACCCGAGCTCTGAGAGCTGTACGAGCTGGCTCCCCTGTCCTTCAACATGACATGGAGCGTCATCTCTGCAGGAACGGCAGCTAGAGCTACGGGGGAATCCCAATCAGCTCTCCCAGTTTTGGCATGCTTATATCGCAGGCATCGCAAACCAGGCGGCTGGAGGTCCGCGGCATGGGGAAATGTCGACCTTGGGATGGAAACAGGCCGTCTTCTCCGTCATCAGCTGCATTACGCGGCATCTGATTTGACGTCTTACGGGAAACGTGGGTGCTGCAGGGAACGAAGAAGAGTGGTGAGGGGTTCACGACATGTGCTCGATCTCGGGCACGTGGTTGGCGGGTGTTTGTCGACAAGATGCGCCGAGATGCAGAGCGAAGCTTGACAAAGCTTGTTCCACAGGTTCCGAGGTTGCGGAGAAGAGTCTCTGCCGAACCAACCAGACTGCCTGGGTGGTTCTAGAATGCTCGCACGTGACTGAATAATGAACACGAAGCTTGGCCGCATAGGGCAGGCAGCACCTGGGCATGGTTCTTGTGTTCATCTAGACCCACATCTCGAGCAGAACCAATCGACAAGCTAAGTACACGTTGAAAACCCTCGTAATGCTTAATGACGGTTATACGACAGGTGCCTTAGACGTCAACAAGCTGACGTACTGAAGACTATCAAATGGGTGGACGCGTTCGGGTCGTTTCGATCTCCGAACTTCCGCGTCGGCCGTAATCTTTTCCCAGCCATCAAAGAAGAATACGTGCTACCAGGCTCTCTGAACGTCCTGGAGGCTTCTAAATTCCGTGATACGACTTTGGAAGCTTCTACTTAATCTTAGCGCCTTCGAATACTTGAGGTTTGGATGCTTAGCTTACGGCCGGGGCATATCACGGTCGGGGAATAGTCGAATGCGAGAGCAGTAGCGGTCATCAAACTACGCCATCTCTTCGAAGTGGTTTTCTACAAGATCCTAGATGCGACACTTCTGAATGGTGTATAAAAAGTAGAATGAAAGAGCGTTGCTCGCAATCAAGATCGATCATATCGCAAAACCCTCCGAACGCACCGCAGGCACCAATACACCATCCACCATTCACTGTCCATCAAGAAGTCTGGTCCTTCACACGAGCTTAGTATTTCATATCTTCACCAAAGTCGCTCTATAAAATCCAGAGATCTCAATACTGTTCCAACACAACCCTTCTTTCCAATGACAGCCACCCCCAAAATCGCCATCATCGGCGCCGGCCCCGGGGGCTGCATGCTCGCGCGCCTGCTCACCCAACGCTCCATCCCATGCATCATCTACGAAGCTGAACCTTCGCCCGATTACCGCTCCCAAGGTGGTACTCTAGACCTCCGCAGCAACACGGGACTCGCCGCCATCCGCGCTGCTGGTCTTTACGATCAATTCCGCAAACTCGCACGGTACGATGGCGAGTACATGCTCATCACGGACAAGAAATTGACGACGTGGATGAAGCGCAGTCCAGGCAAAGAAGGGAAGAGTAATGGCGTGCAGGAGGCGCCGGAAATCGATCGCAAGGTGTTGAGGAAGATGTTGTTCGAGTGCCTGCCGCCTGATGTTGTGCGGTGGGGGCACAAACTGCTGCGCGTGGACGAGAAAGATCTGAGTCTGCATTTTGCGGACGGAAGTGTGGAGTCAGGCTTCGATCTGATAGTAGGTGCGGATGGCGCGTGGAGCAAAGTGCGGAATCTGGTATCCAGCGAGAAGCCATTCTATGCTGGGATGGGAGGGTACAATTTCACAATTCCGGACGCTCGAGAGAAAGCCCCACAGGCGTACAAGTTCGTGAACAGAGGAAGTGTATTTGCATATTCGGACGGGAAGAATGTAAATGGGCAGTTTCTGGGCGACGGTAGCATCAACGTATCAACATACTCTCTGCGCGACGAGGACTGGATTAAGAGGGAGAGCAAGGAAGGCGTGAAGACTACAGATCTGGTGACTGCGAAGCAGAAGCAGAAAGACGTGGTGCATGGCTGGGCGCCAGAGCTGTTGAATCTGATCGACAGCGCACAGGGCGACGTCGACAAGCGGAACCTGTACATGCTGCCTGTGGGCTTTCGCTGGGCGCACAAGAAAGGCATCACCCTTCTCGGAGACGCGGCCCATCTCATGACGCCGTTCGCGGGAATCGGAGTCAATACGGCATTCTATGATGCCATGTTACTCGCGGACGCCGTTGCGGGTTGCATTGAGCGCCAAAGATCTGATGATCTGGATATTGCCATCATCGAGTACGAGAAGAAGATGCTGGATCATGCGCACGAGGGGCAGAAGCTCACGTTCGGGTGCATGAACGATATGTATCTGACCGAAGGTGCGCCGAGGACAAGCATTGAGTCGTACTTGTTACGGCACATTAGTCAAGAGTTCCCAAGGTGGTCACTGCCTTTTGTTGCTGCAGTCCTCTATACTGGGTTCTTCTTCTATAAGCTATTTGTATAATGTTAAAATCCAGAGGTAGCTAGGTATATATTCGAGCTGTATACCCAAAACATAAAGACTTTGGCAATTCCATATACAGATATGAACTGTACAGATATCAAGGGCTAGGGTCAGCATGAGGAGGTCTCAAAGTTGCAATCTTTGACTTGCCCCTCTCGAAGTCCCCCTCTCAAGGGAAAAATTGGTGATATTGAATGCCCGCGATTCAGGAGAGAACAGTCCGATAACATGTACAGGGGCTTGGATTGACTGTTGCATCCATAGTCATGCAGGCCTCGTGGCAAAGTCGATCCGTTGAACGTGTTTTGAGGCGGTGCTGTCAGCACAGTGAGGGCGGAATTCATTATTCGACACTCAGGTACGCCAGGGCGATCAGGCACTGATCGTCCGGGATAGAGATCTAGATCGCTAGTTTCCAATCCTTCGCGGGGTGAGTCGTTGTCGAGTATCATTCGAATTGTAGTAAATCCCGATTAGATTGAATGAGTACGTTGCTCAGTGATCGTATCTTGATTTCGGACAGCCATTAGCCAATGTAAAGAGAGCGAGCGAGCGGCTGTGCGCATGGTTTTGCCATGATGGAATCTCTTGCAATAGTGTTCGCTGTACCCCACCGCAGGGAGCCTGAAGCTAGACGGGGCGTCCACTCTTTCGCGCGTGTCGTGTTGTACGCCCGCGCCCGCGATATGCTTCTAGAGGAGACGGCCATCGCAAAGCGACCCTGACATAAGAAGACTGTACATGAAACGACCAAGAAACGCGGAGATTAGTAACAAAGCTGAAGGCTTCGACGCTTCGGAGAGCCTACGTCATGGCTCCGAAGAAATTGCCGTCGTTTCTGGATACTGTAACGGGCAGTGTGCGGAGTGTAGACAAGATACGACGGCAGAAGAGTGGCTCGGATGGACTGCGTGACATGCGGTGAAGGAGCCAAAGAGCGGGTGCCAGCCACCACCAAGCAGACCGCTGCGTCTGATGGTTCGAAGGAACGCTCGCTAGACCTAGCGGTGCTATATTTGTGAGCTCCGGAGGTCTGTGAGCAGCCCTACCATGGTAGTTTGGGCGCTTTGACAACCGTTGACGTTACGTCAAATGTTCAATGACGGGACGAAAAGGCCAGAAAGTCTGAAGACGCGGTGAAGAGTTTGAAGGACAAGTGGATTCCGCGCCTCCGCAGGCAACGCGCAGGCAAATGCGACCGTTGCCCGGCCAAGAGAAGGCTGCTGTCATGCAAACTGTGCCTCCAGCAGACCCGTGGCTGAGCTTGATGCCGTCTTGGTGGACTAGTGCTCGCGCGGAGCCATGGGTGCTCGTCCGCCTCGAGCAGTGCCCGGTCTTAGTCTGGGGCCTTTTTGTCTCCAACCTCGTCCGCTCTGCCTTGCTGGTTGCCCGTCGACCTGCACTCGTTGGTCTTTTCTTCTTCATAGGAGTCGCAGCGTGCTGTACATCGCTCACTCGACCTTGTGGACTGTCGCTCGTTGCTTCCGCCCCCGCCGTCCCCCGCCCTGGTCCAGCGCGTACGTACCGAAGCGATCCGCCGTCCTGGGAGCAGGAGCAGGAGCAGCAGCAGCAGCACTGGTTAGGCTGAATTGCTTCGACGATTGATCTACCTCGCCGCCGCGCTGCGTGGTCCCCATAGTGTTTCCTTCATATACGAGCATAGGACCTGCATGAGGCGCCTCCCGTGACCGTCCGAGAGAGCTGACCTCTTCTTCTCCGACTGCTCGCTCGCTGGAGCCTTGACGCTGCTTCTTCGCGGTCGTCTGATTGCCAATGCGCTCCAACTCCAAGCAGTACATCAACCTGGATGGCGAGCACGACGCCAACAACACGACGCCATGGTACTGGCGCGCCATTGCCCTCGCGGCCTCGTGGATGATACTGGGAGGGTGCGTATGTTCCAACTATGAGAGGCAATGGACACTAATGCTCCCACAGATACCTCATCCTCCCCGGCTTGTATGCGAAGGATCCGCAGCTTAGGTTCAGTCAGGCGGTTCTCTCCGTCTTCGTCGTCGCACTCCTCACAGCAGGCTACTCCTTCACTGCGCTCCTGTGCTTCGCCTGCCGCAATGAAATGTTCCAGGCCGAAGCCATATTCCTGTACGACACCTGAATCTCCACATGTATACCCCCAACTGACACGAGACCTATCCAGACCCGCCCTGACATCCTCCGGCCTCGGTCTCCTCACAATTGCCTACAACTTCATCTCCTCGCGCAGCTTTGTCTGGGGCACAGCTGCCATTACGGGAACTGTGATATCGACGACCTCGACGGTGCTCTACGGCGCCCTTCTCCTCTGGACGCACCGCCGCATCGTACAGCTCAAAGACTCCGCCTCTCCTCGCGCCGTACACCTCTGGTCCGAACAATCCTTCTACACAAACTTCCTCCAGAACATGTACCCCTCTGCCACCCATTCCCCGCCCGCTACCTTCCCGCAAGAGATTTATCTCTCGGAGGACGATCGCATAAACCAACAAATGGCCATGCTGCTCAAGAAGGCAGACCCAGGCCCTTCACCTGACGCCGCAAGTGCCACTTTCCGCATAGATCTACCAGACGACCAAGAAGAGCGACAGCGCATGGCAAATAGCTCCGAGTTGCTTGGTACGCCACCGCCCGTGGCTTCTGAGTGGCGGCGAAATCGCGCTGGAAGCAGGCCGGACAGCTTGTCTGAGGAGCTAGCGTGGCAGCGGTGGGATCGTGGACGGACACAGGATAGGCCGAGTAGTACCGCCGGTACAAGTTCGCACTCGCGGAATGTCAGTCGTGAAGAGCGGAGACGGGAGATTGAGATGGGGCACGTATAAAGAGATGTCAAGTTTTCTTGTGTAATTTCTGTTTGTGAACACAGCACGCATTCTGAGCGATGGTGTTCTTGGTTTGAACATGTTCACTAGGGTCTGGGCACTGGTGCGGCGTCTCTTCTGGGTTGGCTAACCTGCGGGTAGGACACGGACGGTCCTTCAAAACGTGACGTTACATTTCTTGGTTTTGTTGAAATGATACCTCATGGAAATGACCGGCTAGCATGGCAAAGGTTGACGCTTGCACGATCTGTATCGTAAGTAGAGCTTAATCTACTCACCTTAAATACAACCTACTATCAACACTGAGTCAGTCCTTCAAACGTCGATGATGGCAGATTGACCTGCGCACCAACCTTGGGGGAATGATTGACAATCGAACACCCAGCTCAAACGATCACCGCAAACACGAACGATGGCGTAAAAAGAGCTTTGGAAGTGTTCAACCAACACTGGTGCGCAATCACTTCAGTCAGATCATTGGCTTAAAATTCTCACACTGCCCTTACAAGGAGTATAATGACCGTATATCGGTCGAAGCCCTCTTCGTCTGCTACCTTTGAAGAGCAAAACCATGACAGAATCGAATCTTCATCAGGAAAATCCTCTCAGAGCCACATCAACATTACACCTGGGCATGCTTTCATTGACCCTTGCTAGATCATCTCCCTTGGAACGAACAGATGAAAGGAGTCTGGCACCTGTGCAGTTCAATGTGCACTTGAAGTGTTAGTCGCAATCATGGAAAATTTGGTTTCCCGGGGAAAGGAGCTATGGGTAGATCGCTTTTAAGGAATCTGCCCAGGTGGTGGTTGGACGAGGTCATGTGAGTTCGTGGACGAGTCGCGACGTGTGCTGGTGAAAGAGGAAAGAGCGACAGACAAGAGACTGCTCAATAGCCAACCTTCCCACGACCACAACACCTCACTCCACGAACAAACACCACATCGTCTTCTCCCTTGTGATCAACTCATCAAAGCTCCAACATAACCACGATGTCGACTGCACGTCACTACAACGAGACCAACGAGGTTGACAGAGACTCTGACTACAGAGAGGAAAACTTCTCCGAGCTGGAAAAGTAAGTTGTATGCCTTCGCTCTCGTTCACGGTACATTAACTCTGTTATCCTAGCGAGAACGAGGCAATTGGCAACAAGGACTCCCAAGAAGCCAATGCCGATTTCATGACTTGCTTGAAGAGTCTCGACGAGTCTAGGCAGTATAGCTCCTCACTAGAGAATTTTGTAAACGCTATAATGTCAATGTCGACGTCGGAATTTCAGGCCGCACAAGTAGAATACCGGCAATATCAGGCAACGAGAGCTGTCCCCAAGCAATTCCCCAGCGGCGTGCTCGAAGGCATGGCTTCAATCGCGAAACAGTCGTCGTCAGCCGGCAAGCAAACCAGTCGCAAACGGAAGTGACATGCTTCGCGTTCCGAGTCAGCAGACGCTGGTTACATGGATGATGCTTCGACAGGCTTGCAGACACCAGTCGCTCGTGTGAGTACCTCAAGCTTTGCTTGTCTTGCCTATCTATTCATAAAGTATTGGATCTGACAGCTTCCCAGGTTCGAGCCAACGTAGGCTTCCAGGAAGCCGTAAATCAGGCACCTCCTTTTTACGCAATGACGATCGATTCCGGTCGAGGCCCTCAGCTGCATTTCCCCAAGGACCATGCAACAGGCAGACTCCATGGTCGCGCCGGCCGCGAGAAGACATCTGATTATGACCAGTCCGACAGCTCGTCAGACATATCTCAATCAGCAATCCTTGAAGACGATAGTCCCTATCCGGCAGACATGGTCGTTGGACGACAGAGACCTGCTCGTTCTCAGGCAATGGTAGGACAGACACCAACTGGCAGCGACTCCAGGTTCCTAGCAGCAGCTCCACCGAGACCAGCTCAGCCATCAGGCTCGTTTCCCTCAGCGACCAGAACCGAACGAGTCCTCCTGCCTGTTGACTCTCAGTCACAGATCGCTTCAGGCACATACGTTCTATCAGGGACGACTCAGGCAAATGTATCATACCAGGGTCCAGCGCCGGCCAGCTCTTTTGCAACGAGCAGGCGTCGTGGACGACCGAGCCTCAACGAGGAACCTATTGACTGGGTTCTGTGGGATCCGACTTTGGCACAGCACAGGCCCTTTACGAGCCTCAGTCAGGATAATCAGGAAAGCTTTCAGGCCCTCTTCAGAACTACCATGCTAACGAACGACAATCGTCGTAAAATTTGGAAACGATTCACGCGTGAACCCGAAAACAAGCAAGGAAACGAGCGATGTCTAGCCTTCAGTCTCACCATTAAGACGGACAATCAGGCTATGAAGTGGAATGAGGACAGGCATCGTGCGTGTATAAAATGTACTAAGCTGAAGCGTCCGTGTGCAAGTCTAGTGCTGGTTGATGACGAGTACAAACTGGTCTGGTATCCGCTGGAAGATCAGGCACAATCCAGTACCGACTGGCGAGACACAGGGTTCTGGGTCAGGTAGTGAACGAGGTGGTTGGCAAGCCATGGACATCAGGCTCCCTTCGGACATGGATGCTGGTAATTACACAGGTGTTATACTCAGGCCTTGACGAGAAACGAGTATAGATCAGGCAAGGTAACAGGCATAAAGCACCATTCATTGATTGCTGAAGTTCACAATACAAGCAGCCTATGGTCTGATGGGCACACATAGCATATGGATATAGATATACATGTGCGATAGCTTCAAAGAAACTCGTATAATATTTGGCAATCCGTAGGGCTCGTTCCTCGTTTCAAGCTTCGAGTTGTGTCCATGACTACAGTAGTGGATGTCATCGACCAGAAAGACATCCATGAACCACATCTCTTCAAGCCTTGCCTTTGTCCCCAAAACCAACTACAGTCCTCCCAAACCCCCTCTCCAGCTTTAGCCTCATGAGGATAGTCAAAAACAACGAGCTCAAACCAGAAACCTAAAGCCATTCTCCTGCGCCACCCCCGGCACCGCATTGATAGCACCTTCGACATGCTCCCCCTTCTCCAGCTTCTTGTTCAACCTAACCAACACCATCTTCATCAGTGCAGCCATGATGATGGCCAGCGCAGCCGTCGCACAATCAACACTAAGAGGCACAGTGAGATTAGGCTGGCCTTTCTTCGGTTGCGGGTACATGTAGCTCGCGTAGATGGAGCTAGTGTTGGAAATCGCGTTGATGAATGCCAAAGCCGCCGCTCGCTTTGCAGCTGGGCGCGGCAGAGAATTGGAGATCCAGGCTAGCGACACGACGTAGCCTGTGTAGACACCCGGTACCATCAACATCATGGCCACGTAGCGCGGCGCGGTGGAGTGGGTTGCTGCGCAGAGGATGAAGGCCGCGACGCCTACGCATAGCGGAATGGCGATGTGGTAGAATCGCTCGCCGGTCCTGTCTGCGTGCCAGGCGTTTGCGTAGGTTGTGATGACTGCGAGGACGTACGGCGGGGCGGTGAGTAGCAGTGTTTTGACGTTGGTGTATCCTAGTGTTTTGACGATTGTGGGGAAGAAGTTGGTCACGGAGGCGCTCGACACGATAGCAAGGCCCATGATCATCAGGATCCATGTCTTGATATCCAGCAGAGCGAGCTTGAGTCCGTGGAAAAAGGACTGAGATTCGGCTGATGTCCAGTCGTCTTCGCCGACATCTTCGATTAAACGGTAGGTGGCGAGCTGGCGCTCCTCCTCGCTGAGCCATTTGGTCGTCCGCGGCATGTCGGGGATGATGAAGAACGCTGTACACGCGATCACGACGGTGATGACGCCCTCAATTATGAACACCCATCTCCATGCGCGCAATCCATGAGTTCCGTCCATATTGCTGGTGATGCCAGCAGTCACGAGGCCACCAAATGCGCCCGAGATGAGGGATCCTGAGTAGAGCACTGCGGTCCGGAAGCCAAGCTCTTTTCGAGTATACCAGGAGGAGAGGTAGAAGAGACATCCTGGAAAATACGCAGCCTCAATGAAGCCGAGGAAGAACCGGCATGCTACAAGTCCGCCGAAGCTTTGGGTTGCTCCTGTGGCACCACTGATGATGCCCCATATAATCATACATGACGGCAGGTAAAGAGACGGGCGCCCAGTCTTGTCTGAAGAGTCACGTACAAGGTCAGTGACTATTCTCAGAGGGGAATAAGAGGAAGGGTGCTCTTAGCAAGCTTGTTCAAACGCCATCGAGGTCGCTCTTCACAAATCCACGCCAAGAAACGTCTTATAGTGGAAATTTTTCATACTGAGCAATAGATTTGAAGGGATCTGCATGAAGATGTAGCCAACGAAGAGGATCGAGACGGTTGTCTGATACTGCGTACTCGACAAGTTGAGTCTAAAGAATTGGATACAAGGTCAGTCGCTTTTCTTGAAGGGGGGTAAGAAGATAGACGCCCTTAGCAAGCTTCGTGAAATGCTACCCAGGTTGCACTTCACAAATCTACGCCATGAGGCACCTTGAAGTAGAAAATTTCGTACTCATCTTGCAGACCAGCTAATCTCACAGCCGCGATGTTGTTCCTGTCGAGGTAATTCATAATGTACATTAGAATTATCATGGGCAGCAACCGCGTATCGATTTTCCGTCTCAGCTTTGCTTCAGCCTCCAAGCGGTGGGCTTGGGACATGGCCGCGACCAAGGGTGGTGGCTGCAATTTCGCCGTGGAGGGGCCATGTCCGGGTATTCCAGCTTCTTCCGAGAGGTGGTCTACACCGGCCTTGTTGTCGATTTCTGCCTCCATGTTGGACGAGGATGCAAAGGTTCCGTAGCCCGAGTTCTGAGCCTTTGTGAGTGACTAATCAGACAGCGAATCGCGCGAGGAGAAGACCAGGAAACGGGAATTGATTGAACAAGAGGGGCGGTCAACAGCTAAATACGATGACAGTAGATCACAGCAAGGGTCGCGGAAGTAGTGGTAACAGATTACCTACATACGGCAGCTTGCAAGGTCCTGTCCCGCTCGCCGGGATTCATCCCTCCAGAGGCCATGTGAATGTTTGGGCCGTCCGTGCCACGTTCGGTAGAAAGGCCCTTACGCCAGCGATCCTCGCGCTTTGCAGCAGATCACTAAATCTCTGAATTACCCCGAGACGTGAGGTCGAAAGGCGGCTGGAGTCGGTTGATGGTATCGGCAGACGAGGCTCTCGTAGGCGTGCAGTCAACTGGTGTCGGTTGAGCAATAGCGTGATGTAACAGTATCGCAAATGAGGTTGGCGTTGGTGGATAAATGGGGCTGATCTGGGGTTTGGCGCCACCGCATAGGATGAGCGGGCCGCCGCAGACAGCGTGTCCAAGGCGTCCAGCGTCGAACGTGCTGATGCGGTTGTCCGATATCACATTCGAACGTTCTTGAAGAGGCGAGTCGTAGACGGATGTAGAGCTCAACGAAGCTTTCATGTCCTCCCATAAGGCTTGTTGGTTCCTTAGTCCTCGTAGCGCCGTGGCACCCTCTTGGGTGTCTACCTGACGTGCCTTTACAGCGCGATTGTAACTACTGCTCTCAACCGCACGATCGGGAAGGACTTTTTTACCAGAATACATATTGCATCTCGAGACACCCGGTCATGCTGTTCCAAACATTGCAGTTTGGTAGGGTCGCCCGATGAGGCAGTGGCTAGACCGCGTTCGGCTTTAGGCCCATATCCGAACCATAATTCGAGTTGCAACACTCTGGACGTATCAGACTTCCCCTATCAACTACACAATTTTTTCCTAACATCTTCTGTTCATTCTTGGGCCTCATCGTTCTGCAACACTTGAACATATACCGAGTCAGTCGTCCAAGACGCCGCGGGTACCCGCCAAGTTTCTGTCTATGACGCAAGCCCAGCAAATCATGGCCTCTGCTGCACCACTCGATCAACGATGCCATGATCTCTTCTAATTGTCTTCTTCTCGCGTGATAGATATTGCTGTTTCTGGTACATATGTATAGAAATTGACATTGTAAAAACAACACCGACTGCTATATTGAGAAGAAAGAGAGAAAGAGATATTGCATAGCATCTACTGTCCAGAGTAATACTGGATACTTCGAAACCATGTCCAAAACCACATCAAGAAGGAACCTTCTCGCCATCCTAACAATCACCCTCCTCACTCCTCCCACAGCCTCCCAGAAAAACACAAAACGCGGCATAGCCTACCTCGGCGACACCCACAGCGCCGACAACAACCTCCTACTATCTACCAACACGCCCTTATCCTGGTACTACAACTGGTCTCCCAACCCCGCCTCACAACAAATACCCTCCGAATCTCTTGCCTTCGCCCCATTGATCCACGGCCTAGACGAAGCATCCTCCTCCTCCGTCTCCAGCGCCATAAACTCCCTCCCCTCATCCAGCACCCACCTCCTAAGTTTCAACGAACCCGACGGCACCACGTCCTCGGGCGGCTCCAGCATCTCGCCCTCTGACGCCGCGCGCTCCTACATCGACCACATCGTCCCATACCGCACCTCATCCCGCAAATGGTCTATTAGCCACCCCTCGACCACCGGGTCCCCGAACGGGCTCGACTGGCTGCGCCAGTTCAACGCCTCGTGCTACGACATCGACGGGGAGAATGGGTGTCCGACCGATTTCATCGCGGCGCACTGGTACGGCAATTTCGATGGCTTGGCGGCCTGGCTCGGTACGCTGGATGAGTTTTATAATAAGAATCAGTCTCGCGAAACGCCGCTGAAGATCTGGGTCACGGAACTCGCGCTGCCGCAGCAGGATGCGGAGGCGACTGTCTCGATGATGAATCAGAGCTTGCCATTTCTGGATGGGTTGGACTATGTAGAGAAGTATGCCTGGTTTGGCGCCTTTAGGACTGGGGACGCGAATGAGTGGACGGGCGATGCAGTTGCGCTATTTGACAATGGTGGTGGCTTGACGGAGTTGGGGGCTCTATACATGGGCGGAGAAGCGAGTGGGTATAAGGAAGGGCAGAAAGGGGAGGGTGCGAGTGCGGGAGCGGTGCTGAGGGTCAATGGTGCATTGTTAGCTTGCATGGCGGTATTTCTTGTCATGTGCATGTAGTGGAGGACGAGCTTAGGAGAGAGTTTTCGCATTTAGATACCCTTTTATATAGTTAGCATTGCGCATGCATCTTGTACCAGCATTCGTCACATTCAGAACAGGCGGATTCGTGGAAGAAGGCTTTCGCCCATTGAATTTTATCGACCCGACACCCGAGAAGCCCAGTCCGGTCATGCCGGAGTATGAAAGACGCCATGATTCATTCGCTCATTGACTCCGATACCATTCTCTTGCAGCCGCCGAGTCCACCTGGCCAGTCACAACCAGTCTTTTGCCCTCAACCAAGAGACCCATTACCCACTACTCTACGAGGCAGTAATGGCCTTGCGGGTGCGGGCACCACGCTGCCTGGAAGTCAAGCGCTCGCCGACGGTGTTGGGGGACTTTTGCACGACCTCCTCGCCCTCGGTAAGGATCAGCTCGATGTGGCACGGGTTCGACATGTACGGGTTGATCTGGGACACATTAGCATGCATAACATTATATACGTTCAAGATACAACATACACGACCGTGAGCACGGTATGTGCGCCTCCGCTGCTTGGGAGCCTGGTTGACCTGGATGTGCTTGACGATCAAGTTGCTGGTGTCGAGGCCCTTGGTGTCGGCGTTGGCCTCGGCGTTCTTGAGGAGGCCGAGGAGGAATTCGGCAGACTTGACGGGCCAGCGGGCCTTGGAGACACCGAACTGCTTTCCTGTTGTTGTTCGTGTCAGCCAGATGCTTGAAGGAATATCTTGCGCCAGTCTCATTCTTAATGGTCTGGCCCTTGAAGGAACACAGTTGCCTTCATTTATGAGAAAAAATAGAACAGAGCACTTACCCTGCGCGGCGCGACCGGTGCTGCCAGCGTACCGCCTCATAGGAATGGCCTCCTTGTGCTCCAGGACATTTCCGAGGTAGGTCAGCGCGCGGTCAAGCTTCCATCCGTTGATGGCCTGAGCGGTCTCGCGGGTGTTCTTGAAAGAGACACGGAGATAGCTGCCGCGAGCGCGGGCGCTCTTTGCGTTGTCGATGGCGGTTGCTGCGTAGCGGACCTGTAGCAATTACCATCAGCCATGAAATCTTTCGCGACCAATCCCCGGAGACAATGAGCTCCTCGCGCAATGGGCAACATTGCGAGCGAAAAAGGCTGTTCGAGAAATACGGTCACGTACCATCTTGTCGAGTTGGCGTGGATGAGTCCTCTGTGGGTTAGTATTGGGGTTGGGGAGGCGCGCGAGGATCAAAATTGGTTGTGTGTTCGGCCAAACGCCGGGCCGCAGAGGCGCTAAGGCCTGACCAAGGCTAGCGCAACTGCAAAAGTTCGACCTCAAGAAATTATTCCCAAAATCTGGAGCTACCCGAACTCTGCGCATCAACTTTGGGACCCCACCGCGCAGTGCACAACCCAACGCATCGACTCAACAGCACCAGTAAAACCCATTGACGAAATGGCATTTACACCAAGAGGAGGACGTGGTGGTGACCGCGGCCGCGGCGGTTCTCGTGGTGGCTTTGGCGATAGAGGAGGGCGGGGCGGCGGTCGCGGTGGATTCGGCGACAGAGGGCGAGGAGGAGCTCGTGGCGGCAGGGGCGCTCCCCGTGGTGGAGCTCGAGGAGGAAGAGGTGGTGGACGTGGTGGAAGGGGCGGTGGTGCTGGTGCTAAAGGTGGAGCGTAAGTGCTTTACACAACATCCCATTCGCATGCAGACTGTCTATACTTGCAAGATGGGACTGACTTGGGACATTTGTGATGTCCCGATCAAAGCGCAAGGCACTCGATACATTGGAGAACGTTAACTGACAGTCGCGTAGGAGGGTCATTATCGAGCCCCACCGTCACGCAGGCGTCTTCGTTGCTCGCGGCGGTAAGGAAGATCTCCTCGTCACCAAAAATCTCACGCCTGGCGAGTCCGTCTACGGCGAGAAGCGCATCTCCATCTCAAACACTGCGAATGCTGTCAACGGCTCCGACGATGCACCAGCCACCTCCACCGAGTACCGTGTGTGGAATCCCTTCCGCAGCAAGTTGGCTGCAGGTATCCTCGGTGGTATTGAAGACATCTACATGCGACCGGGCTCCAAAGTCCTCTACCTTGGTGCTGCCTCCGGAACGTCAGTATCGCATGTTGCAGACATTGTGGGGCCTGAGGGAACAGTGTTTGCTGTTGAATTCTCGCACCGATCCGGCCGTGATTTGATCAACATGGCTACGCACCGAACGAATGTCATTCCCATTGTTGGTATGTTGGCTCATTTCTCACATATCGCATATTCTGGATACTAATGGGGATTGCAGAGGACGCGCGTCACCCACTCAAGTACCGCATGCTCGTAAGCATGGTCGACTGTGTCTTTGCCGACGTTGCGCAGCCTGATCAGGCCCGTATCGTTGGTCTCAACGCACACTTGTTTCTCAAGGTCGGTGGCGGTGTAATCGTCTCCATCAAAGCAAACTGCATCGACTCTACTGCCGCGCCCGAAGCCGTCTTCGCAGCCGAAGTTGACAAGCTGAGGAAAGAGAGAATCAAGCCCAAGGAGCAGTTGACGCTGGAGCCGTTTGAGCGAGATCACGCCATGGTGTGTGGTATCTACCAGCGGGCTGCTTGAACATAGGATCTTCTTTGAGTTACATTTGGACGGGTATGAAAAGGTTCTTCATCGGAGATGTTTGCATCTCTAGGCGATCTGGCGTTATGGCGAAGGGGAGCATGACTCTAGATGTACAGAGACGCACGAACATACTTTCACTTTGAGAATGTTCGATAATGTCTCTCAATCGACTGAATCTACGCACTGCAAGTGGACAGACCCTACCATGCCGCTAGTCTGCCTCCAACAGATTGCTGAGCACCTACCACTCTACGTAGTCAGCTGCATTGGCTTCCTAAGCAGAGACCTGTCTTTCCAACTATCCTACGAGCCACTAAAATCGTCTGGATATAAAATGAGTTCTGACACAGACAGCTTATTTTGGTGACGCAATTGTAGGGATCAATTTGTATCTGTCAGTGTGCACACGTGAAGTTCAACCACATCTTTGTCCCACCCGAGCAATCCATATGTATGCTCCCCGCGCTGCTCCAACACCTCCTCGGACCCGATCGACTCAGACTGTGACGCAGCCGCCGCTCGAAAGCCGAGTGGCTTCACATTAAGTGGCCGTTGATCCCCGGCTGCCGATCGAACTCTCCAGACGCGTCGAATCCCCGGCTTCGCGTGCGTTCCGCGATAGACACTGCCGCGACTTGGCTACCGATACCCAATTCCAACGTCATCCGCCCAACTCCTGCGCCCTCATCCATTTCCCTCGTTTCCCTCGCCGTTTTCGCTGAATCCTGGGATGCAGACCTACCCGCCAACACTGTCTTAGAAAGAATAGATTACCTACGGCCCCCGGAACCCTGTCGCATAGGCGCAATTGCATTATTCCCTTTTCAGCTGGAGCCAGGCCCGCTGCAGGGCCCCAATTCCCCCTCCCCAAACACACCACCCATAATCCCCAATATTTGCTCTTCTTTCCCCCTTCCCTCCCCGCAATGTGGCACGCAAACAACACACTCGCTTCGTCAACCGCGCACCGCGATAAACGCCAGTTCCAGCCGTCCATCACCAGCTTCTTCTTCCGCGAGGACAGTTACTCAGGGGACGAAGACGAAGAGGAAGAGCGGGGCCTAGGTCCGATTACCCGAAGACAACAGCACCACCACCACGCTAGCGAGCGAGCAGTTCGCGACAGCCTTGCCCCCAACCTCCCGCATACCGTGCAGGCCGACCTGCTCAGCGTCGGCATGCGGGTCCGCAAGAGCGTGCCCGAGGGTTACAAGACGAGCAAGACGGTCACGCTCCCCACGATCCAGACCACGCTGGCCAAAACCCACTACGTAAACACACATGCTGTAAACGTCAACGTCAACATCAACGCAGGCGATGCATACAGCGTGAAGCCCCCACGAGACCCCGTGCCAGACACCTTCCAGCACCAGCGCGAACTGCTGCCCTTCTGCGGCCTGCACAAGATCGGCGGCTTCGCAGAGCAGCCCGTCACAAACGTGCATCTGTACGCCGGGGCCGACGCAAACGGCGACCGCCCCGTCAACGTCTTCCCCCTCCCTGCCGAAGCCTTCAATCAGCCCTTTTCCTCGCAGGACTCGGACTCGCTGAGCTCCGTCACGACCCCCGACGCGCTCCCCAACCCGACGAACCCGCACAAACGCTCCTGGCAAGACGAGGACGCCCGGCTAGGGCCCGGCAGCTTCAATGCGAATTTCATGTTCGCGCTGCCGATGAAGGTGGCCGAGGACGAGGTCCCCGTCTCGCCACTGTCGGCAACGCCCGCGCAGTCTGCAGTCTCGCTTCCTCAGTCTGCGTTGAGGCCGTTTGCTCAGCCGAAGACGAGGAGGCAGGGCATGCGCTTGGTGGATGTGGAGGGCGGTGTTTTCAAGGAGGTGGATATCGATATGGATGTTGAGAATGCTGAGCTCGGTGATTTGCCAGGCTCGAATCCGAATGATTTTGGCGAAGCGGAGTTTTTGAGGCCGTGGAGTGCGAGGGAGGTCGAGATGGGTGGTATTTGAAGAAGAGCCGACTCTGGGTACGGATACAGTTGGTTGTCTTGTTCGGGGTCGCCTTTCCAAGATGTGCATTCTCGGGATTCGCTTTTCTTTTGTCATGATATCCCTGTTTGTGGAGTACTTCTGCGCCTTGTCGGGGCCAGACACGATTTCCTTGCTGTTTCTATTTCCGTCAGCGTTGGAGCACGATTGGCGCTGTCGGGAAGCATACGGACTGCTGGTGTTTGTAGGTATAGGCGTATACCCTGCCCCTTGTATGTGAGTTAGACTTCGCTTTCCATGTACCATCACTCTAGGGCCACGCAGTGGGTCATTACAATCTAGTCTAGTAAAGCAATAGCACGTAATACTTGATTGATAAAGGAGTCGTTAAGTGACTGATTTACAGTGATGTACAGTAAGGTCTCATCGACCTGTCCGCTAAACGTACATGTCACATATATGTACAAGGCTATGCTACAAACTACCTCACTGCGTCCGCTCACTATGCTCTTCGACCTCCTCGTCCTTCCTCATCGTCTCGTACCTCTTCCCTCTAAACGCATACAGCCCATAATTACTACACGTAACATCATGCGGCTCGAAATCGGTCAGATCCCACCTCAAGCTCCGAAATTTATTCGTCCCGGGCTCCATCAGCATGTCCATCTCATTCCCATACCTATTCTTCAGGTGGTCGACGTCCTGCTGCATATCCCACGGCGAGTATCCCGTCGCAATAACCGGACACTTTGTCTCTAGCAGGAGAGGCAACGTCTCTTCCCACTCATGCAAGGAAGCGGGATTCCCGAAACCGGGGTGAAAAGCAACAAAGCAGTCAAAGTACGGATCGTAGGGCTGGAAGTACCCCGTCTTGTGCAGCGTGTGGTAGTACTCGACGAAGGTGCTGATCTTCATGGCGTTGGAAATGCGGTCTTCGACTACGGCGCCGAAGGGGTTCAGTGGTGTGCGCTCGGGGAGGGGGAGTTCACTTTCGCGGTTTGCCATTGATTCGGGCCCGATGAAGTGGACGGAAAATTGTACGCGGTGGAAGAGGTAGGCCATCTGCATCCAGGTCTCGCGGGGTAGCGAGGATTCGGCGCGCGCACCGAGGATGAAGAGACGTACGGAGGGAGGAGCGAGGCGGGCGTTCTTCCAGGTGTCGCCGCCGCCAGTTCGGGGAGGGTGGAGGGAGTGGCGCAGGGCTGGAGGTTTTGTTAAAGATGTCTGTTGTGGGTGGGGGTATCACATACCACTGAAGCTCTTGAGACCCTCGGGAGTCAATCGGCCGCCTTTCCGGATGTTGTATGGGCTCAGCTCGTGCAGCACGCTGGCGATGGTCATGGGATAAGTCAGAAGCTTGGTCGCCTGCCGCATCTCTCGGTCCTCATTCAGTGCGTCGTAGTCTCGCGTGTACAGATACGTGTCCCAGCTGCTCATGTTGGGCAGTATCTCCTCTATCTGCGGGGGCGCAAAGTGGAATTCTTTGAAGTAGCGCCCGCTGTGCAGGTCATGGTCATCCTCGTTGGCCTGCCTCATGACATCGCACACCCGCAAGTGCGCCTCATAGTCGTCCGCCCAATGCTCCTCGCAGCAGTAGACGGGCACGCCGCAGTCCGGGCACTCAAAGTCGGAATGCGCGGGCGGGGTGCCCTTGTCGATTGATTTGCGGTTCTCGAGATCTACCACGCTGTACGGTGTGCGGGTAGCTCTGTGGGATTCGTGCGGACAGTATGCATGCTGGCGCATAAAGGCTGCTCGTTTGCGTATCGCGGGTATCGGAGAGTTTGTGAAGGAGTGGAACAGGTTCTCTTCGTCGAGCACCAACTTGCGGGTGACGCCCTCTGGGTCGACATATTCAAAAGGCGCGAATGCCTTTTCAAATTTGCGATTCGCCGTAGAAGAGAGGCCTCGCCGTGGAAGAGCAAGCTGCCGGGTCGCTGTAGATTTGGTGGAATGCGTTCGGGGAGTGTTCAAGGGCTGGGCGGAGAAGCGGAAAGACGAGGAGGGGCGCAGTTGTGACCGCGAACCCTTGACGGCGGACAAACATCTGTTGCATGTATACGATGACCTCATGATGCAAAACGAGCCCCCAATTGAGGTGGTCGAGGGTGTCTAGAGCTTCAAGACCATGTACTGACATAGTTCGAGTGAACTTCTGATGCCAAGCCGGGTCGGAGAAATGTCGGCTACCGATCATTCATACCACCATTCACGAACGCTCATCTTCGACTCCTCCTAGTATAATGTGATGGAACGATCGATGCAAATCATCTATTTCAACTAGCCTGCGTTTTAGTAACTTCGGGAAAATTGGCCAGTAGCCCGGACATGGTCAGCGGTCCGGGCTCCAGTGCCTTGATGCCGGCATCAGGTACTTGATTAAACGCATTATCGGTACATCCTCTGAAAATATCACCATCCTACGGCATCCATGCTAAACACTCAAGGACCCAGAAATAATGTCACACTCTATAACATAACCATATCCTCACTGTCATGCTTTTTCGGGACTTTGCTACTCTTTCTTTTCCGACGTACCGACAGCTCCCATTTCCGCTATTACTGGTCTGCCACCGTCGAGCTCGACTGGCGCAGGTGCCCCTTGCTTCAATTCATAGACCGGCGAACTCAAAATCTCCGAACCTGAGTATGGTATCGAAGCCCGAGGCGTTTCATCAGGGACAGTCGCCAGCTCTACAGGCTTTTGGTGTCGCATCTTTCTTCTGTACAAGAAGAATACCCCGATGCCCAGCGCTATGAGAACTACCGGAACAGTCACCCCGACGGCGATGGCGACGACGGGCGTCGACTTCCCCGAACTGGTCGGCTGAGACGTTGGTGGCGACGTTACGTAGACGGTAGTTGGGCCCGAGGCGGGTGACGCTGTGCTAGTCGCTGAACTCTGTGTAGTCGAAGCCGGCACGCTCGTTGACCCTTAATATCGTCAATTCATCCGTCTCCGAGTTCGACGCATACGCAACATACCTCCAGCCACGATCTTCCCCTTCTCACAGTATTCATGGAACACGTCCGTAGCCGTGGTCACTTGCGCTGTATCGTTCGGACACGCATTTGACACCTTTGAGCTAATCATACTGTTGTATTTTGCCGAGCTCATCAAGCAAAAGCACGCAAATGACGTTGTCTGCTGGTCATCGCCACAGCCGGCCGACATGTCGCGTACCACAGTCGAGACCTCATATTCGGCACAACTGGCGAGGAGTTGGTAGTCTGTGACCTGATCAATGAAGATGCGAACTTCATTTGAGTTAGACGATGACGCAGCGTGGGTTGTTGCTGCGAATAGAAGGAATGCCAAGGTTGACCACGATAGAAGATGCATCGCAAGGGCAGGAGTCGAACCGTCTCATATATGGTATCCGAGTAAATGCATAAAGATAACACGAACGAACCCTCTAGACTGTTCGAAAAGAAAGACAACGAAGCGGTGGGGAGACTGCTAACAGCCGGCTCAACTCTAGCTATACGGGGCCGAGAGCCCCAGCGTTCAGACCGCATGTTCCATCCGCCTGGGTCCCTATCCAATGGAGACGGCATGGGATGGAAGGCCTCGGACACATGCGCAGAGAATTCAAACCCCTGAGTGCAAAGGCCACTCACAATGGACAGCACTGACAACTGCAGAAGGTGCAACACTCTCAAGGCTGAGGGGTTGCGCATCGCAGAGATTAACTTGCCAAAATCGCCGGACTAGGTAATATCGTGCGGGGCGACGTCCACGACCACAGTCCCATGCAGCGAGACTAAACTCATTGGGGTCTCGCTTATGGGGTCAGGACAGTCACGGGCATCATGCTCGTATATAATCCTAGTCTTGCACAGACGGGGGTATGAATCGCCGGATTGGGAACGCTCTTGGGGGCGAGGAGTATGATGGGTGTGTTCTCTCGGCCTGTGTAAGATTAAAAAGAGCGCCGCAGCGTCATTGTTTCGGAGTAGGGGCGTTCTTCTACTTGCAAGATGGCGGAAAGTCCTATGAGCTACGGGTGGGAGCCTGTAGCCTTGTGTATCCGAGTTAAGAATAGCACTGATACAAAAACAGATGGTATAAGAGGCCGTTCCTTGGACTGACTATGTTTGGTACAGCGAGGTTGAAATCCTAGATTGAAAGTTCCGCCATTACTCGACACTTGCTAGAGTCGAAAATGTATCAGAAGAGCTTCTTTCGGGCGCTCGTGATTGCATTGGCCTTGCCTGGTAGCCAAAGCGCCGTCCTACCTCGAGGTTCATCAAAGTCATGGGCTGGAAGCAATGAGTACTTTCTCCACGCACTCCCCGCCTCGGACCAGCAAACTTATGTCGAAACTCTCGCGGGCTGGGGGGTGAAAGTGTTGCGGTTGTGGGGTATGATTCTACAGTCTTCAGCCTCGTTCTCCATTCACTGACCTCTCACCAGTGACCAACGTCTCATCAGGCTGTCTGAAAGGAAGCACCGACGTCCTCAGCATCCCGCCTCTGGAATCCACCGTCGGAACATACGACACAACCGTCCTCGACGCGCTGGACGCTACACTATCGCTGCTGCACGACAACGGCATCAAAGCCATCATCTCTCCGCACAACGCGAACTCGCTGACGGGGAGCGCGGGCTGCGACGCGTATTGCGAAAAGTACGGTGATGCACCCACCGTTTACAGCTCCGCGGACGCAAAGCAGGACTACGACAACCGGCTGAACGCGATTCTGGAGTATACAAGCCCGAGCTTCGGAAAGCAGTGGAAGGACCTAGATGATGTGATTCTAGCATTCGATCTCCAGAACGAGCCGTTGATCGAGCAGACCGATCTGCTAACTGGAAATGACCCGGACGACTGGCTATGCGGACGCGCCGGTGCACTCAAAAGTTCCCTGGGATCGTCTGGGATCCAGGTCGCGACTGGCGGTATTGGAGGGAGCGATTACTGCTGCGACCACGAGTTCAATCTGTTGCAGAAGGCGTTGGACTGCGATGCGATTGATATCCTGAGTGTGCATGGGTATATGGGCAAGGCGAGCGACTGGGCGTATTTCATTACAGGGGATCAGTCCGTATTGACGCAGGCTAACGCTGCGAATAAACTTGTCATGGTTGAGGAGTGGGGCGTTAGTACGGATGATCAGGACAACTTCGATACGCAGGTGAAGGTCTTTAACGATGCGGGGATCCCTTGGGTAAGTGGCAGTCCTGACTTGATCTTGGAGATGCATGGATGAGACTAACAACCAATGCGTAGTTGTACTGGCAGGTTGTCCCCGGCTTGGATGCGTCGCAGGAGGGAGCACCTTCGGACTGCGGGTATGATACCTTCGAGATTGGATTGAACAGTTCGAAAGGGGATGTCAAGAGTGCGGTTGCAGCTGCGAATGCGGCGACGGCGAACCAGAGTTGGGTTGGGCTTCCAGGGCTACAGCGTTAAGTACTCGTCCGTCGACTCGCGCATTGCCGTCGCAGGTATGTGAACGACTCTGCTTAGTCTTTGTCGATGTATTTTTGTAGAAGTAGTGTCAGAGGTTTGATGGAAGGAAATAGACTGCTATAGTAGGAACCATAATGTCCGTTAACAGGACATTGTAATCAACTTAGTCCAGCTTCGTATTCTCTGTTTCTGCCTTGTTCGACTTCCCTTGGCCTGTATGTTGAGCCAGAAGAGAGGGCCCCAGTGTTTGTCGCCAGTCATCGAACTTGGTCGCTATGAGAGACCACGTTGAAATATCGTTCCAGCAGTGCAAGCCAACTTGTATGAATACAAAAGAGAGATAGAAGAGGCTGGAATCCGAGTGCTCTCTTTTCCATTGGATCGCTTAGCCGTCATCCACCCCACTCCGCCAAAAATAAGCCGTCCTACGTCTGGGCATCCCACCGCCACCAACCTACCCCGACAAAAAGAGCAGTAAAAAGATGTGCCAGCACGCGGATTCGAACCGCGGGTCTTCGCATTGCGTGGTCTAGACATACAAGTGCGACGCTGTGATGTATGTTAGTATGAACATGTTGACTGATTGCAGTCAAGGAGATTTAGGCTTACCGTTACCCCTGCGCCATACCGGCTGTGTAGAATGATTTGAAGAATTTTGCAACATTAGCAAAGATATATCCCGTAAAAATTTTGTAAGCTAGAGCAGTGTCCATCCTGTATTTACTCTAGATATAACGTACCTCACGGGCGAGCTGGACACACGGGCGAGCTGGACACACGGGCGAGCTGGACACTCTGCCAAGACCCTACCAAAATTTACAGTAACTTACTGTCAAATGCAATACCTTAACAACAATTAACTATACTAGACTTAAAAGAAGCGTATATATAGCTTATACTCTAGACTCTTAAATAAAATATAAATTTAACTCTATAACGCGCTATAGCTATCTATAAAGTCTTCTAAAGTATACTAAGTATATAATATGCTAGAATTACCTTTTAATATAATTATATACCTAACTTAATAAAGCTACTAAAATTAGAAGAGAAGGTAATTATCTAGTATATACTTAATCTAGACGAGTAAGGATTTCTACCTTAGCTTGCTACTGTAAAAGATATAGCTAATTCTTTACTAGCTAAGTATTATTATAACCCTATTAGATAGAACTAGGCTATAAGCTTTATTAAGCGCTAGCTAGAGCTTAAAGTTAAGTTTAATTAAAAGTA